>VDFB02058242.1:613626385-613742273 GCA_007258455.2 Sequoia sempervirens | reverse complement strand
CACGATATCATTTGCTTCAACACAACCCAATGTTAACAAGGGAAACACATTTCTCAATGCTCTTCAAGCAAATCCCCTTGTTAATAACCAAAACATGGATGCAAACACCACCTTGGAACAAAGCATACCACAAAACCCATTACACAAGAATGTTCCTCTCACTTTACATCATGATCCATCATCAACATTTTTTCATGGAGCACCTCAAATCCCCCTCCTCACAAATTCACAAGAGGAGGGAGACATGTTCAGACCAGGGGGCATTTTCAACACCACAACACTCTTGCAAAGATTTTCCCCCTTACATTTCCACCTCTCCCACTATCACCATTGTCATCTACACCACTCCTTGGTTTAGGGCTTCCCCCTCTACCAAGTATCAATCAAAACAACATCCCAACCATCAATCAAAACATTTTTCCAAATGCTCAAAACTTATTGTTGACATCACAACAACAAACGACAAACACACAAGCAATGGCAACATCATCAAAAACCCCCACAACATTGCAAAGCATGGTCTCCTAAGGGCCAATCACATCAACGATGCCACTTACTACATCAACAACACCATCCACCAACCAAATAATCAACACGACATTATCGCTGACCACGAACACCATTCCAAATCCACCACCACCCCCACCACCACCAACTTCCACCACAACAAGTCAATATAACGCAGCCTTGCAAGCTGCTTTTCAAAGGGGATACCAACAAGTGCAAAAACAAAAAGTTGTATACCTAGCTGCTCAACAAACCGCTCAAGCTGCACAACAAGCCCAATCTTTATTGCAACAACAACAAGCCGCTCAAGCAGCACAAGCATTGCAAGCACAAAAGGTGGCTCAAGCACAACTCCTATTGCAGCAACAAGCAGTACAAGCACAAGTTTCCCAAGCACAAGCTCAAGTGCAAAATCAATATCAAGCACAACTTATTGCACTAGCTATGCAATTGCAAGCATATCAGCAAACATTGAAGCAATACCAAGAGCAACAAGAAGTAGCATAATTGGCAACACAACAACAAGTGTTGTGGGAACAATAACAAGCACAACAAGCATTGTTGGAAGAGCAACAAGAGCAACAAGAAGCACAAATCCTGGCGCAATAACAACAAGATCAACAACAAGCATTGTTTATCCAAAAACAAGTAGAAGCCTACTTCGCTCGCAAGAATACACAGATACCATCAAAAAATGCACCAACCAATCCATCCACTCAACCCACAATTCAAACACCTCAAAACACTTTCATCCCACCCCCTAATCTGCAAGATGATGTGACATCACAACTCAGGTTGCTTTCGCAACAAGTGCTCGATATGCAATCCGAATGAACAACAAAAACACCAAGCAACTTGTGTCCCTACCCATTTGATAGGAGCCTAGACATGAAACCATTCCCCAAGGGATTTTAGATCCCTAAATTTGACAAATATTGAGGGACGGGAAACCCTGAAGATCACATCAGGGAATTCTAGGTTCATTGCATGGAAGTCGCATATAACGATACGTATCTGATGTGGCTATTCCCTAGGAGTTTAGAAAGCAATGCTATAGAATGGTTCTCTTGCTTACCTTCAGGCATTAGAAAATTCCAATAAATTAGGGACGCATTCATTAAGAATTGCGCATGTAACATTGCAATGGATGTTAGTCTTGAAGAACTCTTGGCTCTGAAACAAGGAAACAATGAATCTTTCACTTCATTCCTTCAACGATGGCAATCCAAGGCCTATCGGAGCAAGTGGACCATGCCAGAAGAACAAGAAGTTTGCACAATCATTACCAACCTAGAAAGCCACTTAGCATTCCATCGCAAGGTTTAGGGTATCACTACATATGAACAATTGATCTCCAAGGTGCTCAACATCGAAAGAGCCCTTGTGACTCAACCCGTAGAGTCAACATCATACAATGAACAACAAAATAACTGCCCACCATCCAATTACAACGATAAACCTCATACATGGGCAAGGAATAAAAATGTTACTAATGATGGTGTCATTGATGCCGAGGTGGTCATTAGTGGCCCACGCCAAAATCCACCCACACCACAAATCCAAACATATAACATTCATCACATGACATATCAACCCAACAACAATCCAACCATCAATAACCTCAATGACTAAAGGGGACCACCTCAATGCAAAAGCTATCCCAAACAAAAATACACCAATTTGGGAGAACCATTGGAGGACATAATGAAAAAATTGATCGACGAAAAACTCATCAAGCCTCCTACATTTGAAAATTACCAAGAACCTGATGTCAAACCTCCATGGTATAACGAAAATCAACTTTACGAATTTCACAAAATCAAAGGCCACACCACAAACAGCTGCATGAGACTCAAAAACATTACCCAAGATCTCGTTGATAAATGAATCATAAATGTGGAACAACCTACGGGAAATCAGGATCTTAAAATCTACACGAATCCGATGCCGAATCATGGCAACAAAGGCAATAAAAATGATAAAGGGAAAGGTAGTGTAAATCATGTGTATGAAATAGTTTTTTCCTCCTTAAATGAAGAATACATGGTCATCACCATCAAGGGCGCCCCTGCTAAAGATTGTGGAGTCACCACAAGAGGCAGCAAAGTCACCATTGCAGGATCATCCCAACCAAATAGAATCCCTTCATCTAGATTTGTTCCTAGTGGCTACAATGTCTTAGACCAACTCACGAGAACACCAACACACATCTCCATCATGGAGTTGTTAAAAATATCATCAGCTCACAAAAATATCCTTGAAGAAGCACTAGCCTCATCTATTGTCCCCGCAGATCTTGATGCGGACCAATTCCAATCTATGGTCAGAAACATCATAACACCTAATCTCCTTACATTTTCTGACCAAGATTTCCCCACCCAACCATCTCACAATCGTGCACTTCACTTGGACGCCATTGTATACAAAAGAAAAATCAAAAGGGTCTTGGTGGATGGAGGTGCAAGCTTGAACATATGTTCCTTAAGCCTCATAAAACAGTTGAAAATATCAGAAGATTCCATAGACAAAGGAAAGGGCATCAGGATTAGAGCATATGATGACCAAGAAAGAGTGTCTCAGGGCACAATTAAACTCCCTACTCAAGTAGGGCCTACCATCATGGAAACTACTTGCCAATTCTTGGATCTTGACTTACCATACAATATCCTCATGGGCCATTCATGGATCCATGTGATGAAAGCCGTAGCATCAGCCTTCCACCAATGTGTAAAATTTACACATAATGGACAAAAGGTTACTGTCCATGGAGATCCTAAACCATTCTCATACTGCAAAAACCTTGAAGCCAAATATTACAAAATCCCCCAAGTGCCAAAAAATGATGAGGGACCATCCACATCATACATCGATCCCACCACCCTCACATACACTTTTGAGATAGAGACACCCGCCATTCCCACCATATCAGACATCAAGCTCATCATCTAGGAGGACGATTTTGGAAGTTACAAGCTCCTTAACAATTCTTTTGTGATAGGAGAGTTACCACAATCCCCTAGATCACGAGGACGCCCACAAGAAAATCAAGCTTCCATGTCACAAACGTATCCTGAGGATTATCCCAAATTCACAAGATGGGGAGACCTTGGACAGGAGGTTATTGAAGTAGATCCATCACACATTCTCTATCAAGATGAAAGACTGACACCAAAATTACCAATGGATGAGACAAGCAAGGGCCTACAAATGATGCTTGCAATGGGTTATGACAGAAATCAAAGATTGGGACAAAATGATAATGGCCTCATAATACCTATCATGCCAGAGACGTGACCCATAACAAATCTTGGCCTTGGATGTACCCCTTCGAGAATAACCATACGTGGCCGAAGTCCTCTAGTTAGAATAGTTAATATTTCTCCTCAGCCAGTACTAGCACAAGTACACTCATCGATATCCATAAATAGGGACATACATAACTTTATCATTGAGGCCTATATTAGTAGTGATGATGAGGACCCCATATCCAATCTACCTAGGTTATTTGAGGACACTACCCTTTGCATGATTAGTACTTTATCTTTTGAATCTGATCATCAAAATCATGAGATCCATTTAGTGTACCCCCAACTGATCGACTATGACCAACGAGGACCACCAGTTCTTGATACATTTGAAAACAATGAGGCACTCTCAGAATTCATGGATTGAGGGATAACATTCTAGATGGAGATCACAAGGCATGGTTTATAATGGAGTTGGACACACATGCCTATTATGGGGAAACAGTTGAATCCTTTAGTCACAAAAGTGAGAAACTAAGAATCATATCCAAGTCTTTGAGTGAAAACCACACTATGGCACTCTCTGACAAGAAAAAGGTAAAAAGAAAGGACGTATCCAATGGTGAAAACCTCTCTGAGGTGCCTGAGGATGAAGGATTCAATCTTCCTTTAAGAGCTATTCATTAGGAAAATTTAGCAGTCTTGGCTAAAAAATGCAATCCTATCAACCTAGGAACATAGGAGACCTTGCATATCACATTCTATGTGGAATCACTATTATCAAAAGAGCAATAACTCCTAGCAACATTCCTAAGGGAAAGACAAATAAACTTCGCATGGAGTTATGCTGATATGCCAGGACTTGATCCAAAGACTGTGGTCCACCACCTAGTAGTGTATCTAGATGCAAAACTTGTCAAACAAAAGCTTTGAAAAATGCATCCTCAAATTGCTTTGTTAGTCAAAATGGAGCTCAAAAAGCTATTAGATGTCAGATTCATCTGACCAATTGATTATCCAGAATGGGTATCGAACTTGGTACTTGTTTCAAAACCTGATGGAGGTATCATAATCTATACATATTTTAGAGATTTGAACAAATCATATCCAAAAGATGATTTTCCACTCCCTAACATCGACATGATAGTAGACATGACAGCAGGACACAAGATGCTATCACTAATGGACGGATTTTCAGGACACAATCAGATCATGATAGAAAAAGAGGATCAACACAAGACAACTTTCACTTGTCCATGAGGGACATATTGTTGGAATATGATGCCATTCGGCCTAAAGAATGCTGGAGCAACATATCAAAGGGCCATGACATTGATCTTCCATGACATGATTCATAAAATAGTTGAAGACTATGTTGACAACATCCTAGCCAAATCAAGAAAAAGAAAAGATCATATAGAAACCTTAAGTGCTATCTTTGACAGATTGGAGGAATACAAATTCAGACTAAATCCCAAGAAGTGCGTCTTCGGCGTACAATCAGGTAAATTGTTAGGATACATAGTGTCTATTAGGGGTATCGAAGTGGATCTGGAAAAAGTCAAAGCAATCCTTGAGATGGAAGCACCAAGGAATTTAAAACAACTGAGAGGCCTCCAAGGCAGGCTCCAATCCATTAGAAGATTCATAGCACAACTGGCAGACAAGCAAAACCCATATTCTCACCTACTCCACAAGGGGGTAGCATACAAATGGGACACAAAATGTGAAGAAGCATTCAACAAAATCAAGGAATATCTATTGACACCGCCAGTCTTAATGCCACCCATCCCAAAGAAGCCATTGATCCTATACATATCAGCAATAGCAACATCCCTTGGAGCTCTCCTAGCTCAGCATGATGAAAACAGAACAGAGAGGGCCATCTACTATATTAGTAGGACAATGGTGGGTCATGAGCTAAACTACTCATTCATCGAAAAAGCATGCCTTGCAGTAGTGTTTGCATCCCAAAAGTTCAGACATTACATGTTGGCACACAAGATAAAGCTCGTTGTGAAAATTGATCCCCTCAAGTATCTCTTATCAAAAGCAATGCTCACAAGCAGAATGGCAAAATGGGTAATGATATTGTCAGAGTACGATGTTGAGTATGTTGAGCGAAAAGCCATTAAAGGTCAAGTTATTGTAGATCAACTGGCAGAGGCACCTATTTATGTAGAGAATCCTCTTGTATCTAAATTTCTAGATGAATCCATCTTTAACCTCAATGTAGCAGACCACTGGAAACTATACTTCAATGGTTCATACATGCAACATGGATCAGGAGCTGGTGTCTTCTTCATCACCTCACAAGGGGATTGCATACCGAAGTCATACAAATTGGCATTTCCTTGCACCAACAACATAGCGAAATACAAGACTTTGACTATAGGTCTCCGGATAGCAGTGCAATGGAACATCATAGCTCTCAAGGTATATGGAGACTCTCAGTTGATCATAAATTAGGTCAATAATGAATATCATACAAAGGATGACAAGCTAACCCCATACAAGAAATTGGTGGAGACTCCAAAGGAATCCTTCATCGACATAACATTCGAGCAAATTCCAAGAACCAACAACAGAGCAGCTGATGACATGGCTACAATTGGGTCACTATTAGACATTCCCCATAACGTGACAAAATATGAATTCTTGATTTAGCAGCTTCTCGTCCCCACATTCGAGGTATTGGAATCAGAATATGCGTGTGAAATCGTTGGTCTTGGTGATCCTTGGTATCATGACATCTATACATATCTTCGCATAGGAGTCATACCCGCCGACCTACATTGAGCCTAAAATGAACTTTTATCAAAAAGGCATCCAGATTTGTCATCCTAGGTAATACCTTATACCGTAGAAGCATAGAAGGTACCTTGTTGCGCTGTCTAAATGTTGAGGCATTAACTGCACTAACTGAGGTTCATAACGGTATCTATGGCTCACACTCGAGCGGAATAACCATAGCCAAGAAACTACTGAGGATGGGGTATTATTGACCTACAATGGAAAGAGAAGCACATGATCATGCTAAAAGGTGTTTACAATGTTAGCAGCATGGGAACCTCATCCATGCTCCAGCTCAAGAGCTTCACCCGATTATCACACCATGGCCCTTTTTGCAGTGGGGACTCGATCTCATTGGGAAAATCACACCCACCTCATCCAATGGCCATAAATTCATCATAACTACAACTGAGTACTTCACAAAGTGGGTGGAAGCCATACCCGTGACGTATATCACTGGGAAGCAGATCTCAAAATTCATCCTAAACTATCTCATTTGTCATTATGGTGTCCCACAAGCCATTATCTCAGATAATGGGACACCATTCAAGAACCAGGAGGTTTGCAACTTGTGCGAGAAATTCAAAATCCAGCATCGCTTCTCCACCCCATACTATCCCCAAGATAATGGCCAAGCAGAAGCCACAAATATAATCATCCTCAAAATCCTCAAGAAAATAGTCAATGATGCAGGTCGTGACTGGCATCTGTAGCTTAATCCCGCCCTTTGGGCTTATCAAACAAGCATCCGCACACCCACTAGCACCACCCCCTTCTCCTTGGTGTACGAATCAAAAGCCATACTTCCCATTGAGATCGAGCTCCCATCCCTCATAATATCACTGCAAAATCTCATCATTGATGAAGAATACTAGGTTTCAAGACTAAACAAGCTGGAGTTACTGGATGAGAGAAGAACAAATGCTTTAAATCACTTGCAAGTCTATCAAAATAGACTCAAATGGAGTTATAACAAGAAAATCAGAAGCAGGACTTTCCAAGTCGAAGAATTGGTCTTAAAAGAAAATCAAAAGAATGTCTCGAATCCCAGCAGCAAAGGAAAGTTCGAACCCAATTGGTTAAGGCCTTTCATCATTACAAAAAGCTATAAATCGGGGGCATATCAGATATCAACACCTAAAGGGGAATGTCTGCAAGAGCCAATAAATAGCTCCCATCTCAAAAAATTTTATGCCTAAATCTTCCAGGGTATAAAATCAAAAATCCAAAAAAAAAAAGTCCTAAAAAATGGTTACTTTGGCAAAACTTGGAAAAAGCGTCTTGGTGACAACAAAAAAATAAAAAAGCAAAACATCCAAAAAAATCATAAAAAGGATAAAAAAAAATTTCCTATACTAAAAACCACTTTGGTGGCACTTTGGGCAAGTACCTTGGTGAAAACCTGGCAAATAGGCACCTTGTGTAAATAAGAACTTTCCATCCACCAGGATCTTTACGACTTGTTCGGCATCATCCCTCCATTTCGCTTCCATCATTCATCGCATTCATGTCTCCATCCATCACACATCCAGTTGCATCCACACCATAGCTCGGTCCTGTGTTCGTATTATGATCCATCCTAGTACTACTCGTCCCATCCTCAAGGTCATTTTGTCCTACCTTTATTGGGGTAGTCTATTGCATCATGTTGGGGGCATGTTCTCGTCAGATCAGATTCATGTATGGTCTTAAAGTCCTCAAAATCAGAAAATCCAAAAACATCAAAAAATCAGAATATCCAAAAACATCAGAAAATTAGAAAATCCAAAAACATCAGAAAATCCAAAAACATTAAAAAATTAGAAAATCCAAAAACAAGTCAAAAAGTTATTCAAAAATCCAAAAACAAGGTCGTCTTGTCGAACTATGTCATCTCTAAGCTTGAACGTAGGAAAGGTTGATCTTTGATCATCCCCTGAGACATTTAGGTCAGTCCTAGAGGAGTCCATCATAATAAACTGACATCTCATCATGTATATCTTCATTTGTAAATCGGTCAATTCATCTTGTCGAACTACGTGGTCTCTACATTTATAATGTAGGTGAATCTGTCGATCAGCCCCCGAGACCCCTAAGATAGGTCTTTAGGTTAGTCTCTTGGTCAAAATCTTAGAAAATCCCAAAAACATTTGAAAAATTGAAAATCAAAACATTTGTAAAACCTCAAAAAAATACCAAAAACAGCCTCAAAACATTGCAAAACATCAAAAAATAAAATAAAATAAATCCAAATATTTGAAAAAATCATCTACCTCATCTCGCTTGCACCCGCAATAAACACCATTCATAATAAATTGATCGTCATCCTCAGCCTTTGGTGAAACAGTTAGAAACAAGTCTAGTAGGATAAAAGTAAATCTCAAAAGCGTCAAGCCTCAAGTCTAAGTTAGTATGTAAACAAGTTGTTCAAGTCTTTGTGTTGATAGTCTATTGTCCAAACAATCCCATATCAATCATCTGATAACATTATGCCCTAGGATGAATCCTTCCTAGAAGGGGCATTATTTATCAAAAAGAATATTTTGGATAAACGAAATGACATGTTGCCATCCACTAACATGTCCTAGGATGTATCCTTCCTACAATGGGCATTATCTTTTGGCAATAAGTTTCGGTTCTTATCCTTAAAAACACATTCCCTTTTGGTTAGTAGTATTGAAGAACATAAACTTGTTTGTGTGCTTTATCTTTTTCTTTTGACTTATCTTATTGCGCTCAATCCAAGGACCTCTCGATGACATCCGAACGAAGGATTTAGAGAGATAGGAATGGGGCAACGATCATTATCCTTTTGTCTACTGTGCTTGTTGGACGTTCTTGTAAAATAACTTGGTGAATACTTGCTTTGTTAGATATGTATAGAGGATTTTTTTGGACAACTTGTTGACTATTGCATTGATTGGTTATACCTTTTCATGTTTTGGTCCGAGATGTTTGAAATTTCTAAAGTGCATCCTAGCAAGTTTTTTGTATCTCAGGTGTGAACAAGAATACTCCTATCTATTTGTTGAGTCAAAGTCCATCACACTAAGTACAACGCTATCCTGGTCCTTTATACCTTGATGCATCGTGCTTAGGCATATTATCAAACATAAAGTAAGTGACCCTTTTAAAATCCCAATCCTTGATAAGCAAATCATCCATTTCTCATCATCATTTCTCATCATCATCTCTCATAATGTTGGCTTGTTGGACCCTCTTGTCATCATCTAATGTCTTTTGTACTAACATCATAGCATAAATAGATAATCATCATCACCAATACATACATCATGCATCCATTATGCATTCATCTGGCATCCATAAACATTAGTATTTTGCATATCATCTCACAGGCATAATCATCATCATAATATAGATCTATTAGTCTAAGCATCTCATAAATCATCCACTACATAATCACAGCACATCACATCATCAATCTCATCCATCTTGCATCATATAATCATTTAAATTGTTTAGGATAATATAGATTTGTTATTCTAAGCATCTTAAAATCATCTCAATTGCATCATCATCCATAACCACCCATTTTTAACCTCTTTATTGTGAGATTGACCCTCAAATAAAATCTTTTCACTTGATCTCTTGAGGGGGCAATGTACCAATGTACTTCTTTCCGCTGGGGCATCCGAAAAGTCATAAATTTTTTAAATTTTGTTCGCGAAAAGTTTATTCTTTGAACCAACACAACAAGTACATTGCTTCAAAGAGGGGCAAAATGTAGACATGCAAAATTAGCATTATGCATTCATCAAGTAAATCAGGTTTCATGTGCATCCACTCATTCAGTTAATCAGGTTCACCTTCATCCATTAATCAGGTAATCTCATTAATGTCCTAAGGTCATTTATTTAAAATCAAATAAACATTATCATCAACCTTTTTAATCAAATAAATCAAACATCCATCATAATGCATTTCTATCCTTTCTAATTTAAATAAATCAATATTTATCTCAAAAAGGTCAAAACATCCTAATCATCATTAATTTAATCTAACCATGATTAAATGCTAATCTTACCCACTTGCATCCTCTAGATAATGCCACTTGCACAAATAAATCTATTTATTGATTTATTAAATCCAACATTTTCACTCAACATGGAATATTCCCTAGAATTTGAAATCAAAAACAAGTGGACATGTACATCCAACAAGTCATTTATGAGCTCTTACATGGCTCTTACATGTCCCCTTCCAAAGGTCAAACTCAGCATTCATTGCACAAATTTGAATTCAAACTTCCCTCTCTTGGGCACATTTCCCAAATCTTGCACATACATCAACCAATCACATGATGACAAGTGGCCTCTTCCTATTGGCCTATTTCTTAGTCCCACATTGGTCCCTCTTCAACTCTCAACATTTGAAAATATTTAAATAGAGGCTTCATCCTCAAGCAAATCCTCCACAACTTGATGCAAGGTCATTCTCTTAAACTGAGAATTGATTTTGTCCATTCATCATCTTGATCATCAACATATCATTTTCATATCATGGAGCTTAATCAAGGATTGGGAAAGGGCTTCTTTCCATAGAAGCACCAATCCACTATAAGATGCTAGTTTGATTATTAGAATGATGCCTTTCTATGTTTTACTTGTTTCTTTGGCTTTATTCTTGTGATTAGATGAATCTTATAGGGGATCTTTTATTTTCTTTGGTTTACTAACAATACTAAGGGTTTTTGTTTTTGAGCCAATGCAGATTTAAGGTCCTATAGTAATAATAAAGCTATGTCCCTTGGAAGAAGGAGGTAATATCTTTATGATAATATCCAACCCCCATTTTGTGAATGACCAAGGAGAGGTTTGGTTTTGTAACTCTTGAGCAAGTGCGTGAATAAGATGGTTGTGTTGTTGACATTGAAGGAATCTTGTTCCATCATTTTCCAATAGTACCCCATGTGTATTAACCTTCTTGTTAAGGATCTACCACCAAAATTTCCACCCCTAGAGATCGAATGGGCTTCCTTAAGGGCTAGGGGTATTTCTGCTTTAGTGAGACACCTGAGAAGCAAACCATTATAGGATTATCAATAGAGAATATCATATAAGATGACATAACACACTGAAATCTTTCATATACGAATGTGATTTTTTTTCGTCACATCATCAGAAAGTTACCAGTCTTTAAGTAGGTGTAGATACTAGAAATCCATTCTCTTGAGTTTGCGTTAGAACACACAAGAGACTTAGATTAAGGTTGTTCAAAAACCATGAGGGTTTGCAAGACTTGAACTGAGAAGTGGTATTCTTTCACATCTCTTATGAAGGTACAAAGGAAGCAGTGCTCCCCATGGCATCGACATGTCTATTTTCTATCCTAGAGATACTATCTATTGTGAAGGAGGAAAACTACTTGAGCATGGAAAAAGCAATATCTCGGTATGGGGATGACTTACTTTGTTTAGCTTGATAGGTTCTCGTAATCTAATTCACAATAAGTTAAAAATCACCTACTCTATGGAGATGTTTGATTCTTAATGTAATCGTGGTACACAAGCCAACAATAAGGGCTACATACTTAGCAATGTTATTGGTACAAGGAAAACCTAGTTGAAAGGATAGCGCAGCCAATTTACCTTTTGTGGATATCAAGACCACACCTACTCTAGAACCAGTCTGACACCTCAATCCATCGAAATGTATTTTTCATTCAAGGTTGTAGTTGTGAAAATATTTTCATCAGGGAACAAATTCAACCTAGGGAAGGAGCAAGATGAGGGAGTGTCCACCAATTTATCAACAACTACTTGACCCTTTATTGATTTCTTAGTAGCTAACTTTATATCGAAATCAAAAAGTAACATAACCCACTTCACTAAACTCCCAGCAAGGTTGGCACTAGATAACAAATGCTTCAAAAGATTTATTTTTACTATGACGTGTGTTTCGACATGGAGAAAGTAGTGCCTCAACTTCTACATGGCAAATACAAGAGAGAGGAATTTTTTCTCCATGGAGGAATAACAAGTTTTGTAATCAACTATAACATAGCTAATGTAGTATACTGCTCTTTCTTTCCTTGTGTCATCATATTGAGCCGGTAAAGCTTCCAAAGCCTATGGTGACATAGCAAGGTAAAGCAAAAAGGGCCTATCTTGCACAGTTGGCATCAATACGGGGGGATTGGCCAAATAAGCTTTGATTGACTCAAAATCTTTTTGACAGTCCTCAATAAATGAGTGAAAGGGAGGGTATGATCAACCAACTGAGATATAAATCTATGACTCGCTTGAATCTTCCCTTGTAAACTTTGCAACTTAGTGATATTTCTTGGTGGAGGCATGTTAACGATCACATCAATCTTATTTGTGTCAAATTTGATTCCTTGGTGAGAGACTATGAACCCCATAAGCTTGCTAGCATCTATATCGAAGACACACTTATGGGGATAAAGTCTCATTTTGTATATTCAAAGCCTTCCGAAGATAAGATGAAGGTTCTTCACATGGTCTAGATGAGTTATCGATTTCACCAAGATGTCATCAACATAGTCTTCTAAGATCTTGTGAATAAAATCGTGAAATATCAGGGTCATTGGTCATTGGTAAGTCACTCCCGTGTTCTTTAAACTAAAAGACATGACCACATAATATAAAGCACCCAAATGGGTACTAAAGGTTGTCTTGTATTGATCATTTGGGTTAATACATATTTGATTACAACCCAAGAATCCATCCATAAAAGACAAAAATTCATGGCCTCCAGTCAAGTCTACAATCATATCTATGTTAGGTAATGTAAAATAATCCTTAAGAGAAGCCTTATTAATATCTTGAAAGTCAATGCATATGTGAACACGGCCATCAGGCTTACTCATGAGACTACATTCAAAATCCAAGGGGAGTATTCAATCAAACGGATAAAGCCTACTTTCAACAGCTTCTCTATCTCAGTCTTGACCATTGACATCACCCTGGGATTGATCTTTCAATTTTTTTGCTTAACCGGCTTAGTGTCAGGACATAGTACGATATTGTGAACTATTATAGACTCATTATTACCAAGTATATCCTCATACGTCCAAGCAAATATATCAGTATGAGAATATAAGAGATTGGAGTGTTCATCTACTTCCTCCAAAGAGATACACTTCTTGATCTTGATCACTTTTTCTGAAGATTTATGATCCATAGAAACTTCAACAGTATCTCCTTTAAGGAGAGAATTGTGGTCTTTAGGATGAGATATCAAGACGTCATTGTTGATGTTAGATAGAGGATCATACTCATCAATATTCAAAAGAGATTCTCTAAAGTATGATTGTTTGTTCAAGTGATACATGAATCATTTCTTGTGGTGATAAGTAGGCAGCAAGGAATAGGTGCCTAGAAATTTCTCAAATGCTTTGTATGAAGAGAATACATCTAAAGGGATCTTCTTGGATTCCCCCCTTTCTTCTATCAACTTAGGATGAACCAAACTCAATGGCTCGGCTGAAATTATATTAACACTCCACCAAGGATTTTGCTTAGACTATTCAATAAAGCATCCCCAATCTAGATATCCTATTGTGGTTGAAACTAGATAGGGACTTGAATTCCTTGCTAAACCCTAGGAATTTCTACCCATAGTTATATCAAGAGGCGAGCTAATATCAAAATCCATAATGAGTTTTCAAAACTTCAGGAGGTGATGGCTCCACATAGAGTGTTTCATTCCACCAATGGGTATCAAATGTCTCTATGGGAGCACTCCCACCTTCTTTACCAGGTTTGCAAACATTAACCTCCTTTGCAGGAGTGAGATTACTCTCCTACGAAGAGGAAGGAGTGGTCTCCTAAATAGGATCACACTTCTCTTCCTGAGCAGGAGTGTCATCCACCTTTATGTTAGTAATACTTGGAAATTCTATACCAGAGGGGCTTTCCTTGTATTCCATGATGAAGAACTCGAGGAAATCCAAGGACCCCCAATCATCACCAAGGAAAGAATTTGATTGAGAAGATGAAGGGGAAGATAGGTGGGACTTAGGATTTTCTACTTTAGGTGGTTCATTTTTTTTGACACTTGCTCTAGGAATGACTTCCACAAAGGGTATCGATGAGGAACATGCCATAGCATCAATAGTTAAGGATGAATATAATTCTTGAGATTAGATAAAACTAAAGCATGACTGGTAGCTACTAGCTCACAAAGGTGAACAACTTCTAGATCTAATTTAATAGTAACCACCTGATTGTTTGCAACAAACTTCAAAGAATGGTGTAAGGTAGAAGTCACAACACCCATAGTATGAATCCAGGGTCTCCACAAAAGAAGATTGCATGATAATGGGTAGGGCATCACATAAACCAATGTAGGTAAGGTAATGGGACCTAGCTGTAAAGGTAGGATTATCCTACCTATTGGCCTC
Source organism: Sequoia sempervirens (assembly GCA_007258455.2). NCBI lineage: Eukaryota > Viridiplantae > Streptophyta > Pinopsida > Cupressales > Cupressaceae > Sequoia > Sequoia sempervirens. The sequence continues at coordinate 613,727,364 of VDFB02058242.1, read as the reverse complement.
CTACAATGATTCAATAACTAATCCCTTACAACCATGATTCAGAGATTGGAAATCTAACCTGAATAGCTATTTCAATCATCATGAAGGTTCATTTAACTTTTCAACCCAAGGATGTGAACTTGAAATGGATCAGCACAATATGTGCACTACAAACTCAAAGTATCCATTTCATTCTACAACTAAGGAACACACAATGTTGAAAGTAGATTGCGTAGAAGGGAATACCATAGATACCAATCATCAATCAACTACATAACACTAAAATGCATAATAGGAATGAAAATTTGAGCAAAAAACAAGGCACTACTCTATCTCCTTGACATGCAGGAACAATCATAGAATGGAATTCTAGTGGCTACAAGAATATTCGATGCCATATTTCTAACTAATTACTAAACAGTAACTTGTAATACTAAACTAATAATAAACTAAGAAGATGGATTACTCACCAAGTGGGGCCCCTTGGATAAGTATTCTCTAAAACTAATGAGAACTTAGATGCTCGAACTCAGAACTTTATTTTATTCACTGTAAATCATGAGTACAAAAGAGTAATGTATCTATATTACTAAAAATTGGAGAGTACAACTACATTATCAAATCATGCAACCTCTTGAGGAAGGAGCATCAGATCTTTATTTATACTATCAATTGAACAAGGTAGTTAACACCATGACTAGAAGGATTCCATTTAGGGAAAATGAAGAAAATGGAGTGATGGTAGTTACACATGCATGGAATCTAGCTAGACATGCATGTCCAAACACAAATTTAGCACAATAATAACTCTCATGCATGCTCAATCATTAAAGTCCACTACAAGGCAGTTACATTCGGTTGCATGAGGAATCTTCTACTGTCAAGCTCCTTTGACTTTGAGTGATTCCTTTGCTGGACGTTATGGTGCATGCCCAGCTGGCAATGCCTTCCTCAACTGAGCATATTAAATCTGCATGGAAATGCCAATACACACAGTAATTGCACATCTATAACCACCCTAAGGAACACTCATTAACCACATGCAAAATCAATATAGATAATCCACGTAATATGCCAATGCCATTAAAACTTGCAGAGATAGGATTTAAGCCCAATGTCTATGGTTTGAGGGAAGCATTATGAAAATATCAACATTTAACATCAAATTCCATGATAAATTCCAACAAATAAAATATAGATTCTACCCAAAATTGGACCAAAAAATAGGCTCATCACTCCCCCCAATGTTTTGTTGGTCCTCCAATAGGGGAAGGGTTATTCTTCTGCTTGGTCAAGGATATAAAATTTGGAACTGATAGTTGTCCAACATTAGTGGCTATTGTGTGTGAGTTAGGATCCCAATAGAATCCTCCTAATCTATCAAATATGTTCCATCTTTGTTTTTCTACAACAATGTCATACTGGTAGAATCTAAAGTTTGGTATGGGCCAGATGATTGTGTGTGGCTAGAAAGTCAGGGGAAGCCATGATCGCCCTTGTGTACTCCCAATCTGAATATACTATCAATCCTTTTTAGTCCTATAGCATAATTGTGGATGGAATGAGGCTCAACCTATTTTAGCTCATCAGTTAGGCTATTCAATCTTTGTGATATAGATCTTCTCATAGTTTCCTCCTTTGTTGTTGTCTTTACCTCATACTCACTATAAACTGCCTCAATCCAAGGCATAATCCTATTTCCATAACTAGGCCTGAGAAGCATTATGTGCCATTCTCTGTAAATATCCCTTGGGTTGCTTGATTAAACCCTAACAAGCAAAGGGATGATAGACTCCAATTTATTATAAGCCCCATGTCATCCCCAAATAATCTCATTTTATACCCAAGACATAAATGCCCTTAATTCAACATCCCTAACATACAACAATGGGTTCCAATCTTGGTCTTGAGTTACAACATAATTATGAAAATAAAATTCACATGACAAATTCTTCATTTCAGGTGAGGCAACCCTATAATCATTGAAAAATTCAACAGGGGTGTCAATAGAAAGATTCAAACCTAATGCAATCCTTTGTAGCTTAATTTAAGAGAGATATTTATCTTTTAGGAGCAGAGCATAGACCCTTGGAGGGGTCCTACATTCTAAAATATATGGTGCCAAGGTTGCCATATCATCTACCCTCTGCTTCAAGGTGGAAATTTTTGCATCCTTATCTTCAATCTCCTCATCCCTCTTTTGAATTTCTTTCTTCAATTTTTCTTTTTCCTTTTTCCATTACTCCTCCCTCATTTGTATTTCTTTCCATAAATTCAAAATTGTCATATGTACTATAAAATTAGGAGGATTATGAATTCCTACCAGTCTTTTTGTCAATGGTGGCTCCTCATATGGCACTACTTGCATCGACTTAGGTGGTCCAGTTATCTCTAGCTGTAGGGGTACTATTTCTTCTTCCACTTCTTGCTACAGGGGACCTCATTCTTGTTTTTGTTGTGGTTGCAGGAACTTCTACTCTGGTTTTGGCTATTGTTGCAGGACTTCTTGTTCATGTTGCAGGAAATCTTGATTTTCCTCAAACTCTTCTGCAATGTTAGCAAGATCGTTTAGTGATATATTTTTTGTTCTCCCAAATATGTCTTCTTCTTCAACATTCTCCTACCCCATTGGAGCTTTATGGTCCTCATGTGATGTCTCACTAGGCTTAGGGATTTCTTGTAGAGGTGTACTTATTACAAGCCTAGCTGGTCTTGATTTCCTAGGAAGTCTCTCACATTTTCCTTTGGCTATAGGATGAACAATGTCATCCTTCCTCTTCTTAGAACTTGGAACCTTTCTTTATACAAGCTATGTTTTGGCCTTTCCTTTTCTTGTTTCTACTTCTCTCTTCTGTGCCCTAATTTTCATCAGGGTTTCAATTGGAATTTCATCATCAGAATCTGATGAAGATATTTCTTTTTATGAGCACTCTATTTCAAAAGAAATAATTTATATGATTTCTTCTTCTACAAGAGGATTCACACTAGAGCTTGCACCAAAGGTTGAAGTGCCAAGAGGGGCTTTAGTTTTTCTCAATCTCTTGCTAGACCTACATTGAGGTTGAGGTAAAGCCCTAAGTTGTAGGTGCTCAGGTCTAATTTTATCAACATTTATAAATTATTCCCAATTCATTCTAGATGCATCATGCAAATACTTTTCAACCAATAATTTAATCAGAAAATGGTGGGAAATAGAATTATCCCTACCTTTTTGGGTCTCGACTACCATGATTGAGAGAAGATTGTATAGAATATTAGGTACATTCATCCTCCTTTTGTGCCTCATGTGATTCAAAAGATTGAAGTGCACAAAATGAAAATTTGAAAGGCAACCCTCATAGGTGATGTATTTGATAACATAAATGGCTATCTGCTTCCATGGCTTAGACAAAGACATTCTCTTTGCATCTCGTTTATCTATGCTTAATGGGGGGTCATTTGGCTCTATAAATTTAGCCCTGGCTAATCTAGCGTCTCTAGAGGTAGGGTAATTTTCATCATCAACTGATGACCTTGTGACCTCTGCAATTCTTTCTTGCAATTCCCGTCTAAAAATTAAGCTCACTTTCCTGCAATACCTACTAAATTTTTAGTGCTAGTATTGACTAAATTTCCTTTTCTTTTGTTTTACCTTTATGCTTGCAACTCAAGATTACGACAATGTCAATAATGGCAAGAAAAGGAGTAATCAATTTGAATTATGATGGGAAGAAATGGTGGCTATAGTTAATATCACTTCACACATGCAATTCGTCCTCTCACTCGAATTTCAAATCAGCTCATTTTAAATATTTTGATGTAGGCTAGCATAAATTGACACATGGGCAATATATTTGCATCTTTTTCTCCCCCCAATCTAAATTTGGACATGTATCCGTACATGTGAGATGGGAGTGGCAATTTGATAGGGAATAATGACATGTTATGTGAACGTCTATACTAACGTACAATGATTAAATGAATGCACTTAAAAGATGATTAAAAGATAGCAATTAATGCACACATACCTAAATGTGTGGAGGATTTGTTGCAAAGATTGTGGAGAAAGTACCTCTCGCCTTTTAGAGAATAAATTGAGCAATTAATGAAAATGAAGTGGAATGAGGTGAGGTGGAATGAAGTGATGGAGGAGAAAGAAAGGTGATGATGGATGGGTGGATGGATGAAGAAATGGACTTCCACATAAGTGAAAGTATTTATTATAAGTACGTACCTTAATTAGCCAAAAGGAGGTAATTAGGTCCACTTCCTTTGGCTGCAGGAAGCTTGGGTGTTGAATGTTGGGTGAATTTTTGTAGGAACTCTTCTTTGGAAGTTGGCTTGTGACATAATATGAGGCGATGACCATTGACAAGTAACTTGAACCTGATAGGGTCAATGGTAATAAGCTAAAAAACTCCATTATTAAAGACCTCAACAATGTCATATGGTCCTAGCCACCTTGTCTACAATTTTCTTGCATTGTCTTGGTATCTTGAGTCATAGAGTAGGGTCGAATCTCCTGGTTGGAATTTCTTGTCCTTGATAAATTTGTCATGCCACCTAATTCTCTAATTCTGCACTACTTCTATATGTTGCAGGGATGCTCTTCTTATCTCATCCAAAGCATTTAGTAGCATGATTCTTTTTTTTGTGCCTCAGAAATATCCATCCCCAAATCTACTACAGTCTGTAGTGTCTTATATTCAAATTCAATGGGAATCATAGTTGTCTCTCCATACAACAACTCAAATGGAGTGAAGCCTATAGTTTTTTTCTAGGTTTTCCTGTAGGCCCAAAAAACTTCTGGTAATTTGTTTTCCTAATCCTTTCTATGAATAGCTACCTTATTATTCAGAATGGCTTCAATTTCTCTGTTGGTCACCTTAGCTTGGCCAGTAGCCTAGGGGTGATAAGGAGTAGACTTCTTGTTCCTTATGTTGTACTCATTAACTAGTATTGCAACAAGGGTTGATGTGAATTGAGATCCTTGATTAGTCACTATTTCTCTTGGGACTCCATATCTTGTGAAAATCTCCTCATAAATAAATTTTGCAACCTTTTTATCTCTTGCATGCTTCATGGCCTTAACTTCTACCCACTTTGTCACATAATCAGTGCATACCAATATATATAAGACTTACCATTTGATGGAGGGTCAATGGGTCCCATAAAATCCAATCCCCACTTGTCAAATGGAGTGATTACTACTTGAGGGCACATTGGCATCTCATCAAACCTAGTTGGTCTTCCCATTCTTTGACATCTATCACATTTTTTGGTATACCTTCATGTATCCTTGTGGAGCGTTGGCTAGTAATATCCTATGTTCAAAACATTCAGTGTTGTCCTCTTGCCTGCAAGGTGTCCTCCACATTGTTTATTGTGACATGAATGAAAAATTACATATGTCTCATCTTCTCTCACACATCTTCTCATGGCATGGTCTAGTCTAGTATAAAACAAAAATCCAACAATCCGAGAGAAAGGAATTTTTTTTTTCAATGAGTGCCCTTTTCTCTTTTGGAGAGAAGTGAGAAGGAACTCTATCTGTGACCAAATAATTAGCTATGTCAGCATACCAAGGTGTTTTTACACTGAGGGAGAATAGATGCTCATCATCAAAAGTGTCATCTATGGGTGAATTTTCTTTTGATGTAGTCAACCTTGAAAGAAAATTTGCAACAACATTGACCTTCCCTTGCTTATCCACAATGGTTATAGCAAAATCCTACATCAACAATAACCATCTTGCCAATCTACCTATGATCAAAGGTTTATTCATTAGATATCTAATGGCTACATGATTAGTGTGCACAAATATTTGGCAGCCTGTTATGTAATGTCTAAATTTGTTCAATGCATAGATTACTGCCAACATTTCTTTCTATCATTGTATAATTGAATTCAACTCCTTGTAATTTTTTGCTAACAAAGTAAATTGCATTTTCAAGAGCTCCTTCTTTCTATCCTAAGACTGCTCCTATAGCATAATTTGATGCATCAGTATGGATGTGGAAAGGAAGCTCTAAATTAGGCCCTTTAAGTATAGGAGCATGAGTCAAAGTTGCCTTCAAGTTAGAAAATGCCTTGTCACAGGCTTTGGTCCACTAAAATTCAACATCTTTAGTGAGAAGATTATACAATGGTGCTACTACCTTACTGAAATACTTAATAAAACAACCATAATATCCTGCATGACCCAACAAACTCCTAACATCCTTTTTTTTTGCAAGTGTGGGTAGTTTTGTGATTGCATCAATCCTTGTAGGATCTACTTGAATTCCCTTGTGGGAGATGTAATGGCCAAGAACTACACCTTCCTACAGCATCATGAAGCACTTTTCACTATTTAAGGACAATTTTTGGTCTTCACATAGCTGTAGGAATCTCCTAAGATTTTCCAATGCTTGATTAAAGTCAACACCATAAGTGGTAAAGTTATCCATATAAATCTCCATGCAATCATGAGAAATGTTTTAGAATATGCTAGTGACTGCCCTCTGAAAAGTTGCAAGTGCATTGCATAAGCCAAATGGGAGTACTGAATAGGAATAGGTCCGATAGGTAAATTTGGTCTTCTCCTGGTCCTTTGGTGCAATTTGGATCTAGTTGTAGATGTTGAATCTATCTAGAAAAGAAAATTATTGCTTTCCTACAAGCATATCCAAAATTTGATCAATGAAGGGGGGGAAAGTGGTCCTTCTTGGTAGCAACATTAAGTTCTCTATAATCAACATAGACTCACCATTTTCCTCCTTTATTGGGTACAATCACTAATGGAGACACCCACCAACTATCTAAAATGGGGTAGATAAATCCTGCATCTAGTAATTTCTATAGTTCTCCTTTCACAATTTCTCTTAGTGCAAGGTTAATTCTTCTTTATGGCTATCTTACTAGGGTGCAATCATTATTGATGTAAATTTTGTGTGTACAAAGTTTAGGGTCCAATCCCTTCATATCATGATAATCCCATGCAAATGCATGTTGATGGGTCCTTAATAGGTTTTCCAATAACAATTGTTGTTCTTCATTCAATTTACTATTAACATTTAGATATTTTCCTTTTGACACATGTACTTGTGTAGTTAACTCTATCATGGATACTTCACTAACACATGGTACATTTAGTTTATATGGAAGCAATGTATGGGACATAATTTTTGTTGTAGGAAGTTTGTCTATAGGAACAATGGTTGTAAGAAGAGTGGCTGCAAGAAGAATGTCTACAGGAATAGTGGCTGCAAGAAGAATGTCTATAGGAACGGTGGCTATAGAAAGAGCAGGTAGAAGTGTCTAGACTGGAGTAGTAGAATGAGAAGATGATGCTTCCTCCACTTCACAATGGTTCTAAATGATTTTATCCAACACTTCATCCTCATGTTGGAGCTACATGAAAGAGCTCCTGCCTATCATCATAAGCTATACCACAAAATTAACTTCTTCGGCCTCTTCACCAACATGTGTCTGTATGGGATTGTCTTCATCATGAGATGGCCAAGCAGGTGGATAAAGAACAAAATTTTTAGTGCTCTTTCTATCTAAAATAGTTATGTCATCCAACTAACATCCAATGTATGTATCTATAGTTGCTAACCAAGGCCTTCCAAGAATAATGGGATACCTACCTAGTGTAGCTTGAGGAGAAATAATCATAAAGTTTGTTGGGTACTCCCTGGAGTCTAAAACTACCAGAAGTTCCTCCACTACACCATCAGGCTTAACATTAGAGCTATCAGCATGCTTGCAATGTTTAGTTGCTGCAAGATTTCTTTGTTCATTACATTTATTACTTCCCCTAAATCAATCAGAGCATTCATTACTTGGACCCTATTTATAACAATTGCTACCACATGACTACCTAGGTCATTATACTAGGGGATAGTTACTTTTCCCAACATGATGTCAGCTAGTTGTCCCACCACATGAACTATAGTTGGGTCCTTTTTTTTCCTACTTGGCTTCTTGAGACATGCCTCCTTGATTGCCTTGGCATAGATTGGAACATCCTTTATGGCCTGAAATAGAGGTATCTAGACACATATATGCTTCAGTTGATCCAAGATATCAAAAGTGGTATCCTCCTTTTCTTCCTTCTTCTTGGAAATTTCCAATCTTTGAGGAAATGGAGGTTCTTGTTTAATATTCTTGGCTTTGATTGGTTTAAGACTTTTAGGTACACTTGGCTGAATGGAATCATTCAAAGGTTCATCTTCCTCTTCCACAGGAAGTTCAATGATAATGGACTTGGAAGGGGTTGGTAGAGTAGTTCCTGAATGCAAGTGGATATCACTTACACTCACAACATATACATGGAATTGATTTGAATTAGCAGAGTATGTAGGCTATTGTTGTGGTTTTTTATGTGCATTGGGTGTGGGCTGAGTTGGTAGCTGAGTAGGTTTAGGTGCATTTGGGCTTGGATTAGTAGGCAGAGGCCTTATAGCAATTTTTTGGGGCTAAGAAGGTGGTTGCATGTAACTAGTTGTCTGGGTAAGCCATTATTGTCCTCCTCTCCATTGATTTGTTTGTTGCCAATTTCCTGGAGGTGGCTACCAATGCCCTTGAAATTGCTTCCAAATACCCTAAGGTTATTGCTACTGGGGTGGAGAACACTAATGACTGGGCCAAGCATTTGGAGGGTTATTCCAATGCTATGGTGGATATCCTCCATAACTAGATAGTGGATTCAGTGGCATACCTTGTCTTGGAGCCCAAGGCTTCCTTTCTGCAACATAGTAGAATTGGTCTTCTTCAATCTGGATTGGCTTGAAGTCAGGTGGAATATGCTTTCTTTCGAGACTAGCTACCATCTTATATTTACAATCCTTCTTCTTTTTTCTATAGTGGGGGAAATACTCTATCAACGTTGCCTCTGCCTCCTCTTGCTTCTTCTCGTCCTGGAGTGTGTCTAGCTGAGTAGCTAGCTTATTTATAATGTTTTGCTTGAAGTCTGCCAGCAAATGAGTAATCTTCATTCTTGAAACTCCACTAGTACTTGAGGGTAAGTGTACAAAGTTGAGTCCACGAAACGTGGAAGTTTTTTCCTTAACAAAAAAATTAAAATCGACATTGAGGAAACGGGATCCCGATTTTTAAAAATTAGGATCCCGTTACGGTTCAGGATCCCGAGCCTGAGACGAAACGGGATCCCGCTTTTTAAAACTCAGGATCTCATTTCCCATAGGACCCTGAACCAATGGAAAAGGAACGAGATCCTGATTGTCAAAAAATGGGATTCTGATTTCTATAAATTGGGATCCCATTTTTTATAAATCGGGATCCCGTTTTATATTGATATTTATCTTTTTAAAAAGACATATTTCACTGCTCAGTGGACGGGACCCCGAGTACTGGCGACAATGACCCCCACGATCAGCAACAGGTACCCACCTACATGCCATTTTTTTGCATTTTTCTATTTTGAATTGAAATTTTTTAAAAATAAGTTAATTTAGCATGTTTTTTTTAATTTATTTCATGTTCTAAGCATTTTTTTAACTGTTATAGTAGAATTAAATAATTGTAAAAATAGATGAAAAAATGCAATGAAACTTAAAGGTTTTTTAATAAAAATGAAAAAATGAACCTTGAATTGTGTTTTAGAAACAAAATTTAACTATTGAAACCTAAATTGTTCAATTAAACCCAAAAAAAATTGAATTTGAAAACCCTAATTGAAAGAAAACAAAAAAAATTGCATTTCAAAACCCTAGAAATCGAAATGAAATAAAAACATTGCATTTACAAATCCAAATCAAGCTTTTTGAAACCCTGAATTCAAATCAAACGAAAAAAATTGAATTTGAAAACCCTAGTTTGAATTGAAATGAAAAAATTGCATGAAAAACCCTAATTGTTTAAAATTGAAACCCTAAATTGAATTGGAACAAAAAAATTTGTTAAAACCCTAAATTGGAATTGAACAAATCATTTTGATTTTGAAAACTCGGTAATTTTGAGCTAAAAAAAAATCATTCGAATTGCTTAAATGTTTTAAATTTTATCTACTTTGTATGGAAAAAATGATATATATTAAACTATAATTAGATTAGAAATCAATATGTTAAAGAATAGTTAAAATTCATAAAGTTTATCTTGATGTTTGTTTGCAAATTTAGTTAGCAAATTCTTAAATCTAAATGCGTACAATCGATTCCAACTGACACTAACTTGCAAGTCTAAATTATGCCAAGGGGCACCCAAACTTCACCCTAAGTTTGCTAAACCCTAGACCCTAAACTGTAAAATCTAAACCCATAACACTAAAGCATTTGAAATTTATGAACCCTAGACCCTAATCTTTCATTGGACATACCTAAAATTATGTAGGTTCAATGTCAAGAATGGGTCTATTTGGTAGATTTATGAGAACTATTTTGAATATCTAGAATGCCATAAAAGTATAATTATAGCAATTCCAATTGGAAACACTTGGGTACATATATATCATATGAAATTTAAATCTAGGAAGGTGTCTATTATATAGGAGAGTTTATAATGCATGGAAATAGGTTTGTATGGGAATATATGTATTAAGAAAAACACACCACATGACCTCTATAGGATTTTTAAGATGTGATCCTAGATAACAATCCACCCATCCTCAATCATAATGGATTCTTTAGCAATTAAGAGAGATTCAATAACCATAAAATTACCTATATTTTGATACTATATAGATTTATGTGAAAGGATAGAAATGCCATTTAACACCTACAAGGTACACCTATTACATGGGAAAGGGAGGAGGTACATGATGATAGTTTGGAGGAACTGCATGCTATTATTGCAATTTAGAAATAGGAGGATGATACATATAAAAGAAATATAATTAAATATTTATATTATTTAATATATTATATTTAATATAATATATTAAATAATATAAATATTTAATATCGTAAAATATAATATAAGATTACAATTAAGGATAGGTAATGTTACAATTTACTTGGGGTTTTAATGAGGATTAGGCTTAAGATTCAATTAGGTTTGTAGTAAATAGTTAGGTTACAATTAGGAATATATAGTAAATATTAATATAATTATAATACAAATATAAATTAATTTAAATATAATATAATATAGGAATACATTTAAGATTAGGTAAAGGTTATAATTTAATTAAGTTTCAATTAGGTTTGCAATTCAATTAGGATATGGTTAGGGGTGGGGATCATTTAGCATTCTACTATTGTTAGAGTATGGGTTACATTTAAGATTATTGTTATTTTTGTGATATGTATAGATTGATTCATTTTTAACATCATGATACTTTTTTTTATTAGAGGGGTAAACACTTTTGACCCAGAGCTAGATGGAACCAATGAGGCTATAGTATGACTAAATTTGGACCTCACTAGACATCTAGATCCCCTTAAGCCATCCTATCACCCTAAATCGTAAATCAATTTCTTAAGGGGTCCCAATATGACAAATTTCTTAAAAGGGATCAAAGAAGTTCTTAAAATTTGGTGAAGTTGCCCAAGGCAACCAAATTTAACAATAATAAGATCGTGCAAGATTATAATATGAATGAGATTTCATGATCTAGGTTGGTCAGTTGAAACAAGAGTAGTAGATCTCAATCAAGTTCATTAAATATTCCAAGGGGCACCAAAACTTTACCCTAAGTTTTGTAAACCCTAAACTCTGAACTCTAAAATCTAAACCCTAAACACTAAACCATTCATTTTGTCCTACCCAACACCATAAAGTGAAATTTGGTTGTCTTAGGAAAATTCCGCTATATTTCATTCCCTTATGCCATGTAATTTTGTCCTAGGATCTTACTACATGTACATCCCCTTAAGTTATCCTATTACCCTAAACCCTGAACTCTAAAGTCTAAACCCTAAACCCTAAAGCCATCATTTTTTTTTAAAGGCTCTTAATGGAATTTGGTTGCCTTGGGAAACTTCACCAAATTTTATTCATTTGAGCCATGTCATTTTCTCCTAGGACCTCACTAGACATAAATCCGCTTAAGCCATCCTGTCACCCTAAATCGTAATTCAATTTTCTTAAGGGGATCAAAGAAGTTCTTAAAATTTGGTGATCAAAGTTGCCATCATGATCTAGGTTGGTCAGTTGAAACATTTGAGTAGATCTCAATCAACTATTCCACAAGAAAATGTTCTTCACTAACTTGCAAGTTCATTAAATATTCCAAATTCTAAACCCTAAACCCTAAACACTAAACCATTCATTTTGTCCTACCAGGATCATAAAGTGAAATTTGGTTGTCTTAGGAAAATAAACCAAATTTCATTCCCTTATGCCATGTAATTTTGTCCTAGGATCTTACTAAATATATCCCCTTAAGTTATCCTATTACCCTAAACCCTAAACTCTAAAGTCTAAACCCTAAACCCTAAAGCCATCATTTTTTCTTAGGCTCTTAATGAAATTTGGTTGCCTTAGGCAACTCCACCGTATTTCATTCCCTTATGCCATGTAATTTTTTCTTAGGATCTTACTACATATATCCCCTTAAGTTATCCTATTACCCTAAGCCTAAACTCTAAAGTCCTAGGCGTAACCCTAAAGCCATCATTTTTTCTTAGGCTCTTAATGAAATTTGGTTGCCTTAGGCAACACCACCAAATTTCATTCCCTTATGCCATGTAATTTTTTCCTAGGATCTTATTACATATATCCCCTTAAGTTATCCTAAATCCCTAAAACCTAAACTCTAAAGTCTAAACCGTAACCCCTAAAACCATCATTTTTTCTTAGGCTCTTAATGAAATTTGGTTGCCTTAGGCAACTCCACCAAATTTCATTACCTTATGCCACGTAATTTTTTCCTAGGATCTTACTGCATGTAAATCCCCTTAAGCTATCCTATTACCCTAAACCCTAAACCCTAAACTCTAAAGTCTAAATCCTAAACCCTAAAGCCATCATTTTTTCTTTAATGCTCTTAATAAAATTTGGTTGCCTTGGGCAACTTCACCAAATTTTATTCACTTGAGCCATGCCATTTTCTCCTAGGACCTCACTAGACGTAAATCCCCTTAAACCATCCTGTCACCCTAAATCGTAATTCAATTTTCTTAAGGGGATCAAAGAAGTTCTTAAAATTTGGTGATCAAAGTTGCCCAAGGCCCAACCAAATTTAACAATAATAAGATCCTGCAAGATTATGCAATATCAATAGTTAATTGTATTTTCATTCAAGTAACATGTACCTTAGATATATAAATGAGGCTTACATATAATTTTATCATTTGTATTCAATTATTTAAGGCCATTTATATTGAATGGTTTAAAGGTATTTCCTAAACATGTATCTTACATCTTGAAATTACAAATCTAATGCAGGTTCACTCATATCTTAAAGATCACATGGATCCATTCAATAATGTTCGCAATCCACCTCCACGCCATCCATCTCCAACACCTTCACCTCCACCTCTGCCCACTCCACCTCGTAACCCCCCACCTCCACCACCTGAAATCAATGAACATGCTCTTTTGCAAGCACAAATCAATGCTTCTGCTAGAACCATCCAAGATCAAATCAACATTATTCAAAATGAAGAATGTGTCGCACCTCCTATGAGGATGTTCACATCTAGGATGCAAACCCTTGTTGATGCTGTCAGGGCTATGGATGGGATCGTAGATGAGCATCGACAATGGCTAGAGGAGAGGATAACTCCTGATTTTGAAAAGGAAAACACAAAGAAATGAAGATCTATACAATAGAGAGCCATAATAGTTTTTAAATTAAAACAATGATCTTAAATAGTTATGAATTTATAAATTTGGTGAACAATGGATATTTTGTGTGATGAATTTATAAATTTGGTTCCAAATGGATATTTTTAGTGACATGAATTTATGATTTTGGTTCTATATGGATATTTTTAGTGACATGGATTTATGAATTTGGTGGAATTTATGAACTTATAATGAATAGTATATAATAGTATATATTTTATGACTATCTACTAGATCATTATTTCTCTGCTGAAAATTGTAATATATGTGTGTGTGTGTGTGTGTTAGACATAAAATGAGAGATTTTGTGAATGTTCAAGTTTATTGTTTTAGTATGTATGTGCATGTATTAAAACTTTGCATATATAGTTCTTAAATTTTGAAATTTGTATGTATGTACATAGTTTGGTTTAATGATTTTAATCATGCAAATTATGCATCATATTTTTTATTTTAAATGTACATGTACATACATTTAATTTTTAATTTTGTATGGACATGCTCTTGAGTTGAACAATCAATGTATATATATGTGCATTTCAATTAAATATATGAGTTTAATATATATGTTGCTCATCCTATTTCAATTAAATATATGATCTTAATATATGTATTCACATGGACTATTTTGTATGATTTAATGCAGGTGCACATTTATATCAAGCATATCATGGATGATTTTAACATTGATGATATCATCAATCCACCACCTCGGCCACAGCTAGATCTACCTCCCCCCCACTCCCCCTCCACCTCCCCCTCCCCCTCCCCCTCATATGCCACCTCCAGCACCTATGGCATCTGATGAGGCTCGCTTGAGAGCACAAATAAATGATCAAGTTGTATCCTTACAAAATCAAATCAATGCTATGTAGATTCAAGCATTGATTCCTCCACATGTGAGATGTTTTGCATCTGCGATGCAAAACATTGTTGATTCCATCAGGATGATCGATTCTGATCTTGATAGGTATCGACGAGACAAAGAACAAATGAGACAATTTTATTCTGATGGTCTCTCTTACAAACAAATATTAGACCTTAAAATAATGAAATCCCATCTAGCCCCCTACTTTCTTGACCCCATTACTCGACAACCCATTCCACCCAACAAATCTAGAATATCCATGAGGTGGTGCATACATCCGCAGATGAGTGCACATTTTTGGGATCGATGGTATATGGTTTTGATAGTCCCCCACATGCTAATTGGGAGTGCCCATTGTATTTTTTGAGAAAACTGTATGTAGAGTTTGTTTTGGGGCAAAAGCCCAATTATTTTGATTTTAGATCATTTTAGGGTGTTGGTGGCGGCATGCCACAACAGAGATTAGGGGAAAGGGTTGATATTTGATGCCCCATGCATGTCCAACCCCTTGTTGTTACTCCTGGTCCTCCCATTCCTACACCTGTACATCATCAAGCTCTATTCTCAACATTAGGTTCCCTTAGTACACTCGCAGGAGACCTTGATAATCACACTTCTGCGATAGCGAGTGGGGAGCATAGAGACGATGATGATGATGGAGGAGTTTTTTATGGAGCTAGTCTAAGTACTACTCAAGGAGTTTCGAGACCCGTCCCCCATATATGTACTAGTTGTCATCAAGTATGCTATGGACCTAATCAGGCCACACCTAGTTCAGGTGGACGGGGAGATTCTGGTGGTTCATGTGGTTGCATCAGTTCATTTGTAGAGTTCCTCGTAGCAGAACATCACCTTGAGGACACTACGACACAGGTATAAATATGTATCTAGATGTACGTTCATTTTATAATAATTTTTATGGTTGTATATATCAAAGAAAAGTTTGCAATACATTTTAACAATCAAATTTTTTGGTGTAGAGATGACACTAACAATGCAAGGGCAATCATCTGTTCCATGAGTACATACATCGACACCGGTCATACTTGGCAACCCTTATGGGGTATTTTGATTTCAATTTTAAAAATTATATATGAAATCATAAATAATTTAACTTGAGTTTTAAATTTATAATTGAATCACATATATGTTTCAAATATTCATGTTGGTTTAGGTGAGTCAATCGACATCCACGTTGATTCCTCCTAAGAGATTTTCAAGCACTCCTCCACTATCGAGCGTCATAGATCAGGGGTAGGTACATTCATATTGTAAATTTGTTTAAAGTTTACATTAGTATAGTTACAATTTTATGAGTTTTGAATTCACTAGATATATGAAACACATGCATGTGCACTTGTAAATATTATAAGCATTAAATGTCTATGTACATGTATTTCTAGGTTGATACCACAATAAGAATGGGCATTGGGCAAACATTTAATGTTGCAGTTACTCGTGAGGCCACTGATTTCCAGGTTGTTTACAAAAATTTCTACACAAAATGTGCAAACTTGAATATATATGTATATATTAACCTAATTCAATTGTACATGCTTTAATTTTGATCTTGTAGGACTTTGTTAGTGCAACTTTCAGCCCTGACCCAAACATAGTTACACCACCAGGAGGACATGTAGAGCATGTTTTAGATCAAATGGTAATTTAATTTTTTTATTATATTTAAAGTGAATTATAAATTTTAAATTGAATATATACATAATATGATATTTTCACATATTATTTTTCTTTTATAGCATGAGACACATCTTGTAGTTGAGCATGTATAGACAGGTCCTAGAGAAGAGCCTAGTGCACAACCTCATAATACGATACAATTAAAATATGATAAATTCTGAATTAAATTGAATTAAAATAATTTAATTGTAGAGTTGTACATCTAATTTTGAATTTCTTTGTATTGTTTATGTAGATTGATTTAGAGAATTTAGAGGTTTCTTCAGGTGCACTAGAGCATCCAGATGTAGATATGATGGTAATTTAATTTTATGATGGATTATAAATTAAATTGTCATTAAACCATTTTTTATTGTCTTACATCTAATTTCATCTTTCTCTTATGTACAAAGTGTTTAAGGTCATCCACATAGTCTGCATGGTGTGAAGAGGTCTCTTGATTATAGAGACAGTACATGACCTAGAAACATGTGATTTTATGTGTTATATTTGTTCATTTCATGGACTATATTTCTTGTTTATCATGTACTCTGTTGGACTTTATTTCATGTGCGCTTAATATATTGGTTTCATGCACTTAATATGTTACATAAATTATGGACTTTATTATTGTTTGAAATTTTAATTTACACATGTACATTTATGCATTTTATGTTCATAGTCAAGACATTAATATAGGACGTTGATGTGAAATTTAGTGATCTCATACATGGATTAATATAGGACATTTTAATATTTACAATAATCAGTCAATAAATCATAATTTACAAACAAAAGCAATCTATTTATATACCATAAATTT
This sequence comes from Sequoia sempervirens, assembly GCA_007258455.2. Classification (NCBI taxonomy): domain Eukaryota; kingdom Viridiplantae; phylum Streptophyta; class Pinopsida; order Cupressales; family Cupressaceae; genus Sequoia; species Sequoia sempervirens. The sequence continues at coordinate 613,710,304 of VDFB02058242.1, read as the reverse complement.
AGGGTCTAAACCTGAATTGCATTAAAATATGGGTCAAGTGGACATGGATCTTATGCTTAAAATGTGTAGATGCACTTCCAAAATCTACATAAGTTATTATTTTAATATTATTTGGAAATAATCATGTGAATGTAAAGTCTTTGGATTACTGCATATTTAGATTAATATCTAGTTGGTAATGAAAGTCTTTAACATGTCAAATTTAACTATAGGAAAAAATGAGAACATTTCAAAAAGGAAAAAATAGTTATAAAATCAAAATAATCTTCAACTATAATAATGATTGCTCAAAATACACATGAATTAACACAACTAGAGTTATAGGATAAAGCTTTGGGTAAAGGTTAGGATTAGGACACAACTAGAGTTAGGGTTAGGTTTCAATTAGGGTTAGATACAACAAGGCTTAGGGATAGGATTAATTTTAGGACAGGGTAAGGGTTCAAGAAGGGTTGGGTTCTAATAACGGTTAGGGTTAGGGTTCAATTAGTATTACAGTTAGAATTAGGGTTCAATTCTAACTCTAATTAAAATTCTAATCCTAACCATAACAATACCATAGAAGATTAGAGAATAAAAGCATTAATAAATACTATAAATAATAGTTCATCTAACACTAATTTATAAGTTGTCAAAACAAATAATGACGTCTTAAAGGGGGTGTCTAAAGGGGTCATAATAGAATGTCTTAAGGGGATGTCTTAATGGGTCTTAAGGGGATGTCTAAAGGGGTCATAATAGAACGTGTTAATTAAGGGGATGTCTTAAGGGGTCTTAAGGGGATGTCTAAAGAGGTCATAATAGAACATGTTAATTAAGGGGATGTCTAAAAGGGTCATAATAGAACGTCTTAAGGGGATGTCTTAAGGGGTTATAATATGTCTTAAGGGGATGTCTAAAGGGGTCATAATAGAATGTGTTAATTAAGGGGATGTCTTAAGGGGTCTTAAGGGGATGTCTAAAGGGGTCATAATAGAACATGTTAATTAAGGGGATGTCTAAAAGGGTCATAATAGAATGTCTTAAGGGGATGTATTAAGGAGTCATAATACACCTAAATATATAGAATATTGATTTGATACATAGAAGTACATAGAGTATGTTTAATTTTGTAAGTATGTATGTACATATATGTCATCTCAAAATGATGTTTACAAAATTTGTATATGCCATCTCAAGAACATCTCAAACTCGTGGCTAGAATGTAGTAGGTCTTCACACCACCTGTTGTTAAAAAGGTACAAGCAATATCAATGAAATCATCAAAACATACATATTTTAATTTATATAAAACTATCTATATGTATAGAACTCAAGTACCTGTATTTAAAAGTATTCCACACATGTTTGTAAGTTGAATCCAGGCATCCTCTCCTTTTTGTTTCAAAGTATGAGATCAATGCAATGATGGCTCTAGGATATAGAAAATGACAATAAATCAATTTTAACTATTAATGTCCAAGAAATATCAATATGTAATCAAAACATGTATTTAAATATAATTTAATTGATAATTACCTATTTTTACCAAGTATTCCATGTTGTCTAGGTTGAATTTGCATGGACTAGATCCTTTTTGTGATTATGCCTTAAGGATATATAAAAGAAAAATTTAAATCAATTTCAACTAATAACACACTTGACCAATGTCAAAACATGTATTTAATGTATTTAAAAGGACAAAATAAAACTAAAACTATATTTACCTGTATTTACTTATTCCATTGTACCATCTGCATCCTCTCTCTTTTGCAATGCATCTATGATTGCCTCATGCTCTTCCATAGAAATTGACCATAACACTTTTTTTGAAGGTCTTCCACAATACCACTCTAGTTTTATATTTGTTGCCACCAACAAATGTGAATAATGTATAATATTTTTGTGTTTCATAGTCTTCGAATCTTGAGTAGACCATTCTTTCTTCTCAAGTATTTTTCATAGCCAAGTGCCAATAACCACCACCGATCCTATTGGAAAACATGTTCAAAAACCATCATCAAATAACTTCTCAAAATTTACTTAAGGGGATCAAAGACTTGTTCTAAAATTGCTTAAGGGGATCTAAAACTTGTTATCAAAATTTGCTTAAGGAGGTGTCTTAAGGGGATCACCAGGTACTGTTGGATAATGAAAGCCATCATCATCTTCTCGAGGTGTTAACAACTTATGTTTAGTTTCCACACAACAAGCCAACCAATATTTTGTTTTGCTCTTCATTCCCCTCATGTGCAATAATTGCATACACATGTCCACAACAAAATTTGATTTAATAACTTGTGCATATCCATATAACTAATTTAGTATTAAAAAATAACTTAATAAAGAAAAATAAAATGAAATAAATTAAATTAAAATTACCTTCTTGTACAAGGTTTGAAACACGATCATAATCTTCAGATGCAAACAATTGATCATTTTCTTAAATAGTCCTTTCATATTGATTATGTGCTTCTACAGGTGTCAACGATCTTTGCTCCCACTGTTCAACCCATTCTATATTTTCACAAGCTTCCCAATCTCCTGAGATACAAAAATGGCAAAAACATGCAAGCTCCCTTGTCCAAATAGTCCATGTACTTGTTGTTGCACTCCTAAATGAATGCCATTTAGTAGATCCACTAATTGTCTCACAATCAACTCTAGATACAATGTTCTCTTCTTCCACCAACCAAAAGAATCAATGAATTGTAGAGTAATCACTTGAACCAGGTGCAAATAATCTTCTATTACACCAATCCACAATCTCATGTGCATTTTTAAATTTTACTGAATCCTCGAATTTTAATTGTTCTCTAGCAAGAATTCTTTTGGCACACGCACTAGCTCCATCATGTTCTCCTTTACCATGCCCAGCTTAAAAAAAAATCCATATATGTTGTAAGTTAAGTTCCTTGTGAACCCTACTTAACCAATAGAACATTCTAGCATTTTTGAACTACCTCATACAATTATCTGACCATATGAGGTGTTCTTTCATATGGATTCCTCTTTCTCTTAGATTTCTATAAAATATACTAAAAAAATATTAAGCAAACTCTAACGAGTGTAACCGATTGTCACTCAAATAAAAATGATACTCCCTCAAAACTTTTCTATCATCCTCAGTGCTATCATCTGCATGTCTATAAACAATATGGACAAACATAGCTACTTGCACTAAATTATAATATTGAGATTGAATTTCTTCTTGGAGCGAGAGTATAATTCTCTGCAAAATCAACCACTAAAGTATAGTACCAATTGGAAATGTGTTTCTACATGCACGAAATTGGCCATCAAGCCATTGAGCATGTTCAGAGTGCATAACATATTTTGGTACAATTTTATTATTAAATTCACTCATAAATGCATGCACACTAACTTTTTCTGTAACTAAATCACAATGCTTTCCTATTTTTCCATCTTTTAAAGAATAGTGAACATTCCTAAATCTTTTGACATCTACTAATTTTTGTCCAAAATCATGATCAACACTTTCATGCAAACAAATTCTTAAAAATGAAAGATTTCTGCTAATGCATTGTCTAGAAATACAAGAACTTAAATAAAATAATTTATCATTAGATTTTTCACAAAACAAACCTGAAATAAACTCTCTTATTGCTTCAGGTGGCATATCAATACCACAATCCTGTATAATCATGTTAGAATGCAAGGTACAACATATATATCAAAAACATCATAAAAATAATGAAATTTAACATGTATTTTACAACAATAAGATATTCATTACTTATTAATTTTTACATACTAGGGTTTACATTTTTCAAAAGACCTTTGACTTATTTTAATATTACTAGGTAACACTAAATCGCTACAAAATTTTCTATAAAATTCAGTTTGTGTTGTATCTAATAGGTGTTTTGGGTGAGGATCGCGAACTTTGGACCACACCCTTAATTTTAAAACATCTCTAGCATTAGATGAAACCCTAGTATTATCATGCCAATATTTTTTGATCAAAGATTTAATTTCAACATTTAATTTTATATAAGACCTCGGTAGTCGTCCACTGAAACTCCAAAATTGATTGATAGGATCATTTTCTATACTTTCTCTTCTTTTTTCCGCTCTTAGTAATGTTTTAGGATGCATTTTTAAAACTTCACTAATATTGCTTATCATTCTTTTATTCAAAGTTGTTTTATTAACTATAGCAGTAGTTATAGCTCTTCTTGCTGTGTTTTTATCTTTAGATTGACTATTTTTCCCAATAGATTGAATGGCACTAGTAATAGTAGACATAGCATGTTTTAATGATTGATCTTTTCTTTTTGGTTTAACATAAAAGCCTAACCTTTTCATTACTTTCCTCATTTTTTACATTCTCATCAATTGCATCATTAGTTGACATTGAAATGCAATTTTCTTATGATAAAAGAATTTGGTGTATATTCTATTTGCATGTATTCTTATTTTCCTCCAAGAAATTTGACTAGGAAGATTATCGAAAACACCACTTCCAATTTTAAAAGAAGTATTTTCATTAAATTCAACATCACATTCTAGATTTTCATCTTCATTTTCATCTTCATCTTCGTTTTCATTTACATTTTCATCTTCATTTTCATCAACAAAACGGTTTTCATTTTCATTTTCAATTTCATTTTCATCAACAAAAAGGTTTTCATTCTCATTTTCATCTTCATTTTCATTAACAAAACGGTTCTCATTTTCATTTTCATCAACAAAACGGTTTTCATTTTCATCAAAAATATAGGTTTTGTTTTCATTTTCAAGAAAATGATCATTTTGATTTTCATTTGCAACAAAATATTTTTCTTTTTTGTTTTCAGCAAATTCTATAAAAGTTTCATCTCTCAGTATATAGTCAATGTCAACATCATTATATCCAACATCTTGTAAGACTTCTACATACAAATTTACCGTTTCACTAACATGTGGATTTGAAGACGTACCTGGATTTGTGCATATTGAAACATTCTCCTTAACATTCAAAGAGGGATTTGAAGACATAGTAGGACTTATTTTTATAATCATATTCTTCTCCAAATTGACTCCTTGCAAATTAGCTTCATCTACAACTATGGTATCTTCAATGTTTTCATCTTCAATAGTTGTTGAATTGGTTGCTCCACCATCGTTCATTGATTTCATTCTCATTCTTCTTTCTCTTTGTCTTTGTCTCTCTTTTTCTCCTATTTGCTTCAACTTCTTGAGAGTCAATGTCTTTCTTCTCTTATTACGAGCTTTATCTCCCATAATTATAAAATTCTCAAGCACAAATGAATGTTAATAGTGAAATACTTCAAAATATTCAATCCAAATTGGAAGTTGAATACCTATTAGGACAAAATTCTTCCTCTTGTGTTCCTCAAAAGTGAAAACTACCACAATTCCACTTTAAAATTGTTTTCTTCATGCTTCCTTTGAAAAATTCAATCCATATTGCAAATTGAAACCTTTTGTTCCTCCAAACAAGCACAAAAATAACACAATTTCACTTCAAAAATGGTGTAGATGATGCTCCCTTTGATAAAATCAACCAAAAATCAAATTCACCACCTGTAAATACAATAACTTATGAAAAATAATTCATTTTTAGTACTCTCGGCCGTACATATGAAGTTGCAAAGTTGCAGACTTCACAGTAATTTTGCACAGTGTATTTAAATAAAATAAATGGGATCTCATTTATAAAACGGGATCCCGATTATAAAATGGGATCCCGTTTATTAATAAGCAGGATCCCACTCTATAATCAGGATCTCGTTCACCGACATTGAATGTTGGAGCCATTGTAAAGGTAACCGGATCCCGTTTATGAAACAGGATCTCGTTCCATTTACAATGGTCCAAATACTGTCGAATGGGAACGAGATCCTGATTATAGTACGGGATCCCATTTATTAATAAACGAGATCCCCTTTTTTTAAATTTGAATTTTGTTTTGCATTGTGGGTGGGTTTTTGCCAAGGTTTTTGGTTCGGGAAAAGCATTGGAAGTCTGAACCTAGGCCTTCAACCTAGTTTGACCTATGAGTTGAAGGCCCTAACAATGTCAAAGAAAAATACCGACTTTGGACATATGGCTGACAACCTTTTTTTGCAGAATTTTCTAACAAAATTAAAACCCATTTGAGATGAAACAATGCAGATTCTAAATATTTAATTTTTTTTGCAATTGAATTATTTTTTCTATTTTTCAATTAATTTCTAATAAAATTGGTCCATAAACTTTAAATATCATAGTTTTTTACTATTTTAATAGCTTTTGATCAACATAACAATTTGACAAATGGATTGCACGAGAACAAACTTCAGACAATTCTTTTCAATTTGAAAAAAAAAATCAGAAAATAGTAAGTTTAGGTCATCTTATGCATGTCGTACATGACGATTTTTGAAAATGACAAATTTTCCTAATAAAAATTTAACAAAAAAAAAATATTCAATAAAAAATTACAAAAAAATATCAAGAAAAAGCTTCAGTCAGTCATAAAACTTTTCCCAAAAGGATTTAGAAAAATACGATAATTTAAGTCAAAATATGGATGTCATACACGTGCATGGTATGGTAAAAAAAATGAATTTTAAATAGTGGTTTTTATAAATGCCTATTAAAAATCAATTTGTATAATTTGGGTATCGAAATAAATTACATATTTGGAAACTAGACTCCGAACACAACATTTTATGATTAGTGAATTTTTTAAAGATTTCATCTCTAAGTGCTTCAAATTCTAAGGTCAAATGTGTCAAATACTGAAAATCAGGGAAAACACTTCCACTTTTTGGCCAAAAGGTGGACTCAACTTCTTGCACACACCCTTGACTTACCCATGGAAGATTGGTAAGCTCTCCCCTTCTTTGAACCTTCCCTAGAGTAGTTCTGGCATATTTTATTGCTATCTTCCCAAAGAACCTGGGAGATCTCCTCGTCCCATGAGGTCCAAGGCATCAATGCAACTATCATTTATTCCTCTCAAGAAAATTAACTTTCGTGAGTCTTCATTAAGTGTATGTTGTGGATATTTTTGTAGGAAAAATAGAAACCTTGCAATGTAATCTTCCAGGCTCTCATCTTCCTTTTGTTGCATCCTAAAAATGTCACCTCCTCTCATGTCGTTGCCCCTAAAATATTCCTTGTATTTCTTAAGGAATTTTGTCTTCATGTCTTCCCAAGTTTCCATAGTATCTTTTCCTAGGCTCATGAACCATCTTAATGCAGCCTCTTTTAGAGTTGTAGGAAATAGCTTAAGCCTATGGGCATCAATAGTATAATCATAACTCCTACAGAGCATGTCAAACTCAAATAACAAAAAGGTATCAGGATCTTTTGTGACAAGTCCATAAAACTTGGGGAATGTTGAGGCAGGAATGTTCTTGATGTTGTCAGCTTCATTCTGATGGGCAATAGGGAAAGGAAAAGCCGGTTGGTCTAAAGTTCTATTCCTATTTGCATCACCCATACCTGCTAGATGTAGTTCCAAAGAAAAGGGGTTCTCAAGCTGATTTTGATCTTCAGAGGAGACTTCAAAGCTAGTCAGATCAGGATATGCATCAACAAAGGGGTGTGCATCTTCTTCTTCTCTTGGTAGGTTCTAATATTCAACTAGCTAGAATGGATTAAGATTGTTAGGAAGGAATCTCCCATAAGAATCCCTTCTCCTTCCTCTATGCATGCGGTATCACTCACTATCAGTCAGCTCACACAAAGAATTGGTAAAGAATAAGGGGGGTCATTACTTCATAAATGAGGATATACTAAGGTTCTTCTAGAAAAATTACATCAAGAAAAACTACCAATGACTCCAAAAGACTCCCTAGTTTGACACCATCCTCGGCAACGATGCCAAAATGTTGGCCTCCTACAATGATTTAATAACTAAGCCATTACAACTATGATTTAGAGATTGGAAATCTAACTTGAATAGCTATTTCAATCATCCTGAAGGTGCATTTAACTTGCCAACCTAGGGACGTGAACTTGAAAGTGGTCAGCATAGTATGTACACTATGAACTCAAAGTAGCCATTTCATTCTATAGCTAAGGAACACACAATGCTGAAAGTTAATTGCTTAGAAGGGAATACCATAAATACCAATCATCAATCAACAACTACATCAAACTAAAATGCATAACAAGAATGAAAATATGAGCAACAAATAGGGCACTACTCTGTCGACTTTGGTAGTAGGAACATTCATAGAATGAAATTCTAATGGCTACAGGAACAGTCGGTGCCAGATTTCTAACTAATTACCAAACAATAAGCAATACTATTTAACTAATACTAAACTAAGAATATGGATTACTCACCAAGTGGTCCCCCTTGGATAAGTATCCTCTAAAAGTAATGAGAACTCAAATTCTCAAACTCAAAACTTTATTTTATTCACTATAAATCATGAGTACAAAAGAGTAATGTATATGTATTACTAAAAACTTGAGAGTGCAAGTACAATATCAAGTCACACAACCTCCTAAGGAAGGAACATCATATCTTTATTTATACTATCAGCTAAATAAGGCAGTCTACTCCATGACTGGGAGGATGCAATTTAGGGAAAACAGAGAAAATGGAATGATGGCGATTACACGTGCATGGAATCTAGTTAGACATGCAAGTATAAAAGTAGATTTAGCACAGTAGTAACACTCACGCATTCTCAATCATTAAATTCTACTACAAGGTGGTTACATTCAGTTGCATGAGGAATCCTTTTCCGTCGATCTCCTTTGACTTTGAGTGATTCATTTGGTGGATGTTATGGTGCATGCCCAGCTAGTAGTCTCTTTCTCAACTTAGCATATTAAATCTACATGGCATCATCAGTACACACAATAACTGCACATCTATAACCACCTTAAGGAACATTCGTTAACCACATGAAAAATCAATATAGATAATCTACATAATATGCCAATATCATTAAAACTTACAGAGATAGTATTTAAGCCCAATGTCTATGGTTTGAGGGAAACATTATGAAAATATCAACATTTAACATCAAAGTACATGAAAAATTCCAACCAATAAACTATAGATTCTACCCAAAATTGGACCAAAAACTAGGCTCATCAGTACCCAGAGCTTGGCGGCTAGCATTATTGAACACACAAATATACAAGTAAGAGGATACTAAAGAAGATGAATCAACTTTGATTTTAGGTAATAGGTCCATATCGTAAACATTGAGAGTGGAACCAATATCAATGAGGGTACACCTAATACCAATATTATTAACATTAGTTATAATCATCAAAGGATTTACTTGCTTCTACACACTCGGAGGTAGGAGTTCTTGTGGATGGAACATAATATTTATTGAATCTGCCTGAATATTAACCAACAATGCATTAACGTTCATAGGCCTAGCAAAGGTAGAAAATAGAATCTTTTGCAAGGCTTCCTGCAGTATCACTTGGTAAACCAAAGTGGTCTGAAGCAAGTCCCAAAGTGAGATATTAGCTAGAGTAACACGAATTTGCTCGACAAGATCATAATCACCTGGTGCTTAGGTGATGAAGGAACTTGGCTCAATTGGGAAGGTGGTAAAGAAGTAGGAACTTGAGTGGGTTGTGATGTGGGAATGGAAGATTGTTGAGCCAAGTTTTGTCTATTTCTCCTTGTATTGTGTGTATGCCCAACAACATTACAGGAAGTAGAGTCCATAGCTTTCCCAAACCTTAAATATAATTCCAATGAATCACTATGACATGAAATCTCATAGCTAGAATAGTTCTCCCTAGGGGATGCTTCAAATGGGGTCACATAAATGACGAGTTTATTAGGGCTCAAGAGAGCCACAAAGACCACAACTACATTTACTGACTCCTCAACTTGTGAGGGGAGAGGGCTTCTAAGAAATTATCTAGAGCATCTTCCAACATATGGAAATCTTCTTTAGAAAATGGGTTATCATAAACATGAGACATCATGAAAATAGATCTAATTCATTCACAATGGGTTCACGAAAATGTGATATAAGCGGGATTCACTACACACGAGTCCCTTTATTCTCAAGAGATCACTAGGGAATGAACTGCCCTTATACACCTCAACATAAGAAATTAAATGAAAATATGGAAAAAAGTATACTTTAAGCTATGTTTCAAAGAAAATTATTTTAGATCTTGAGAGAGTAAAAACCTAAGATTTCTGCCTCAAACGAATGAGCTCTTGGCCAAAATAAAACAACACGGTTTTAGGATGCCAGTGTGGTGCATTTTCGTCTAAAAGGTGCACTGGCAGCCTAAGCAATAGAGGGGTCAGGAGCTCAAGTAGATAGAACCAAGATTCACTTCTAAGCTTAGGTTTGGAATGTACTAAGCATGATAAATGAACAGGAAGCTAAAAACTATAACGAGTAGAAGGGGACTTGGAGATAGCTTACCTTTTGTCAGATGTTTAACTCTTCACTCCAAGCTCCTCTTCACACCTATACTCAAGAGAATAAGGGGGTTTGTTGGGGCTATATAGGGTCTTGACTCAATCAGACCCTTGTTTTGGTGTTCCCACCTCCATGGACAACCAAGTTGGAAAGGAGTGTAAATGAAGTAAACAAAGCATGTGGTGAAAGAAAAACTTGTTGTACCATAGAAAAAAGACAACTTGCTTGATTTAGGGAATAATCATTGATAAATTGGACTTAATAAGGCCTTCATTTGGTGTTGTGAGGTGTTTTTCACATCTAGACTAGGCCTTGGACCCTTTCAAATGTATTTAATGATGTCTTGTAAAGGTGTTGTAAAATATGGTAAAAGATTTTCATGATTTTTTAGAATTAATGAACCCATCTTCCCTTAATTCAACATTATAAAATGTATTTAATTTCATCTTCACATCAATCTAGAAGGCTTGTAAATTAAACATAACTTTAACCTAGTGTTGTAATGTGTTTTACACATTCACATTAGTTCTTGTGTCTTTCTAGGTTGTGTGGACCTCATTTTAGTGTTGTAAAGTGTATTTAATCACACTTTCACATTGAAATTTGTGTCCCAAACCCTAATTTACCTTTACATCATCACTAATAGGCCCCCAATACCCCATATTCTGCATCTCAAGGCATAATCTGATGAAATACCTAACAAAGTCATCATATAAACCTTATTTCCTTGCTTCCTAGCATCCTAGTTGGCAAATAGGCCCCACTGGGACTAATTCAGGTGCACATGTGGTGAATGACTCCATACCAAGTGGTACTGATTTTCCCAAGGTGGTGAATGAGTCCCATTTGGACCATTTTTGACTTTTGAGTAGGAATTTTTGGAGTTTAAGTTTTGTTTGTCTTCATGTTAGCCTTGGGGATCCAATTTATGGGAAAATAAGGTGAACTTCTTATAAAATCAAGTCTCTAAACCCTAATTTACTTTTTATAACTCATACAAACATCTCTTATAATTCATTCATCATTTTATCTTCTATCTCAAGTCAAGCAAGTTAGGGTTTCATCATTACAAGTCATCAAAATAGCTTCCTAAGACATTCAAGGGCATATTCTTCATGTTTTGTTGTAGACATTCAAGATCAATATTCATGGAAAGGTAATAACTCCATTATTTCATGCTTCATTACATTATTTTCTCATTTTGGTTTAATTACCTACAAAGGGATTTGACCAAGGAAAACCCCCATGCCCTAACATTCAACATTTCTCTCTCTTGTCTTGTGTGTTTGTAGATTTAGGAATAATAGGGATTGAAAATCATTGAAGATCAAGTTGCAAAGTTGTTCAAGTCATCTCTTCATTGGATAAGGCAAAAAATCAACAAAAAGTCATCTTCAGGCCCAAATTTGGCAATTTCAAAACCAAACACCTGGAGAAGCAAAAAGTGCAAATTGAAGGCTCCTGTTTCCACCTTTGAATCTTCAAAAATTAAAAAGTGGACTCATTTTGCATGGGTGGCGAATGAGTCCCACTTCCAAGCCTGATTTTGGTTTTATACATTTTTGGATACCCATTTGACCAAAATGGGCTCTAAAATAATTTCACAAAATTGGGACTGGTTCGCCCAGGATGGCGAATGAGTCCCACTAGGCCTAAAAACTAGGACTATCAACATTATAGAAGCCATTTCAGTCTCCATCAAGATCTTAGGTGCACACTTTCAGTTTCATCCATTTCTATTACAATTTACTATTCATTTCTAGGTGTTTTTACAAATGTCACTATGTTTTCAAACATTGCATATTTCATTATTCTTGCATTCATAATCAATGAACTTCATCATCTAGTTGCATTTACATCATTGAATTTAGTCTCAATTCCATCTCTCATACCTTAGTTTGAGTGAACCACTTTATTTTTAGTGTTCTATCTCTCTCCTTTTAGGTGAAAAACCCTAAGAGTGCAAGAGAAGTACATAGAACAACATTAAAATTATTAGTTCAACTGGACAGTGAGTAGAACCCACACCACAAGATAGTAAATAAGCAAGTAAGGAAGGAAAGTGAAAGAGAGAGAGAGCGTTACCCATGGGTCAAGACCCTCTCTAGAGCACATGAACAAACCGTTGAGTTCTTGCTTGAGAGTTATTGTTGCTGGAGGGACCTTCGTCTGGCATGGCTTCGCTTGTGGGAGTGTTGCTATCAAGGATGAAGAGAACTCAATACTAGAGAAAATAACAAGAGAGCTTGAATGAATGATTTCCAACCCCAAATGAGAGCAAGAAAGGGAAAGTTAATGCATGCAAGGGCAACAAAGAGTCGTTTCATCTAAAACCCAATTCCTAGGACACATATCAAAAGAGTAAGGATTCCCTATTCCCTATTTCAAACTTCAAATACTGCTAGGACACTAGTGCACCGCATAGATGTCTACACGCAGTGCAGGTGTCCAAAGCCTATATTTTTGGGAAACATGTAATTAGGATTTTTTTGCTCTACCACAAGTTTGCATGGAGTCAGAATTGCGAAATTATGACTCATGGGATTTTTGTCATTAATGCCTTAGGGTGTCATAAATGCAAAGAAAAAAAGAAAAAATGTGGAATTTCCCCTAGGTGCAATTCTGTGACATTACAATTAGCAATCAAAGAAAAAATATAACTAGAATCAAGCAAAGAATACCCAAACCTATTATATTTTTTCCTAATCTATGTGGACTTCCTCAAAGGTTGATATTAAGGATCTTATTCCTCTTTTGAATGTTTAGAGGTGCTAGAGCTCTCCTCACCATTAGGTTCAACAAATGTTCTCAATTTTATTTCATTGGGGTGGAAGGAACATGACTTGTATCCTTTTTCTTATCTTCTTTCTTTGCTTGCAAAAAATAAAGCACAATTACATATCTTTGAAGATACCAATTCTACTATAGATAACCTTGGATAAGTGTTGGTAGTTGTCATTAATGTCAACATTGATTGTTGGTTGTCATTGATGCCAACACTTGAGGAGATTTGTGTGAGATTCTTGGAAATTGGTTGTCATTGATGATAGCACTTAGTGTAGATTCTTGGGAGTCAATTGGAATTAGTTGGTATTGATGTCCTTGCTACTATTGGTATTGGTTGTCATTGTTGAAAACATTTAGTATGGGCTAACATTGATGTACATGGAAGGGTTGTTTAAGTTCATGGTTGTATGCCATGCTCTATCTAAGAAGAGATGTCGAAGTTCATGGTTGGATGTCATGTCCTATCTAAGAAGAGATGATGAAGTTCATAGTTGGATGTCATTCCTTATGTAATATTTACTAAAGTTCATGGTTGGATGTCATTGAGTATGATTTCTATCAACAAAGCTAGTTTCATAATGATGTGTTAAGATGAGGATTAGAAGCATTAGAATTATTGATGATAGTGGATAGATGTTGTTGAAGGTCTATAATATTCCTTATGCTCTCTCTTAATGTTCTTGATAAATCATGTGTTACTAAAAGAAAGATCTAGCATTTGAAAGTTGCTTAAGTGTTTTTGGTTAGGGAAGTTGCTTTAAATTTTGTTTGGGAGAATTCTCTGCATCCTCCACTATTGAAGGTATGCTCTTTTGGTTTTGGGTTCAAATTTAGTGTTATGTGTATGTTTCACTCCTATTGTTTCAAGTCACTAGTGTTACTGAGGATATTTTTGTGAATTGCAGAAAGTTCTCAATGTTGTTGTTTGTCTAGACTAGTCTAGGAAATGCTTTGCATTTCTCTATGTTGACGTCTCTACTCTTGTGGCTTGGTGAATATGTTCCCAATGTGTGTGTAGTATCTTAGTTCCAATTTATTGTAATAAAGTGGTCCAAAAGTTAATCTATTAATATTACATCTTTTGATCATTTGTTTTGTGCTTCCTAGATGAAGTGATATGTTCTTGTTTGATCTATGTTGGTTACTAATGGAATGATAGTATGTAAGAAGTGCATGGAATAATTTATGGATCTTCATGGAACATCTCCATGTGATCCACATGTTGCTAATTGGCCACTTTGGTTTTGCATTGTGTCTGGAGTTGGCTTTCTAGGTTATTTCTATTTATATGACTGACGAGGCTTGTTTTTCTTTCTTCCATAATGTGCTTGGGGGTTAATGCTAGCAATTGAGTATGTGTTATGATAGATTTGGGTCTTGATCTATCTTGTTTGGGACTGTATCAAGTAAATTCAATTGGAAGTATGTTTTAGGGATGCCTAGCTATGTGCTTCATGTTTCATCTACACATTTCCTTTTATATCGACTTAGATTGTTGTGTGCTAGTGTGTGAATTATTTTGGATCACATTGGAAGATGTAATAAAGTTGTCTTTGGCCCTCAATATCATTGAGATAGGACTAGATTATTCTTTGGTGGCCGAATTTGTGAATTCATTGTGTATTTTCTTCTATCCAACCTAATTCAGGTTTTCAAGTGTTGTGGTGGATATAAATGCAAGATCATTTGGGTTGCGAAAAAATTGAGAAGTGTACAAGTGTGAGAAAGAAAGTATGTTGAATGTATTGAATATCCAACAAAGTTAGTGGTACATTGTGAGGAGGAAAGATCAAATGCTCTATAATGCCTCTATCAATAGAGCATTATGTTGATAAATATTGCAATTCTCTCATAAAATTTATGTATCCTTCTCTGAGATAGTGAATCTCATCATGTCCTTGTATCTTGCATCTGGAGTTGTGTTTTCTTTAGTACTGCAAGTCCTTTGTATCTTGCACTAAGGTAGTGAGCCTCAATTTGTAGTCATTTTTTGTGGTGAGCCTTTATATTATGAGCTAAATCTCACTGTGGTTTTCCCTCATTGGGTTTTCCACATAAATCTAATATCTCCTTAGGGTATGTGTAGGATCATGATGGGCCAAAAAGTGGCAATATCATTGGTATGTGGCTGACGACTATCTTTTTACCAAAAATTGATGAAATGAAAAGGGTTTTTAAAGGAGATTCTCAACTTTCCACAGATATAAATTATGCTTTGATTTGAATTTAATAAGCAATTATTATCCCTTTTCTATTCAAATTATGACTAAAGTATTGATTGATAGGTTGGTTGAAAAACATCTATAACTTTCAAATGGTATCATGTTTTTTGAATCCAAAACATGCGTCACATTCTATGCTTCACATACTATAGTATTAAAAAAAGAAAAAATGAATTTCATGAAGTTTTGACCAAGTTAAGGTGGTCAGACATACAAGTTTTTTAATATTTTTAAAATAATTGTAATAATTTAAAATTCATAATTAATTATTTACTTGGAAAAAAGTTTTAAAAAATATGCATCATATCGGGGCATGAGTCCTCTACTTATATCTAAAATCTTATAAAAAAATATTATCATTTTATTGTGGTTAGGGTGGTGAGATAGACCCCTACTTATTATTTCTTCCCTAAAATTTAAGTACTACTCCATTGAAATTTCAAATTTTCACCAAATTGATTTTTTTTTTAAACAAACCCAGTAGTTTAGAAACTACATTCAATTTTCTATAGATTCTATTCTTACATATTTTTGAAATAATATAGATAACTTATTCAAATTTTTACCTCAAGTTGCCTAACTCTGATTTTTCTAAATTTTTTGCCACTCAAGGGCCTTTTTTTCCATGATGATCTACACATTCCCCTTACGCATGTGTGTGTTCTCTATTTCTTTCTCATTTTTGTTGATTTGATTAGAGTTAGAACTACTATATCTTTCTTTATTGAAGTTGTTGAAGGCTTTAACTACTATATTTTTTTGCTAATGGGTTAGTGTGGGATTATGGGGGTCCAAACTAGGCCCTTAAGTGGCAATAAAAATTTAGAAAAATAGAGTTAGGAAGCTTGACATAAAAATTTCAGTAAGTTATTAACATAATTTGAAAAAAATGTAAGAACAAAATTTGTAGAAAATTAAATGTAGTTTCTAAGATACTATTTCTTTTTTGGAAAAAAAGTAAATCTATTTGGTGAAATTTTGAAATTTCAATGCAATACTACTAAATTTGACAAGTAGGAGGTATTTTCCATAGCATGTCAAATTGTGATATTGCTATCAGGATTCAACCATGTAGTTTTTCGAGTCAAACTAATTGACCCATGTTCCATGACTTAGTCGTTGAAAAGAACCCATCTCTCATGATAATGAATTATCCACTTAGCACTCATTGCATCTAGGTGATGCTCACAGGGGTGAAGCACTAGGCCTTCCTAGGAGATCACCCATCCCAATACTACTCTAGCTTAAGTGCGCTTAACCATAGAGTTTCCCCCAAGGTTAAACCCAATTAGATTGCAACCCCATTTGCAAGCTAAAAGGAAGGAATATGTCTAATCAACCTAAGTACAAGAGATTTTTTTTTCTTGAAACTTTTAATATAAGTAGAGTACACATGTCTAGATGTGTCACATTTTGTTTTGTAATTGTTTTGCAAGTAAATAATTAGTTATGAATTTTTTATTAATTTTAAAAAAATAAAATAAAACATGTTTGTCTGACCACCATAAATTGGTCAAAAATTTATGAAATTCAATTTTTCTTTTTTTAATCCTATAGCAAGGGAAGCATAGAATGTGATGCATCTTTTATATTCAAACAATGTGAAAATCATTCAAGAATTATAGATGTTTTTCAATCAACATAGCAATCAAGACATTAGTCAAAATGTATGTAAAAAATTAAAAATAATTATCTATTTAATTCTAAATAATGTAAATCTTATTTTTGGAAAGATGATAATTTTCTCAATAAACCCTTTTCATTTCATGATAAAAAAATTCATCAACCACTCTTTTGTCATATTGCAACTTTTTGGAACCCCATGATCCTACACTAACCCTAATCTTCTTAAGGGTTCTAAGTTCCAAAAGATTTTAAGTTTTGAGTAGACTGATTCACCTCCCTCTATCTCTAAGAGTGTTCAACAATTGGTATTAGAGCCAAGTTCTAAAGAAGCCTAACATCTTGAGGTAAAGATTTAGGATGACACATGATGATTTATACAAGGGTCCTAGGTAATATGGGTCTAATTATACTTTCTAAAAACTAAGAATGGAAGGATACATAAAATCCCTAGGGTTTGGTGTTTAGAAATTAGTCAAATTTGGTTATATTGCTCCTACTACTCCAAAAAATCCTATTGAAATTAGATTATATGAATGTAATGCCAAAGCTAAGAATGATGACACATGATGATTTATACAAGGGTCCTAGGTAATATGTGTCTAATTATGCTTTCTAAAAACTAAGAATGGAAGGATACATAAAATCCCTAGGGTTTGGTGTTTAGAAATTAGTCAAATTTGGCTACATTGCTCCTACTACTCCAAAAAATCCTATTGAAATTAGATCATATGAATGTAATGCCAATCCTAAGAATGCTCTCCTATATGGATTGGCTAATTTAGATCTTTTGAAGGTGATGAATTGCAACACCGCTAAGGATTTCTAGGAAGATCTTAGTAGTATCTATGAAGGTAATACAAAAGTGAAGCAAGCTAAGAAGTAGATCTTTAAAACTAGATTTGAGACTCTAAAAATGATAGAGGATGAAAACATTTCAAGTTACATGCTCCTAGTACAATAATTTATCTTTGACATCATTGGTCTTGATGGAGAAATAAAAGAAAGTGATATTGTGAAGAAGGTTCTAAGTATCTCCCTAAAACTTATAGTTATAAGGTGTCTTCCATTGAAGAATCTAAAGATTTCAATCTGTACTTTATTGATGTAATGTTTGGTGCTCTTACTACCTTTAAAATGAGAGAGTTTGATCAAGATGTCCCAAAGAAGGAAGCTACATTCAAAGCTAATGAAAATATTCAAGATGAAGGTGCTAACAAAAATGATGACCTTGATGAATTTGAAGCTAACTTTGTAAGAAGATTGAAGAAAGGCATTAGCAATTACAAAGGTAAGTTACCTTTCAAATGTCTTAATTATGGAAAAATTGGTCATTTTGTGTTTAAATGTCCTTAGAAGAATCAAATGATAGTACAATAAAAGGGATAAGGCTAAAATGAGTCTCTACTCCAAAGAAAGAAATGGTTCCTCTAAAGATGAGGGGAATGTTTCAAATGTTGAAACCCTCTTTATGGCCTTCAATACTACTAAGAGAAAATGTAAGGTTAAACAATGTAAGGAGTCTAGTTCCTTGAGTGATGAGGACATTTTCTCTTTTTATCCAAATCTAGAATCAATGGAACCTAAAGGTTGGGATTTCAATTTAGATGATTGGGAAATATATTTTGAAGGAAAAAATCATTTTTTTCTGAAAGACCTAAATGAAGCAAGGGGATCAAATCAAAAATATGAAAGATTGCTTGAAAAATCAAAGGAAGAAACTAGAAAATTGAAAGCCAAGGTAGAACAAGGTGAAATCAAACTAAAACTAGTACAAGGTATGATCTCTAATTAAAAGTAAAGGTTGAAGATGTAGTACCCCTTCGTTTATGCATATGCTTTCTGTTGTTATGTTTTCATACTGTTAGACTATGATACCTTGTTGGGATATTTTGATCACTGGTTTTGAGCGATAGTGGATTTATTTTGTGACATGATGATACATTGTTTGGTGATTATTGATTTCAGACATGATTAGATATAGCATAGATGTTTATTTTCTATTGATTACTGCTATGTACATGTTTATGTTGGACTAACAGTTAATTCATTTCATTAGTTGTTGTGATGTGTATTGGTGTGGAGAATGGAATCGCAACACTCACTTGCGAGTGCCCTGTGATATCTGTGATTTTCTCCGCACGGTGTGCTTGTTCTATGCTTTATATATATATTTGTATGCATGTTATTGCTTGGTTGCAGGAAATTGCAGGTACATGACACCGACTCCACCTAGGTACTCAGGTCTAAGCGTGTCAAGACTCAACGGATACGTTGATCGGGAGATAGTAGTTTGGTTCACCCTAGCTTAATCTATAATCCTGGTCTTAGTACACCGTCTGTTTAGTTTGAGTCATAGGTTGTATTGTCATTTTCTGTTTGGATAAATTGTTGAAAGTTAAATTTGGTTAATTTTTAATGGTAGTTTATTGTGTTTTAAATTATTGTTATTTAAATTAATGTTTAAATGTGGAAGAAATTACTTGCTTGATAATTTAATTCATTAATTAGCTTATTTGGTTAAATGGTTGATCTTAAAAGATTAAACTAATTTAATTAAATAAATAAATTAATTAAATTAAATTATTAAGTGTGTAAATTATATTGTATTTGAAAATTAGAAAATAAATGCATGTAAATTAAAATTTGAGTTTTACAAATTTAAATTAAATAAATTAAAATTGCATGCAAATTGGAAAATGGGAAATTTGCCGAGAAGTGGTGGGGAAGATATTTTTCACAACCACTTCTCGACATGTGTGTGAGTGCAATAATTGCTTACGGTTGTTGAAAATTTGTTACGGAGGATATTTTGAATCTCGAGAAAAACACAGGGGTTATTCAATTTCCTCACGGGGAAATTATCAGAGCTTTTACAAAAAAATTTCTCTTGCTGTGAAAAAAAATCATTATTTCGTAGAAGTTGTTATCTCTCTGTATCTGGTTGTATTTCTTTATGGAAGATCCCTTGGTGGGAGGATCTTTTGTGTTGGTTGGAAAAGCTTTTGGGAATTGTGTGCTACGGGCAACAGAGGGTTTCCTTTTCTACAGTCAAATCTTAAGCTACATGTATTCTTCTTTTATAATTTGTTTTCTTTTGAAAATTTTGTTGAGAAAATATTAATTTAATTTTTCCTGTGTTTTGTTTTCTCGGGAAATTGCTTAAAGATTTTATTTAAAAGGTAGAAAAGATTTATGAAGAAATTTAGATGAGAAAGAAAAGAAATTCTTGCTGTCAAATATTATAATCTCTGTGAAAATTAATTTCAAACAATAGAAAACCTACAGGTGAAATTACAAAACTATAGAGGGTTTCAAGATAAAATATATTTGTTTGATTTGTAGAAAAAAAGCCCTGTATAATGACAATTTTCTCAATTTACTATAGAAAATTTTTATCAGAAAATGATCTCTGTAATTGAAAATTCTTAAAATATTTATTTTAAAAATATATATATAAATATATATGTATATAAATACTTTTATATATATATATATATATGGCTATGAATTTATATGTAAATTTCTTTTGAAAACACTGTACGATATTAAATGGCAGACGAAAATCCGCAGGCCCAAAGATTAATACATGTTAGGTTTTGGATTTTGTTTTATTTTAAAGAAATAAATTTTTTAAAAATAATTGCAGACTGTGGGGAAGGGCCGAAACCCTTCCCCACACTCCCGCGGCGCAGTCCACGGCTATGCACAATAGCCGTCGCTATTGGGCGTAGCCCTAGATGGGCCGCACCTTCCCCATTGGAGGCGCGGCAGGGGCTGCGACCTGTCATATAAATTTTATTTCATTTAAAAAAAAATTCAAATGCGATTTTAATGTGAGTTTTTATTAATGTTTATAATTTATATATAATCATTTTATATATGTATATTTGTTGTATGAATAAATATATATATTAATTGTATATATATATATTTATATATATATATATAATTAATTATATTTATTAAGTTGGAAAAAAATTTATATATTTATATAAAAATATATATATATTAAAATATTTCATTTATTCAATTATATTGTTTGTGAAATCCAAAGATTGGATATTTTTAAAAAATAGAATGAAAAGAATATAATAATGTTATATTGTAAAAGGGAGTTGTTTTTTATTTAACATGATTGTAAAACTGGGATAATTGTGAATTTTATAATTATGTTAGTTGGTAGATAAATAATGTATTAGATGTTTAATTCTATATTATCAATTCTTGTTTGATTGGATTTAGTAGATCCAAAAATTAGATGATTATTTTCCCTGAAATCCTTTAAATTGTATTTTCTTTTAATTGGGTAAAAAGGGGGGGGGGAATTTATTTTTATACGATTTTAAGTCTGCCACTAACAGTCTTTTAAATGGGAATTGTGATTGCTAAGTTAAATTCTTGTTTTATCTAAAGATGTGTACATGGATTTGCATGGTGGTTGAAACCTGTGCTATGAACAATGATTGATGTTCGTTATAATGTATTGGTCTTTTATATTGATTTTGGTTGTATGTACACCTTGTATACCTTAGTCAGAGAACATAGATTCCCATGTTATGTTTAGGGGAGTGGCTATTTGTAAGGGCCGACACACAAAGTGGTGTCAGGGTAACTTACAAATAGTTAGTAAGTCAGTGAAAATTAAAGAACATAGTAGTTAGATTTAAAACACTTAACAAGATGCTTATACCTCTCTTATGACTCTTGAGCTACTTCAGTCATGAGTATAAGATGAGAAGGCCTAGAATGGCAAATCGGTGTCTTGTTTCTTCAAGAGACATTCGATTCCACAATACTATGCAATAGGGGCCGGGTTTCGTAAGAGGTTACCAAGGTAACCCAAGGATTGGAGGTCGGAACCTAGGAAGAAACACCAGGGTAACCTTTGCAACGTTGTGATGACACTCCACCTAGAATAATAGTTAACCTTGTATTTGTATTACAATCAATTGTCTAAAATCTAGAAGCAATGTAACCAATAGTTTGTCTTGTACTAGTGTCTAGGGTTAGTAGATTAGGTCTAGGTAACCTTATTACTATCTCCTAGCACGGGGGGTGGACCTACGGGTACCACATGGTTGGGTGGAACGTGCACCTTACTCTGTTGGGTCCCCAGTTTGATCTTGGCATCAAGAGCTTCATGTATGGAGAGCTCGTACTTGGAAACTTATGTTTATTTCAACATTGTATATTGTGAAATTTGTATTTAAAAACTTTCCTCAAATGTTGTGAGGTGAACACTTGTAATTGTAACCAATATTGAACTACCTCATCAGATGGATGAGTATTGTATAACTTATCAAATGCAATGTATGGAAAACAATTTTGTACTTTATTATGTTATCTTGAATGGAAATTTCAATGCTATGCAATGTTTATCTTTATGTTGTTAATTAATATGTGCAATGAGAAATACTTAAGTCACTTATGGAAACTCAAAGTAGTGTAACGTCACATAGCTTAATGAATGTATGCAACTAATTAACTTTATAATTAAACTTTAAAAAAAAATTATTACACCATTATACACATTTGCAACATTCTTAGGTTATTAAGATGGGGCATTACAGAAGAAGGAAAAAGGATTGAAGATTCCTTGGATGTCAAGGTCAATGATAAAATAACTAAATGTTTAAAACTTGAAGGAAAATTGTCACTTTAAGGAATGTCTTGAAAAGAGAACAAGAACAAAGTAAAAAAGGAGAGAAGTTTGGTCATGTGGACAGCTCCAAATTTGATGGGAGGATTGAAACAAAGAAGGAGAAAGCTTTCATTGAAGATTATAACAAAGATGGCTCTAGAGATGCAAATACTAATCAAAATGGAAAGAAAGAAGGTGAATCAAATTCTGATTGAAAGAAAAAAGGATTAATAATTCCTCAACCTACAAGACAACATGCTCTTACCAAGTTCAATCAATCCTTTCAAGGTTACTATTTTTCTTGCAATAAATTTTGGCTTAAGGTGGTTGATTGTATACAAATAAGGAATGATAATATGGGTAGAAGATCATTTGTGCCTCAAAGAAAAAATAGTCTTATTTGATGGTTTTTTCTATTTTTGCAACAACTATGATCAAAAGGATAATGTGTGTAGATCTAAAGTGAAGAGGAACAACTTTGTTCTAGAGCACAACATTGTGTGCTATAAATGTAATAAGATGGGACACAAGGAAAATTATTACAGGAGTGATTTTGTGAAGCCACCTATTCAAAATTAGAAAAGGGATGAAATACTCTATCAACAAAATAAGAGAAATGAATTAGAAGATCATGAGAAGAAAGATGATTACACTCTTGTGTACTCTGCACAAGATTCCAATATAAACTTAGATAGTACATTATCGCAGTGGGAGATTTCACTTGTAGAATCCTTTAGCCCCTTGAAAAGGAAAATGTGCTGAAATATTCAACATGAAAAAGATTTGGATTAGAATAATTGGTGTGCAAATATTTTATGCATAAATGAACCTTTGTTGAAGTTTCTAGTGGAAGTAGAAGATGTGTGGAGATTGGTACACTTGTCCTTGTTGGTATTATTCTAGTTTCGTGTACCATATGTAAAGATAAGTTTTAGAATGGTAAGTTTTATAAGTTTCCCAAGACATTCATAGTGCAAACTCTTTGGAAGAGTCATGGTATTTTGGTATGAATCTCTCCATAGGAAAGGGTTTTGTCTTAATTTGAAGGTGTTGTATCCAAGTTCTCAATTCATTACACCTTGTATAATAGATGTAAGTAACAGAGTGTTTATGCTCTAGAAGAGTAAAGTAGTGATGAAGGCTTGCTTGAATGTTTAACATTCCTTGAAAAATAATGTCTTGTCCATACAATTTTATGGACATGTTCAGTTGTGTTAAATACATGCTACTTTTTTGTGTCATATTTTTTGGGGGTCCACAAGTATAGTTTCAAATGGGAGTTTTCTATAATAGTTCTCGATGCCTATCTATTCTTCAAAGTATATGTTTGGGTACTTGTTTCAATTGGTGTATATAAAAATCTATTTGTATGAGCTTTGGTGCACATTCTACATATCTCAATGTGTTTCAATATTGATATTCAAATATTTAAAGGAAACTCTATATTATGGATTGTTGTACAAAAAGGATAATAACTTTACTCTCAGTGCTTATATTGATGTTATTTGGGTAGGTTGTGTAGATGACCAAAGAAGTACAAGTGGAAGTGCATTCTTCTTGGGAGATAGATTGGTATCCTAGTTCAATAAAAAGCAAGACTTAGTGTCTTTGTCCATAATAGAAGTTGAATAAATTTCTACAACATCTTGTTAAACTCAAGTGCTTTAGATGAAGCAGACCTTGAAGGATGTGAAGGTGGTGTATGATGAACATATATTGTGTGACAATACAAGTGAAATTAATATTTCCATGAATCCTGTAATGCATTCAAGGACTGAACACATCTATATATGGCTTCATTTCCTAAGAGAGAAGGTTGAAGAACATGAAGTCAAAATGCAGTATGTGCCTAGAAAATATTAGATTGCAAAAAATTTATAAGGCACTTTTAAAGGATACATTTAATGAGTATTTGCAACATAAGTGGTAGTTATTGCCCCTCTTTGTTCTAACTAGATGCATAGATGGTGCATCTTTCTAGGGGGATAAATTCATGACATATCCTTTCTTCTTTGTATAAATTGGATAAAAGTACTTTTCATCTTTGGATATACATTATTTACATTTTCTCAACATTGCGTAAGATGGTTAGAAGTACTTTTTTTTTTTTTTCACACAATGTTAGTATCATATCTTTCTAATCATTAAAAGAAAAATTTCAACCCTCACACTTATGAGAATTCTTTAAGGAAGAGAATACAATGGTGGATACTCTTGACAATCAAGCTTGGTCTTCTCCCAATATCTCTCCTATTTGTGAAGAAGATATTTTGGTGTTAGAAGATCAAATCAATGAGTGTTATGAGAATCCTATTTATCTCTCTTCCCCTACCTCTCCTACCAGGGAAGACATTGTTGGATACAAGGATGAGATCATTGACACAACCCCTAATGATTCTTTTCCTATTTCTCTTATTTGTGAGAATGATTTGATACAAGATAAACAAGACAATCCAACCATTGATGAGTCCCCTACTTGTGATGAAGCTATTTTAGAAGAACCAACTATTGAATTTCATAAACATCTAGTTTGTAGCTATCCTAGAAACTCAACTACTATGGAAGATATCATGGTGGAAGGGTATGTGCAGAATCATGATGGGCCAAAAAGTGGCAATATGATGGGTATTTGTAGGGAATGTGGTTGATGAATTTTTTCTTACCCAAAATTGATGAAATGAAAAGGGTTTTTAAAGAAGATTCTCAACTTTCCAACAATATAAATTATGCTTTAATTTTAATTTAATAACTAATTATTATTCATTTTCTACTTGAATTACAACTAAAGTGTTGATTGATAGGTTGATTGAAAAAAAATATAGCTTTCAAATGGTATCGCATTTTTTGAATCCAAAACATGAATCACATTCTATGCTTCGCATAATATAGGATTAAAAAAAAATGAATTTCATGAAGTTTTGACTAAGTTAAGGTGGTTAGACATACGAGATTTTATATTTTTTAAAATCTGTAATAAAAATTTCATAATTAATTATTTACTTGGGAAAAAATTACAAAAAAATATGCATCACATCCAGACATGAGTCCTCTACTTATGTCTAAAATATTATAAAAAAAATATTATCATTTTATTGTGGTTAGGGTGGTCAAACAGACACCTACTTATTTTTTCCCTGAATTTAAATACTACTTCATTGAAATTTGAAATTTTCTCCAAATAGATTTTCTTAAAAAAAAAAAAACCTTGTATTTTAGAAACTAAATTCAATTTTCTACAGATTCTCTTGCTACATATATTTTTGAAATAATATAGATAACTTATTCAAATGTTTACGTCAAGTTTCCTAACTCTGATTTTTTTGAACTTTTTGCCACTTAAGGGCCTATTTTTTCCATGATGATCTTGCATATACCCGAAAGTAAATGAGAACATTTACACATGTCCTTCAAACAATAGTAATGTGGCTTCCTTAGATGAAGATGATGAACTAAAATTAGAATCCCCTTCACTAAGATATCATGACAATAAGGATAATTTTGGTGAGGTTATATGAACATTAGGACTCCTTCAAGTCCTCTAATTATTGGATGTCCTACAAATCCTTTAATTATTGGACCTCTTAAACCTCAACTTATCATTTATCCACCCTCACAATAACTAAAAGTTCAAACTAAACTCATGCTTATCTTAGAACCACCTAAAAGGCAACTTGATAATGATAATGTTTCACAACAACCGAGTAACAATATCATTGCTCATACATATAACACTGGGAACAATACACAACCAAGAAAAAAAACTCCAACATCCCTCCTATTACCTCAATCTATCTTTCCTAGAGCTCCTCACTTGCCTTTACAAAGTGGAAAGGAGTATGATCTTGTTGAACAACTTAAAAATATTCCTACTAAGATATCCTTATGGGACCTTATTCAAGCCTCACCTAGTTATCATAAAATGCTTCAAGTGCTTTACAACAAGTTCCTACTAATCCTAATGTGCAACCAAATGATGTGGTATCCCAATTTCAAGCTGTAACTCTAGCCAACTTAGACATTACTTTCTGTCAAGATGAATTACCTTCATTAGAAGAGCAAACACAAAATGAAGCTTTCATGATAATAGCTTACATTAATCAAACTGTGATAAAGAAAAATCTTGTTGACAATGGTTCGACCCTTAATGTGTGTAGTGTAAGCCTTTTGGAAAAGATTGATATGAATAAGAGTGACATTGTCCCTAATTCTTTGTCTATCTAAGGATTTGACAGCATAGGATTTAACAACTACTTGGAGTCATTACCTATCAAGTTTAGGAAAGTAACATTACAAACTCTAGTCCATGTTATGCCTCACAATCTTTCATATAATGTTATTTTAAGTATGCCACATGTGGATTCATAAAATGAATGGGCGACCTTCTACCCTTCATCGTAAGATGAAGTATATCTACAACAACAAAGTGTATACAATCAAAGTTGATCTTGAGTCTTATAGTGCTTTACTCATTGAGAAAAATAAGAAAAATCCTTTGAAAAGGTTGACACCAACTACATAAGTGGAAACTGTACAAGAGCAAGACAAAAAAAGGCATATTGAAAAAGTCATGAACTTATTGGAAGATGATTAGGGTTTCTTAGATTTCACACCTACTTTCATGGGAGAATACAAGATCATAACAAAATATTATAAAAAGGGAAAAGAAAAAGTGGTAATGTCAACACAAAATTTGAAAGCATCCACCTCAACCACTTTAGAAGAAGAAGCAAATTAAACAACAAAATTTGATGAAATTGATTATAAAAAACCACCAAATCCAAAAGAAATGAAAAATCGTCATGGAAGAGATTATGAACTTATGAAACAACTTGGGTATAGTGGAAAAGGATGTGGTGCTAGAGAACAAGGTATTTTTGTCCCTATAGAGCCTAACATGCAATAAATGACTAATGGTCTTGGTTATTGTCCATCAAAAGAAACGAACAAGCCTTCACTCAATATCAACACTCTTACAAATGATTCTTCTAATCTAACTTTAACATTAGTGCATCCTGAATTGATAGAAACTAGTGGTCTTGGTTATTTTCCTTTGAAAGAAATGAAAGAGTTAAAAAAATCTTCCCTTAATATGAATGTCATCACACAAAACACTAACAACTTGAGTTAGTTATATTTTACACCCTCCTTTCAAGGAGAGAACAAAATCTCGCTATCTAAAGAGTCTTGTGTCAGTATGACACCTTGTACTGAGAAAGAGATATCTTTGAAGCAAAGGAAAGGGACATCTTCTACTATTGATCAAGAGAGTATATTGTCGAGACTCCTCCAAGATTGTTTGATATCTATGCCTCCAAGAACACAAAATAAATTTTACAACAAGAGTTCATTTTGTGCATATCATAGAGTTCATGGCCATTCTACAAATGACTGTAAGGCTTTGGGTGATAAAATTCAACATCTTAAGGATTGTGGTGCTCTTCCTTGTGTTGAAGTAGCTAGTTTGTCTAATTGATATTGATTTTCATCAATCATCTTGGATCATCCTTGTCTTGCACTAAGTGGGGGAAAGGAGGTTAGGTAGCAGTGTTCTTGTATAACACTTGTCATTGTCTCTTTTGGTTAGTTCACTATTTTCCATGTATATATAAGAGAAAGCTTGGGATGTGGACAACATGCCTTAAGTTTCCCTACATGTGACATACTTTCCTTTCTACTCATGATGTAGTTTCATTCGAGAACATATGACTCAGCATATGGCTTTCTAAATATTCTCTCATGTCTTATTCTACTTTAAAGTGGATTGCTTAGAAAAATGGTTTTAGCATCGTTTTAAAGTGGGGGCATACATTGACACTCATATTTCTTTGTGTGATTTTCTTTTTTATTATGATGCATCCTTTTCTTGGTGGTGTCATTGGGCTTGATATCCTCTAAGAGAGTGATATTTTTTTGACTTGTACTCTCTTGGAGATATTGGGCACAATGTTCCCTAAGAAGAGACCTTACATGAACTAAGCAAAGTCCCTTTAAAGAAACCAGTACTAGCATATTGTTCATAAGTGCTTAGCATAACACAACTTGTTAGTCCTTATGAAGCTCAAAGTTTCATGTTGTGGTACCCTATTGAAGTTATGGAACCATATTGAAGTTATTAGAGGGATAAGTTTGGTATGGTTAGTACAATGAGAACCCTAGATAGAGGCATGACTTTCTCATTGTACGGTGAGAACCTAGACAGAGGCATGAATTTCTCACTAAGCCATCCATTGGGAAAACTCAGCTAATGGACAACCTAAGGTTCTACTACTCCAAAGTGAGCACATGTTTTGGACAAACAACTTAGATGATGGTCGAGGCTTGATCCACCCTTTTTTATTTTTATTTTTGTTTTTGTTTTTCTTTATTTTGGTCTTTGACATTGCATGTTAGTGTATCTTGTCTTGTTGCTACATATCAAACACCTTGTGTGTGCACCTTGTGCTTATGTTGGTTTGATGTATGATCTTGGATCATTGGGGCTTGACCACCCCATCAATCTTTGTCAACTTCTACCATCCACATTGGTACACTTGGATGCCTCTTGAATGTCTACTTTAGTGCAAGTTTGATGCAAGTTCCTCCTCTCACTAAAGTGGAGGCTAAATGTAGTAAAGGAATTTAAGTATCCCTTTTTTACTTAATTTGAGAATAATTAATAGTAAAATGAGCCTATTGCTTCATTGATTTAGTGTTTTAATGTGTTTTACACATTCACATTAAGTTTAGGGCCCTTTTTAACTAAATGGGCTTAATTGTACCTTATTTAGGGTGTTGTAAAGTGTATATTTACACTTTCACACTAATCTAAGGATTTATTAATTGATTGGGGATAATTTTCCTTAATTGGCCCCTTTAATTCAAATCCAACCCTAATTAATTGCAAATTCTAAGAGTTAAAACCCAACATTCATAAATGCCATTACATAACACTTAATTTTAGAATGTGTGTGTCCTAGGTAAGTGACTTAGGACCCATTTGCCACACTTAGTCCTAGGACCCTATTTATAGATGACATTTAACCTTGACCAATATTTGTCCTAGGTAAGTGGCCTAAGAACCATTCGTCACATGGTGAATGGGTCCTCACTTAGACCTAAGACCCCTCTTTGAAATATGTTTTTGGTAGTAATTTAATAATTTTAAATCCATGATTCAATGTTGGCTTGTGATATTTGAATTTTGGGAAGTAATGTTAAGATATGTATAAATACAAGTCTATCACTAAGTTTCATCTAAGAAATTTTATGAGCAAGTTTGTGATAGCAAGTTTATGAGATCAAGAGCATTCAAGAGCAATTTATAAGGCATTGAAGGGTAGATTTCTAGAAGATTATTGTAACAATAAAGATTTATTTCAGCATGTCAAAGTCATAATGCATCATCCATGTTTCTTGAGCTGATATGGTGATGTAGTGTTCAATATCAATCAATTATTCAAGTACATTATTTCACATCAAGGTTTATGACCAAGATCTATATTCATTGAGGCCACTTCATGCAAGTTTGCATATTTACATTATTGAAGGTTTTAATTAAGATTTGGTGAATTGTTACATTTTTTTTCATTCATCATTCCTTTATTCTTTAATTCATTTCAAGGTTTAATTAACAAAATAGGGTTTGACCAAGGAAAACCCCCATTCCCTAATAAAAAAACATTTTTTCCTCTTTAATGTGTGATTTCAGATTTTAGATTGATCAATTGGAGAACAAAAATTGCAAAGTTGTCAAAGTTGCATCTATTGTCACCTTTCTTGCAATTTCACTAAAATTTACCTTAAAAAATTATTTCTAGCTTTCTAACTATGAGATTCAAGAATATCAATTCAATAATCTCGAAATACAAACTAAGAAGAACAAAACCCATAAATAGATTTTTCATAGCCATAGCCAAGACCCATTCACCATAGGGCGAATGAGTCCTCAATGAGCCATGAAAAGAATTTTCTACAAAAGGTACACAACATTTATCCCTTACAAACTCTCCCTAAAGTCTGTAGGTTCCATTAGTGTTATTTTTAAGCTTGTAAATACACTTTATAGCTTGTAATTTGGATTTTATTTGATGGTTTTAATCTTTCTCCCCAAAGTGCAATTTAACTTAAACCCCCAACCTAGCATAAAAAGGGAAATTTGTTGATTCATACCTTGAGTTGACTCACCTAAGGGTTGATAGTCACTTCTTGGTGTGGATCTAATTTCCTTAATGAAAATAGAAGAATAGGACCCCTTTACCCTCTTTGGATCCACTTTTCCATTTTGTGAAATCTTCCCCTATCTTATTTTTCTATGTTTCACAACCTCCATGGGAAACCAACATACTTGAGATGACTAATAAAAATAAAATTTTAAATCCTAAATGCATTAAGGATCAAAAGTAAGTGATAAAATGATTCATTTGATAATGGTGTCAATTCTTCTATGGGAAAAACTACCATTGCATGCAAGTAAATTCAATAGAAAAAAAGGTTTGCCTCTATAACTAAGAGATCTCACTTTGAAGACTAAATATTTGAAATGAAGATTTTATTCAATGGAGGTCAAAATATAACTAGGAGAGAAAGATAGATTTTTTTTTACATATTTTCCTCAAGGATCTAAAAAATGAAGAGCCTAAATTCCAAAAAGTGAAAGACCCTTCAAAATGAATGAATTTTTGGTTATTTTTTCTTGGATGGAAGGGAAAGAGATGTTACTTTTTCCTTCAAGCATTATGATACATGTCATAAGAAAGCCATGCAAAAAGTATGCTTTTGAACCTAAAAAAATCTTAAGATGCTAGCATGCCATGCAAAAGTTTGTGCATCATGATATCATTGAGAAAATTCTACTTATATTTTACACATGTTCTCAAAATGTATTGTACTAATCAATAGTAAGCTAAAATCATTGCTATAGAAATGTGAAAATCTATCATTAATATATGGTATAAGTTGAGTTCAAAATGTAATGTGAAATATTGCAATATTTACATAATTTTCAACACTACAATATCACAACTCCAATATTTCATGGAATATGTTGTCATTTTCATATGTATTAAATTATATCACCTTATTTCATTTTTCCGTGTGATTCATGATGGTGGCACCTCTTTAAAGGCATACACGATGGTGACTTTCTTCTAACTACATTACCTTTTTCACAACAACATAGCTAATATTGAAAATGAAATACAATTACTCATGTAATGATCCATATATTTTGATTTCTCACAATATTTCCATTCCTTATAATGATGATATCATGCATACTTAACTCATGACAATATTTTCCATACAACTATTGGTACTCCCCTATATGATTCTAATGATTGATTAAATATTGATAAATTGGTCCATACTCCTTGTGTTGAACATATTATTAATCTACCAATAATTGTTTCAATAACTCTACTCATAGATGTGTGCTTCCATTATAATTATTAGATCCATTTCTTCATATAATAAACACATGCATATGATAATCTATTAATGAGTTCATTTATTAAAAGACTAGTTGCTAAAGGATTATAAAGGTTTGATGAGTTTAATTTTTAATATATTTTATTCTATTGTTTAGCATTTAAGTTTCACTATTTCTTTACTAGTAACCATAGAGTACATGATAGTGATGATTTCAATATTCCAACCTTTAGTTATCATGCCTTCAATCTTTTTTTATAATATATTATGATATCTAATTATACATCATCCTTGGTTATTCCTAATATTTTTTAATTGATCATTATGACACCAATATGGCTCAAGTGATGAATCAATACATCCACAATCCTCTAGATTTTAGTTTGATAGATCTCAGTATGAAATCTAAAACCATATGCATAGTGATAATTATATCTCTAAGCCTAAGCCACACATACTAAAAGCTATAAATGACTATAGAACTCCCAAAAAAAATATTTTTTTATTCCACATCCTTGTCCTTTAGATCACTTGTTCATTAAGAAGTATCTAATACTCAAGGTATTAATTGAAATAATCCTAAACCTTGACCTCTTATTTTCCAAGGAATGTCTAATCCACTTATGGAAAATCTTTTAGTGCTCCAAGTGGTTAATAGTACAAATGATCACCATTTGGTACAAAATGAGTCAAAGCATATGTTAAGAGGAAAAATGAGTGACCAATCAACAAGATTTCCACCTCCTAATCGTAAATCACCTCTTAGGTCAAAACTCACAACTAAGGCATATAGGAAGTACATCATCATTTAATATATTTATATAGGTTATATTCATCAAATCATTCGTATAGGTCATAGTTCACATATCCATATGGCACAAGTTCTAATCCAAGGAACTCAACATTGTACTATCTAGAATGTCAAAACTATTTATATATTTTCTAAAATTTATAAAACCATTCACATTAAAATTTTGTATCATAATAGAAATGGATTATATATAACCTCAATATCATTCATTATTGCCCCCCATAATAATTCCCTTACCTAATATAATATTTTGATGAGTTTAATTCTTACTATATTTTATTTCATTCTTTAGCATTTAAGTTTGACTATTTCCTTATTGATGACCCTAGAGTACATGTTAGTGACGATTTTAATATTCCAACCTATATTCATCATGTCTTCTATCTTGTTATGTAACTTATTATAGTATCTAATGACACATCATCCTTGAATATTCCTAATAACTATTAACTAGTTATTATTATAACAATATGTGTCAAGTGATGAAGTAATACATCTATAATCCTTTAGGTTTCACTTTGATAGATCTAACTATGAAATATAAAACCATATGCATAGTGATAATTACATCTATAAGCCTAATCCACTTGTAGTAAAAACTATAAATGACTATAGACCTCCCAAGAGAGTATTTTATTCTTCAATCTCTTTGACCTCTAGATCACTTGTTCATCAAGGAGTATCTAATATTCATGCTACTAATTGAAATAATCCTAAACCTTGACCTTTTTTCTTTCAAGGAATGTCTAATTAACTTGTGAAAAATATTTTAGTGATTGACATAGATAGGAACTCCCCTCTCTCATAGCAAGACCAAAACTCAATGTGATTCCTCTTCTGGACAACAATTCGGTTACAATTTCAATTTGTCTATTGAATTTTCACTTTGAATCACACTAACAACAAAGAGTCTAACATACATTCAAGGCATTAAGTATTTATCTCAGAAAAATTGGATTTTAATCATTCATTCCACAACCTTCTTGGTATAAAACCCCTTTTGATTTCATTAACTTCACAATTGAAACTATTTTAGAAACCAAACAAATAAATCTACTTCTACAAATTACATACATAAACCACTCTCCTCATTGAAAGCATTTAAATTTCTTCCCACCTCCTTTAACTTAGTGTGCACCCCTCTATATTCATATTTTAATTCATCTGTACAAAGTTTTAGACTTTTACTATGACTTGTATTGCATCCCCTCTATTTTGCATGCCCATCACTAACTCATGCCAAACACTTAACAAATTCTTTACCTGTTTTGATTTCACAGCCTTTTGTACCTCATATTGGTCACCCCAAATATGCATTTAGCATTTCTTTTTATTTTTTCTTTCTAAATTTAAATCTCCCTTTCTAGGAATTGGCATAGCCTCTTCCTTAATCCTGCACTAATTATTCACTCGTTGGCTCCTTTGCATGTTATCTTCCCTTCCTGTGGTTAGTGCCCCCTTGCTACCAAATGGTAGCATGGTTTTTTCCTTTCTCCAGGCGTGGGTTCTCTCTTCTCCTTTATTTACTTGAATCTTCTTTTGGTTTTATTTAAATTCTCAAACCTTTCATTTTCAGCCATGCCCTTTGCTATTCTCCCTCAACCTGAATTATTATCTCTTATCTTCCACTCACAATATATCTTGTCTTTTAGAAGACTGAGTCTGATTGCTTAATGGATTCTCCTACATTAGATGCACTCGGTAAAAATTTTGTGAGCATAAGCTCAAAAAATGGAGTTGAGTAGTAGAACTACTCTTCCAAGTTGTGAACAACTTACAACGTGCTCCCATTCTGAAAATGA
The DNA here is from genome assembly GCA_007258455.2 of Sequoia sempervirens. Taxonomy (NCBI): domain Eukaryota; kingdom Viridiplantae; phylum Streptophyta; class Pinopsida; order Cupressales; family Cupressaceae; genus Sequoia; species Sequoia sempervirens. The sequence continues at coordinate 613,675,649 of VDFB02058242.1, read as the reverse complement.
TACTTGCAAATTATTATTTTTCCTCTTCTTCCAACATCTTGCTAGAACATTCACCATGCCCCGCCAATAATTTTGCACTCCATTCTATTCTTCTCTCATGTACTTATGTCCACCTTAGTCTAACCTCCTCCACCAAATACTCTTCACTCTTCTCTCTTTCGTTGGTTCAAACCCATCTCTGACCAACCACCTCCATCTAATGCTTTCTTCACGCTCTCTATTAGTGAGATATTTCCCACCATAATCCAACCACCTCCACCAAACTCCACTTTCATCTTCCACCTTTGTGGGAATTAACCCACCACAATCTGCCCTCCTCCTCCAAGAGCATTCATCCTCTTCAACTTCCTTTCTTTCCATACCAACATAATGGCTATTCTCGGGTTCAACCTCAACCCACAATATCTATATACTTTCTACTTTCTCAAACTCAAAGGAACGAAAATTAACAAATTCTTCATAATTATACAAATCAAACTTTACCTCTACTGTAGCTTGTCTCTCATTTTCCATGCTTCTTCCACTTCACTCTTCTCTTCATCATCCTTTTTCACAAGGATTTCTTCAAGCCTCCCTACTACTATGTTTTTTCCATCACCAGCTACCTTCATCAACATGTCCTCCAAGGGAACAATTATTTATGTTCTTTCTATTTGTTCAATCACAGCTGCAACTTCTTTCTTACCTGCAAATAAATCATAAAAAGAATTATGAAAAATCATATATTCTCAATGGTCCTTCTTGTGTCACTAATTTCTTCTTCTCCATTAACTTTTCACTTTCACCATCCAAATAACTTTGGATTCTTCTCATATCTTCTCTGAACAATGTTTCATCCTTGTTCTCCTCAACCTCATAATCAAACTTGGGACAATTTGTGTTCACTATTTCAGCTTGTGAACACCCTTCTTCCACTTCACACAACTAACTCCACTCACATCCCATTGCTGCAACCTTTGACTTAGCATCTTCTCCACTTGTGTGGGATTACCCCACACTCTTTTCCTTTCATGCCCCTTCTATCAAAGGGCGGAAAAACTTCTCTTCCTTTGTAATATATTTTCTTTCCTCTTGATCCTTTTGCACAAGGATCTCTTATTTTTCTTCATTTTTCATATATGCTACAATATTTTCTTTCTTCTCTTCATCCTTCAAAGGATTCTCAACTACTTCTTTTTCACCTATTGAAACTTTGATGTTGCTTTCTTCTTTCGTACACTCATTGGGGCATACAGTTGCAATTTCTTTTACCACTTCCTCTTGTTTATCTCATAATGGATTCAACACACATTCTTTGCCATCCTTGATTGTGCTAGTGTTATCGTTGCCATTATGTATAGCTTCTCTATCTCAAATCCAAGGTTTACCCAACAAAACATGGCAAATATCCATGGGTACTATATCACATACAATTTCATCTTTATATCTTCCAATGTGAAAAGTCACAATGCTTTGCTCACTTACTTGAATTCGATGACCTCCATGCAATCAAGAGATGTAGTATGGTTTAGGGGTGCTTCATCCTCTTCAAGTTCAGCTTCTCAACCATTTCCAATGCAACCAAATTATCTCTAGTATCACTATCGATCATCACTTTGCAATAATTTTCACTAGATTTGCACACAATTCGGAACAAATCACTCCTTCGAATGAGTTCTTGTTTAACTTTTTATGGCTGTAAATATTCCTTCTTCATCCACAAACTCTCTCCATGTCTCCAAGACATTTTGTCAAACAATTATAGCATATTCTCAAGGCTTCTTCACCCACAGTCTTGGTGGATTCTCTCCACTCTCAAGATCTTGTGGCTCTAATACCAATTGACGTAGACAAGAACTCCCCTCTCTCACAACAAACACAAAACTCAATGTGATTCCTCTTTCGGACAACAATTCAGTTACAATTTCATTTTATCGATTGAATTTTCACTTTAAATCATACTAACAACAAGAAGAACATACATTCCAGGCATTAAGTATTTATCTCAGCAAATTTGAATTTTAATCATTCATTCCACAACCTTCTTGGTACAAAACCCCTTTTGATTTCATTAACTTCACAATTTAAACTATTTGAGAAACCAAACAAATAAATCTACTTCTGTAAATTATATACACAAACGACTCTTCTCATTGAAAGAATTTAAATTTCTTCCCACCTCCTTCAGCTTAGCGTGCACCCCTCTATATTCATATTTTAATTCATCTATATGAATTTTTGGACTTTTACTATGACTTTTGTTGCATCCCCTCTATTTTACACCCCCATCACTAACTCTTGCCAAACATTTAACAAATGCTTTACCTGTTTTGATTTCGTAGCCTTTTGTACCTCATACTGGTCGTCCCAAATCTGCATTTAGCATTTCTTTTTTCTTTTCTTTTTAAATTTAAATCATCCTCTATAGGAATTGACATAGCCTGTTCCTTACTCCTCCTAGGCTGATTATTCACTCGCTGCCTCCTTTCCAGGCCATCTTGCTTTCCTGTGCTTGGCGCCCCCTTGCTACCCATTGACAGTGAGGTTTCTTTCTTCTCCTTTTTTATTTGCGTTGTCTTTTAGTTTTATTTAAATTCTCAAACCTTTTGTTTCCGGCCATGCCCTTTGCCATTCTCCCTCAACCTGAATTATTATCTCTTATATGCCACTCTCGGTATATCTTGTCTTTGAGAAGACTAAGTTTGCTTAATGGATGCTCTTGCATCAGTGATCCATGTGGCTAATTATACAAATGATCACCATTTGCACCAACATGCGTAAAATAACATGTTAAGAGGAAAAATGAGTGGCCAATAAACATCACCTCTAAGAAAAACCTACAACTAAGGTATATAGGAAGTACACTAACACTGAATAAATTTCTACTAAAAATTCTCTTTGAATCATTCTTATGGGTCATAGTTCCTATCCATGATTTAAATCAAACTCATATGACACAATCTCTAACTAAGGAACTTAAGATTGAACTATTTAAAATTTTAAAACTATTTATAATTTGTAAAATTCGCCAAACTATAAATATTAAAATATTTTATATCATAACACATATGATTTTTTTTATAAGATCAACATAGTTTCATTATTACCCTTGAAAATAATTCCTTTGCATGTTGCTCTTAATTTCTAAAATAAAACAATAATTCAATTAAATTAATTTATCCTCATTGGATACATTTAATTAATTAGCTTAATTAATACTTATAATAAAAATATAAACTTACTTTTAGAAAATTAATTTTATTAATATTTTTATCTAGTGAAACAATATAGTTTATGATTAAAAAAGGTTAAAAATCTAGATCGAATGAATTTAGAGAGATCTTTTTTCTTTTTAATTTTCAAGATTTATAAAATAAATTTAGATAGATATTTTTGAAAGGGATGTTAAGAAAAAGTGGTTCAAGGATAATGTGAAAATATTGGTAGTTAGGTGTGAATGATTATCATAATTTGTTAAGGTTTCAGTTGATGATTGTATATGATTTGTTATTTTCCTTTATAAAATCTCACATATTTGAATATTCTTTGTATTGGGTTTCTTCTATCATAAATAATTAGGTCAATAGAAGATTTGTAGTTCAATTGGTTGAGTCAATTGATTAGGGTGATAGTATGTTTCTTGATTATGCCCTCTACCAAGATTCAAACCCCTATAGGTATGATATAAGGGGTAGGGTTAGGATCATGTTATCTCAACTGAATAGATATAAACATAAAGTTGTGCTCTCAAATGTTCAAATTCTAGGAGGTATGATATAAGGGATGAGATCAAGATCATACAATTGTCCTGTATAAATGATATAAAATCTTGTACAAAGAAAACTAAAAATAATTAGACTAAATATATATTTTTTATTAATTAAATTTATTATTTAACCCAAAAACATTTTAAATTTTATAAGTTTTTAAATTAGATCAATTGATAAAAAGTTTTTTATTCGCACAATGTATTTGTATCAAGTAGAGTCAGAAATATTTAGAAATAATTTATTAGGCATCTTTATGAAGATAAAGCCCAGACAATATAAAAACTTAAAATCTTAACAATTATATTAGTGGTATCTTTAATTGCAATAAATAATTTATGAGGCATCTTTATGAAGATAAAATGGACAATATGAAAAGTTAAAAATCTTAACAATTATATTAAGTGGTATCTTTAATTGCAATAAATAATCATGAGACATCTTTATAAGAACAAAGTGAACAATATAAAAGTTAAAATCTTAACAATTATATTAAGTGGCATCTTTAATTACAATAAATAATTTATGAAGCATCTTTATGACGACAAAACAGACAATATAAAAAGTTAAAAAGCATCTTTATGAAGACGAAACCAACAATATAAAAGATTAAAGCTTTAACATATATTAAGTGGTATCTTTGATTATTGCAATTGACAAACACTACAATTGATTATTGTAGGTTGCAACGTGCACGGCACTCTTCTGCGTATCTTCCGCGCGATTTCCTATGCAAAGACCGGCCCTTCTTATCTTTATCACGATTCACTCTCACCCAAGTCAATCTACGCGTTTCATCACTTCTTATCTTTATGACGACATTCTCTCCACTTACAAATACATAGCACTTCACCTCCTCAACAGCAACCCCTCTTTCGTTCCAGTTTATCTCTGTCAAAGCTTAAACTCAATTCCATGGCATCTACTTCTACTTTTAGTTGTAACACTGAGCGTGAACCAGAGAATGAACATACGAATGCATTTGAAGAAATTGTTATATCTCCATCCACTTTTAGTACGCCTTCAGTGGGCGCCCTGTTTTCATCCTGTTTTAATTGGTGTTCTTTCTTTCTTTCTCTCTGTTCAACTCGACCCCATTCTAATGCTTTTCAAGGGATCGCACCATCTTCGTCTGATACGCATGCTTTTGAGCAAGTTGTACCATCGACATCTACTTCTGCTAGATCCCCTCTAATGCCAGACAGAAAGCTTCCCTATGATGTGTTTATTAATCATCGTGGCTCCGATGTCAAACACACTCTCGCAGCCACTCTGTACAAGACCCTCACTGGCATTGGATTGAGGGTTTTTCTTGATAAAGAAGAGCTTGAATATGGGGATTTCTTCCCTACAGAAATAGAAGAGGCAATGCGCAGTGCTTTGCTTCATATAGCTATATTCTCCGAGAATTATGCGCAATCCTCATGGTGCTTGGCAGAGCTTTCATTTATGCTCAAAACGGGCACCCAAATTGTTCCTGTTTTCTATCATGTTCAGCCTGATGATGTCAGATATGCAAAAGGAGTTTATGCTGAGGCATTTTCCCGGCATACAAAGAAGGGTAGATACACCTTGGAAAAGCTCCAGGAGTGGAAGAATGCGCTCAAAAGTGTTTCATATAATTTCGGTGACACCGTTCATAATGATGAGTGAGTACCAAAATACTCTGTCTCTAGCACTTATCCTTTTATATCAATTATTTTAGGCATTTGTTGAACGATTTTTATTCCTTATTTTTCGTTACATGTTAAGTGATGCTTGTTCTATTTCATTTTGCTGTTGTTGTATATGTTTAGTGATGAGCGGACCCTGATGAAGAAAATTGTTGGCTCTGGTTTGAAAGTAGTGAAAAATGTCCCATTTGTGGTTGCCAACCATCCAATTGGTCTAGATGAAACTCTAATAGATTTTGAAAGGACAACACTTCAATCTGCAAAGAGTCATGACAATGTGCAAATTGTAGGAATATGGGGTATGGGTGGTTCTGGGAAGACCACTCTTGCAAAACAGCTATATAATAATAAATATAAAACTATGGACAAATCTAGTTTTCTATTAGATGTTAGAGATGCTGCTTCTAAAAGTAAATTGCATAAGAAACAGAAAAAGCTTTTAGAGGATCTTGGTCTTCAAGGGGTATCAATTGACAATATAGAAGAAGGGAAGGGGATTCTTGCTAGTCGTTTGCGATCTATTCGAGTGCTTATCATTCTAGATGATGTGGATAATGTAGAGCAATTAAATGCTCTAGTGCCTAAGAAGGACAGTCTTGGATGGGGTAGTTTGATTGTAGTGACTTCAAGAGAATTTGAAGTACTTCAATGTTGGGGTATCTCATCCATTTATAAAATGAAAGCATTGGATCGACCTCATGCCAAGCAGCTCTTTTGTTGGCATGCTTTCTTGCAGCCCTCTCCACACCAAGCATTTGAAGATTTGGTTGAAGAGTTCCTAAATGTTTGTCAAGGATTACCTTTGTCTCTAAAAGTTTTTGGAGCACAGTTATATGGTATCTCCAAGAAAGATTATTGGAAAAATCAGTTGAACAAGATCTCTAGAATTTTACCCAAAGATATCAAAGAGAGATTAAAAGTCAGTTACGATGCCCTAGATGATGAGGAGAAGCAGATATTCTTAGATATTGCTTGTTTCTTTATTGGAGAGAACACAACTTCAGCCATTGCAGCTTGGGACGGATCAGGATGGAATGGTCAGCATAGTTGGGAACAACTTTTAAATAAGTGTCTAGTTGAAGTCATTGATGATGAAATATTCGATGGTGACTGCATAAGAATGCATGACCACTTACGCGATTTGGGTAGAGAAATCGCAAACTGCAAATCACCCTACCGTCTCTGGTCTCCTCAGCAGATTATTAATGTTGATAATGAAGTACAGGTAAGATTAATAATTTTCTTTGTCTAGTTGTATTTATTTGATTCTTGTTTCCATGAAGTTTAATGTTTCCATAAATATTTGATTTGATTTTTGTTTTTATTTAAAAGCGCATCAAAATTCGAGGAATAATGGGCATAGTAGCTGAATCTACAAGCGAGAATGAGGAGTTTCTTCGATGTTCTGTGGATGGAAAGCTTGTAGTTAAGGCAAGCAGAGAAAATTATATCTTGGAACCCTCTTCGCTTGGATTACAAATTTTCCATGTTAGGGGAAATTATTATAATCAACTAATCGGTGATCTATCAAGAGAGCTGGTATGGCTTCGTTGGCATGGTATTGAGCAAAGAAATTTTCATTCATTGAGTTCATTCAAAAATTTGAGGGTCTTAGAACTCTACGAAAAATTGAGAGGGGAACATCACTTAGAAGAACTATGGGAGACTGACAGCAATGTAAGTATCTTCCTTTTATAAGCTACTTTTTAAAGCTTTAATTACATATTTTTATTATTGTTTGGATTACATCACTTGGAAGAACCATGGGAGACTGACAGCAATGTAAGTATCTTCCTTTTATAAGCTACTTTTAAAGCTTCAATTACATATTTTTATTATTGTTTGGATTTTGTTGATCTCATTTAAGAATTTATTGCAGGCTCCTTTGCAGTTAAGAGAGCTGGTTATTGATGGGTGCTCAGAATTTCAAGGATTTCCAAAGTCAATAGGATGTCTCAGGCATTTGAAAAAGATAGTCGTGAGGAATGGGAGAAAGGTGAGGAAACTACCAGCTGAATTTTGTCTTCTTCAATCGTTGGAGTACCTACAGTTTCATGGTTGTGAAGAGCTATCATCACTACCCAACAACTTTGGTGATTTGAGAAATCTGAGGCACCTTGATTTGTCCTATTGCTCAAAATTAAGGAAGTTGCCAGTCTCTTTCAAGGAGCTCACACTCCTCCAACATCTCACCTTAAATGGATGTTCTAACCTCACCTTAGAGTCAGACATTATGGAAAACATGACAAAGATAGAGATTTTGAATATCCAGAATTGTGACCAATTGGAAGAGTTGCCTCATCACATTACAAATCAGGCCTCCTTGACAGAGCTCATTTGTGGTATAAACGAGTTAAGGGAGGTACCAGTGAACATCGGTCAATTGAGCAAGTTGCGAAGGATGTGGATTAGTAATAGTAAATTGTTGACAAGCCTGCCGACATCTATTGGACATTTGTCTTCCTTGACTTCTCTTCATATTGGTAATTGTCCTAAGTTGGAATATTTACCCGATTCTCTCGGGTGCCTCAATCTCTTAGAGGATTTATCGATAGTGAGTTTAGGAGTGCAATCCTTACCAAGATCAGTTAGGCAACTAGTTAATCTTCAAAAGTTGTATATAGATTCTTGCCCAATCAGCGAATTGGATCTCGCGGCGGGGTTGTTTACTTGTTTGGAGAGCATACATCTATATTCAACTAAAGTCTCCGAGATCTCCATCTCTGAAGACTATTATCCCGTCCTCGAGAGACTCTCACTTGGTGATAATAACCATCTAAAGGAAATAGAGGTCCTACCAAATACACTCAAGTACATATCTTTGAGAGGGTGCCCTGAGTTGGACACACTTCCTAATTTTGCACAATTAGCTTTTCTTCAAAAATTTGAACTCCGAGGATGCTACAGAGTTAAGAAGATACCAGGTTTAGAACAATGCAGATCATTAGAGACACTGAAAGCACATACAAGGTGGGAGGAGGCGGGTATAGAAAGTTTGGGGCACATGGAAAGATTAAGAAGAGTGGACCTCAAAGCAATTAGCAGATCAGGTGTTGAAGGTTGCATTCAAAGCATGCAGGTAATTATAGTTTATAGGCATTAATAATTCTAATTATTTTTAATTGATTGTGCATTGGCTAGTGTGTTGATGTGCAAAGGATTTGCAGAACTGGCCAAAAGAAGAAATAATGGTATGCACGCGGGCGGTTCCTGATGCGACCACACTTGTTAATTCCGTTGTAAACTCATTTCCCAATCTCTATGTAGTTGACTCCTTTGCTGACCAGAAAATCATGTCCAAGCCATCTCTGAAATGGCCCTCCACTGCTCGTTGCATTCTTCTATGTTTTGTTGTGAATTGTGAATCTCCAAAAACTTTATTGGGGTTCGCACATGGATTAAATGATTTCGAACATTCATATGAAACTCGTAATGAGATGGAGTTGGAGGAGGGTAAATGGGTATGGACAGCTCTCTTGACACAACATTCCACCTTCCACAATATCATTTCACGTTACCGACAATCACAGCCACGCATATTTTTGAGCAGCGGATGGGTTAAAGGAGAAGTGGAGAAAGGACTGCTCGTGGTGGGAGAAGAGGAGGCATTGGTGGAGGCTTTCACCCGCTTATGCGTTTTTCTATCAAATTAATATTATTGTTTAACAATATTTGATAGAAATATGAATTAAATAGATGCATGGTAATGAAAAAACATTATTTTATTTAAATATAATTTATAGAAAATTATAGAAAATGGATATTTTATTATTTATTAAAAATTTATAAATGATGTAAATAAAAAAATTATGAATAATAGGATAATAATTTCTTACAATTTTTTTAAAAAAATTACATTAGAAAAAGATGATAAATTATAAGTTAATATGTGTATGATGATTAAGTTATAGATACAATTTATTAATAATATTTGAGAAAAAATATAATTTTATTTGGTGGTTGTGATCCTTTTTTATATCATTTTTAAAAGAGGTCTTTATCTAAAGTGCACAAGAGATTAGAATGATGCAATATTCAATTCAACTATGTAGATGTTAATATGTGTATAATGATTTAAGTTATAGATACAATTTATTAACAATATTTGAGAAAAAATATAATTTTATATGGTGGTTGTGATCCTTTTTTATATCATTTTTAAAAGAGGTCTTATCTAAAGTGCACAAGAGATTAGAATGATGCAATATTCAATTCAACTATGTAGATTGTAAATCAACAACTTAAGCATTGTGTGGAACCATAATAATAACTAGCAATCACACCTAAAGACAATATAGTGAACTTTATGTTAAATTTATTTACTAATAAATTGTTAAATTTGTTTATTAATAAATAGGAAAACCAATTTAGAGTCGTAATGCCTTTAATAAAGAAACATTAATTAAAAATAGAATTCGAGTAGCAGAAATGCTTTTTATAATAGACAACCAAGAAACAACTGAATAATATGTTGTAATTCTATTCAAAACAATGATTCAACTGTGTTTTTTGAATATATGAGTTGCATGAGAGGCCTTGATTTGCATCCAAGTAAAATCCAAACACTTAATAAGAATGAACCATAAGAAAGGAAGTGTTGTGACCTATTTCACACATCGCCCCATTGCACATGGGGACCCTCGATGGTTTGTTTTTAGGGTTTAGTTTTGAGTTGCAATTTCATAGGGTCTTTCGCTTTGTGGGTTTCAAGTCATAGTTTGGAGTCATCATCCGAGCCAAGTTGAAATTTCAAGCCTGAAACTGCGCATAAGTATCATAGAAGTGTTTAGAAGACCTTGGAGACGAGGATTGCATGTGCTTTCACCCAATTCTGACACTTTCTACTTTTTAGGGATTTTTTTTTTTGCTTTTTTCTTTTTTCGTTTTTGGCACTTTTAGGCCATTTGGGAAATGTACTATTTTTAGAAAGTTGTTTTTTGCTTTTTCTATTTTTAGAAACTTTCTATTTTTGGCAAGTGCAAGGGTTCTCACCAATCAAGGAGTTAAAGTTTCCATCTTTGGACTGAAAAGCATGCAAAAATCACCAAAAAATCTAAAAGGCAAGTAAAAAGCATGCAAAAAGTCATTGAAAAATCAGAAAATCAATCAAAAAGTAGGCCCTTTTAGACAATTTTTTTGGAAAAATCAGATAAAGGGCATAAAAGCAATAAAAAATCAGATAAAAAGCAATCAAAAGCATGAAAAGCATGAAAAGCAATGCAAAAATAGTGAAAAATCTCAAAAAAAAAGAGTAGAAATCAAAAGATCATGGGCTGAGATAATGTCAAGTTCACCCAGCTTGTTGGAGACATGGCAAGATCAATGGAAAGTCCACCTAGCAGTTGAAAGAAATAAAGTAGAAATCAAAAGATCATGGGCTAAGATAATGTCAAGTTCGCCTAGCTTGTTGGAGACATGGCAAGATCAATGGAAAGTCCGCCCAGCAGTTGAAAGAATCTTGGCAAGACCTTGGGAAAGTCTGACCTGCACATGGAAAGACTTTTTCCAAGTCTACCCAGCTCTTGAGTGGAATGGAAGAAGGAAAGGAAAGTCCGCCTATGCCAAGAAGAGGAATGGAAAGGGTGAAGGAAAGTCCGCCCTTGAGAGGAGTGGCAAAAATGTTGTGAAGTCTGCCCTTGAGTATGGCAAGACCTCTCCAAAGTCAGACCATCACTCTTGAACACTTGGAAAACTTTCTTAAAATTTTTCCTAGCTTAGTAAGGGAGAAAAAAATGGATTTTTGGCTAAGTATGGGAAAGTGGAAAGATAGATGGAAAGTTTGCCCAAGCTTAAAATGGTTAGAATTTTGACTAAGTAAAAAAAATGAAAGATGGAAAGAATTCTTCCAAGTCTGCCCTACCTAGAAGATGAATGGATAAACACATGGAAAGTTCGCCTTGCTCAAGCAAATGGAAGGAAACACTTCAAGTCCACCATGGGATGATAGGAAAAATGGAGATAAAATGGTGAAGGTTGGCTTTGCTAAAGAGACACAACTAAAATTTGTCTAAGGCATGGAACATCTAGAGGGAAATTATGAAATGGCCAAGACATGAGAAAATCCGCCATGATGGAGAAAGGAATAAAAACCCATGAAAAAATTGAAAATTAAAAGAAAACATGGGTAAAATAAATAAATAAATAAAAATTAAAGGTTGAGAAAATTAAAAAAATCACATGATAAACCTTTAATTATTTTTAACACTTAGAGAAAAATCGAGCTCTACGGATAAACTTCAAAATTTCGATGAAGATAAAGATGAAGAGCTAAAATTTTAGAAACTTTCCTCGATAAACAAGAGTCTACATTCGATGAACTTGAAAGAATTGCTAAATGGATCAAATTTTTTAGCTTTATAAGGAATTCTCAAGTCATTATCAACTCACAATTCCGATTTGAGAAGAGGTTTAGCTCTCTCTCCATTTCAAGCTCCTAGATAGTAAATTTTTTGGGAGTTAGAAATTTTTTTTTGAGAGAGTTTTTTTAAATGATAGAAATTTTGAGAGTTGAATAATTAATATTTTTTGAGGTGAAAGAATGAAGAAAGAGGTAGAATTCTAAGTTGAAGGTCAAAATTTTCAGAGGGTTGCTTGCTTTTTGGCAATAAAGACCATATTTTTGAAGTTTACAATTAAATTGTCAGCCACAGAGTGTAATCCCAAAATTTGATGAATTGTTTTTACCTTAGTCTTCATTTCGTCTTCAAAAAATTCACTAAGTGTTATTACTTAGCTTGCTTTTTTTCATCAAATTTAATTTTCAACAAGCTGAAAGCTAGAATTTTCACAAGAAAATTTTAAAGAAAGTAATTGATTGTTTATTGTATCCCCTTTCTCGTAGGCTGATGACCACCCTAGAGGATCGTCAAAGAAACCACCAATGAAGTTCGCAAGCAAGGGAGCCTAGAAGGATTCAAAGGTCACTTCCAAATGGAAGAATGTCATAGATACAAACCTTAGACATGTGAATTTTGAAAAATTCAAAAAAGGATGTATGGATTGAATGGACTTATGCCCACAACAACTACCCACTAAATGATGCGAAATGGAATTGTTCAAGCTGCAGGATTTCCTCCAGCCATCCAGTGTGTCGAATTAATGGTCAAATGTGCAAGACATTACAACCCATAGGAAAGACAAATTATAGCTCCTGATGGAAGAATTTTGGCACACCTAAGAGAACCTGCCATCCAAGAGGCATTTGGCATACCTGATCATAACCAAACTTCATATAAAGAAAAGGAGGAAGCCAAAAGAATCTTTGATGATCGAGCAGATCAATGTGCAACTCATATCAGAAAAACATGGTTGGAAAAGCCAAGATCTTCTGCTAAGAAAATGCCTAAAAGACTGCGTCGGACAGACTTTAAAGAAGACTACGGTGATATTATTTTGCTCCTAAACAAAATAATGGGAAATCCTCAAGGTGCCTACTTTCAAACATGGATGTACTTCTTTATCGAGGAAATTACTTCTAGAGTCAAAATGTTTAACTGGTCAAGAATGATCAGTGATAACATTCATGAGCAAATGATCAACCTTGAAAGGACTAAATCATTTCATATGAGTTCATACATCATTTATTCATTAGCCAGGGCCTATAAATATCCTAGGCTGATATGCAAAGGTGTCAGAAATGGAGAAAATCAAGTCAAAGTGTATGAATGTTATCCTCAATTGTAATTATCTGCCAAGTCCCATTTTAGAAGAGCACACGATGCATTCTTGATGTTCATCATGAGGATACTACAAGAGGCAACCCATCAGAGGCTAACGCATGAAGCAAAGAGCCTTATAAGTAAATATGGATCTTGGTACATCTAGTTTCCTAAATTCACTTATATCTGAATCCAAGGATTCGCTGGGAATCCGTTCAAGCTTCCCATCTACCCCACCCACAGGATGGTCCTACTGGAGGTTCTTAGGAAATTGGAGACCTTTCAAAATATTCAAAGACCGAAGTAGAAAGCAGCCGTTACTTTCCCTTTCTTTATCGGGAACATGGAAGAATATTGCTCGTCTACATAGGTAGCTGAAGGTGCTAGACTAGGAATGCAGTGGTATCTATTCACATCATACCGATCTCGAGCTAATTTTAATCCTCACCACCATATCGAAATTGTGAATGAAAGGAAATATAAACACCAAGTGGACCTAGAAGATTATTGGCCCAATGTCGCGGATGAATTTGATGTCAGGAAAAGATTGTGGTCCAGACTGCTTGTCAGCTTGATTAGAACGACAGAACCCTTCTGTATGCTAAACCAACTTGAAGATGATGGCAGATTTACATAACCAGGTTTTGATGAAAGTCAACCTCTTCCTCTTGTGTGCTAGTCAGAACCAAAAAACGCTGACTTGGACACCTTCATGAGGACTGTCATCAAATATTCACCATGGTGGGCAGACCAGCAGATTAAGGAACTACAGTGAAAAGGTATGCCTTTGACATACACTTTGATGGGAAAATCATAATCTTACTCTTCTAATGCTGGAGCATCCCAAGGAGATGAGCCAATTGAGAGGTCTAATCCTAAGAAAAGGAAGGAGACAAAGGGAAAAGTAATTGCAAAGGAAGAACCTACCAAGAAGCAATAGAGACTAGAGCCTCTTCATCCTGTTGTCTCCGCAAATGTGAACAAAATTTTAGACATTGATGAGTCTCTGGAAGACATAAGGATTCCCTCTCCTATTCCTGTACAGCCCGAAGATGATGAGCCTCCATCACCCATAGGCACCGAGATTTTGGGATCAGATAATGAGATTGACATTTTGGACAATGAGTTTGAGGAAGGAATGATTTCATCCCTGAGAGGAATTCAAGAAATCCCATGCGTGTAGGACATTTAAGAAGAAAAAGATTATCGAACAACCAACTATTCCTGAGTGGTTGAAAGAGAGATTGAAGATGAAGGAACTTGAAAAAGTTGTTGAAGAAGAAGATGACATGGATGATTTCCTGGCCAAATTGGAAGCAGTCAGCGCAAGAAAGCCCGCTAAAACCTTCTCCACCATTTAGGGAGATGAAGCTAGGCATCGTATAGTCCAAGTTGTTGTACCGATAGTTAACAAGTTGAGGGAAGAGATTACTCCCCTGGAATATGCCATTACCACTGTCAATTTAGGCCCTACTACAAAAGGACAAGAGATGGAGAAATTGGATAATTTTGTTGCCACTATCAAGGCAAGGCTAGAGAAGGAGATAGCAAAGAAAAAAGAGTACAAACGAGAGGTTGAATGACTCAAGGAATATATTTAGCATCTAACTAAGTCTCTCAATCAGACTAACTCAAAAACTCCTCCACTGATGAATACTTCTCATGAGACTTTCAAAGAAGAGAAGAATTTAGGCAACAAAACTAAAGAATGGTTAATCAACAATAGGCAAAAGGTTGTTGTGTTTGTAGAAAGGTTGGCATTGGCATACAGACAAACTTATTCTTTGCTCTTGAGGATTGCAACATTGGCAGAAGCATGGGATAATGCTCAGGATGTTCGAGGTAGGATCATTCCATGTCTCAAGGTGCTTAAAGGAGTGTTGAAGCAAGAGTTAGTCAATGAAAAAGTAATTGCACTAGGTCCAGCTTATGATTTCAGCAATTGGTAAATGGTATTGATCACACAGAGCGAGATCCTAGAAAATATAAAGTCTTATACAATCTGAATTGAGGAGAAGACAAGAAATTCGGGAGAAGATTCTAGCCATGGCTACGAATACACTAGAGAAGGACTTTTTATGAGCAAACAACCTACAGTCTGAAAATTTGAAGTAAAAAATTCAGGAAATCTTCTTCACTACTCGGTCTATCCTCAAAAAAATTTGACCAAGGTAGCTAACTTCCTATTCATCTTTCACAATTTACAGTGGAAAGAATCAGAATGGGAAGACATTTTTGTTGAATGCTCAGACGATTTAGATTTGCTAGAATTTAGGGTCAATGCATTGCCACCTATCACAATGGAGGAGGTTGACATGATAGTTTCTAAATTCATCTAGTGCAATGTAACTAAAGAGGATAAGGATGTGCCTCCTCAAGAATAGCTCCATACTTCAGTTAACTACCTGCTATCTCGTTGATTACTGACTTTGTTTTAGGAAACCCTAATTAGGGTTGTGTTTTTTTAATCTCTGCCATTAATTCCAGTTTAATCTTGGTTGTTCATTGTACTTCAAGAACTCCATATAAACCCACTCTTATTCTCTCATTTATATAATATATAGATGATAGAAGAATAAAAGGAGATATAAGAAAAATAGATAGATAGATTGATAGCATAATAATAAGAAAGAGTTTATGAAATTGTTGCAAAAGACTATTTTTGATAATAAAGTTCATGATGCATGAGACGCTTTGAATTATTTTATTTTCAAATGGTTGCATGGTTACATACTTCTCTTCCTCATTGAATGGTTTTAAAGTAGAATTTCTTTTTAATGTATGTTAAGAGAACGATAGATTGATCGTAAAGATTTGTGAAAATTTTCTCATACTTTCATTGGATGGATGGTTTTTGTTCAATGTGTAAAGTTAGACTGAGCTTTTAATGTGGATGCTTCATTGTATTACTTTGAATAATTTGTTGTTCTATAGATGGTGTTGTTCGTAGTAAGAGAATTTTAAGCAAAAAATTCCTGGAAGATTGCACTTGCTTTGTGTAGTTGTCGTATAACATGGAGAAAAAAAGTATTTTTCCTTGGTTTCACTCAGTCCTTGCTATCTCTTGAGTTTGTAGGTATAGCATAGGATCCCTCAACCCTTGCTCCCCTTTTCACCTTTTTATCTAAAATTCAAAAAAAAAAAAAATCACTGCATCTAGGTCTTAGCTTTCTAAGTAACTTGCTAGAGTAAATCCCTTTGTGTTACTGGAAAAATCACATCTTCCACAGAGCTTATCCATACCCAACTTATGAAAACATTGGAATTGGTGTATGATCTTTTTGGAAATCTTATCATACTAGTCAGTTTTTCAAGAGAGGATAGAGTATCTTTGGATTCTTTATTCTAGAGTGCTTGGTGAGTCATAAAACATGCATCAACAGGAAGCAAGGAATGAGTTCACAAGGATCAATAGATTCCACTGATGAACATAAAACCACAAGTCCAATATATTCCTCTAGAAATATCCTCAAGTCTAAAAAGCATTCTAGGACATCTTTTTTCCAAAATATCTATACTTGTTTTCAAACAACTAAGAAGCCCATCTTTGTGATAATCTGATATTGCTTCTACTTTAGAAAGCCTATTTCTCGCATCCCTCCACACTGCAGGATGCTTATCACAGAGAGAGCTTCCAATCACCTTAAGAGAAAGTGATAATCTCCAATTATTGGCAGTTGGTTAGTATCTCTGTGACCGTAACATCTATATGGTGTAATCGTCAGTTATACACAATACATAATTTAAATTTCTGATGTGTTGTGTGCTTGTTTGACTTAAATTCCTAGAAGAGTTGACACAAAAACTTCATTACAGTAGTCTATAATGGAAATATATCTAATGTTTCCAAGTCTCAATGAAGAGGGCGCTGAGATGTTCCAGTCCAAGTCCTGCTAGTTTGTATCATATGTAATTGTAAATACATAATTATTTGTAGTTCTACAATCCTCATCCAACTAGTCCTCAAGATGGATCTTTCCCAACAAATCGATTTTGAAGAATCACAAGATCCACTCCGAATTCTTTCAAGGAATTTGTGGAATTGTCACTCTACATAAATAAGCAAAGAAAGAAAATAGAAGCTTCACAAGGAGAAACATCTCGTGTAGTTGGCGATAGCGAAGACGTACTTTTCCCTAGCGAAGAAGTACCAAGCGTAGAAGATTCTTCCGGATTATTCCACACACTGCTGCCAAATGTTACCCATCAACAAGTTCCACCAATCCAAATAGCTTAACTGAACATTCCAATGGCTTGGCTTCCGCAAAACACGTCGCCCCTCACTACTTTTGCTGAATATCGCCTAAGAATCCAGAGCAGTTTTGCTCCAAATTCCAAGTCGGTGACATGAACCGGACAACCAAAAAACACATTAAAATTTTTGAAGGCACTCTCCAGAACTAAGATATTCAGCACGAAGATGTAGCATGTGGGTTATTCCCATGCTCTTTAGGAGAGGAGGCATATTACTAGTACAAAAATTTTCTAGTCAATTCAATCCAAACATGGTAGCAACTAAAGGAAGCCTTCTTGGCAAAATTCTGATTGCCAACCACACCAGCTGAACTTTACCAACAATTTGTTGAAGTGAAAAGACAAGAGCATGAGCCAATCAGTACCTTCAACAATAGATTTCATAAGGCATACACAAGGTTGTGAGATCCATATGAGTTGAATGATGTAGCAACATTGCCAATATACTATGCTGCCCTAGACAATATTACGCCCATGTTCGTAAGAAGAGCCAACCTAGTTCCCATTGACCTAAAGGGAGCATACATTGAAGCAATTAAAGTTAATTCTGATTTAGGCATGAATGTTGTTGGACCACTCAATCATTTGGGATATGTTGTGATTCCAAACCAGATAGCAGGGATCAACCAAGCATTAGCACATCACACGCCAATTATGAATCCCATCCCGCCACCAAACAATCAATTGGTGATTCACCTAGGAGGTCCAATTTCCCAAGCACAACCTTCCCAACCTGTATATCTGCAAAGTACAACAACGTCCACCAGCACACCAGAAGAAAAAGAAGAAATGAAAGAGTTAATTGAACAAATGAAGAAATTATCTACTAAGGTAACTCACCTGAGAAATCAAAACAATCAACTCCATAGCATGCAAATAAATTCTCGAGGATATCGGGGTAATTATCAAAATTACCAAGGAAAATCAAGCAATGCTCAAGGCTACCATAACAATAATCAAGGATATCAAAAAAGAGTATGGAATACTAGGCCGAACAATGGAAGCATGCCATCTCCACTTGATAATCCGACGACTCGAGAAAACTATCCAACTGAGAATATACTCCTCATCGAGTCAGCTTTGTTAGGATGGTGTCAATTGCACAATACTAATTAGCATTCTGAGACACAATGCTGTGAATTTCAACTAGCAGCTGATATTTTCTAGAAAGAAATACTAAAAGAGACACCAGATGATCCATCCACCACTATAGTTCCTGTGGTAAAATATGATCAAACTTTAGTTTTGGAAGATTTCACATTTCCACCACAATTTGAGCAGTATCAAGCCCCTTATTAGTTTGGAAGATTTCCACTAGCATCAACAAATGGGCCAGTGGAGACACCACCTTCCATATACTCATACACAGTTGCTGTCAGACCTATTGAAGACATAACCAATTATTATTTCCCACCGTTAAACAACAGTGTGTTGGTTGAAGGCATAAAAGAAGTTCAGGTGTTCTAGCAGACATGCAACAATCCACCAAAGGTTTATTATAGGAAGAATCAGGAGCCTTTGACCTCGTTTGTCCCTCCACATAACTTCCAAACACCTCCACATCCAAACGCAAGCAATAAACAGCCTCTTCCGAGAGATGCGCCTCAGTACAAGCAAAGAAATAACACTAATAGTTCCATTAATAGTTTTCCTCCCAAAGATGAATTGAAAATATTAAGCCATTATGTGACTAAGGAAGTGAGAAAAATCAAGGTGAGTGTGTCATTGTTTGAACTAATGAAAGTGTCGAAGATGAGAAACACATTCCTTGATAGCTTGAAAGACTCGACACAAAATTCAGCCAACACAATTCAGAAGGCTGCAAGTTCCATGAATAATGTAAATTTTCTTCAAGATGAACAGTTCCAAGAACCACCTTAGACAGTAAATATTGCTCAGGGATCTCAGGGTTCCAAAGTGACTTGAGGCTTGTATGAAGTAAAAGAGGGCATCTGAAATGCTAGGTCAACAAACAACCAAAACTGAGCAAGCATGCCGAAGTTCAAAAGAACATAAGATAGAGAATTCCACAAAAGAAATGGAAGCTCCCCAAGCCCAGAAGAATAGAAAGACTAAAGTAAAAGGGGTAGAAGCTGAAGTACAAAAATGAAGCCCGGTGATATTTTACCAAGCGAAAGATGAGCTAGCTCCTTTCCTTGTTTCACTCCATATTTTCAACAAACTCCTGCACAATTTTTTGATCGACTCAGGAGCATCCAGTAATGTCATGCCATTAATTGTATGTCATAGATTGGGTTTGACACCCACAAATAAAAATAAGAAAGTGACACAATTGGATAAAAAAAGTTCCAATCATAGGAGAGTTGAATAATATTCATATGCAGTTATCATCCAATCTGAGAATTCAACATTTCATCGACATTTTTGTAGTCGATATCCCAGATGGATACATAATGGTTTTAGGACGAGACTAGACTTGTAGATTGAATGGTTACTTTGCCACTAATTTCTCACATATGTGGTTACCACGGAGGGGTATTCCCAATCAGATCAAAATTGAGAGCACACCAAGACTTAAGTTGATGATTACTGAGTATGGGGAAAATAATGAAATTTTGTTCTATGAAATAGATTTAGGTCAGTACAGACCAAAGGCACCAGAGGTCTTGATGCTGCACTACTTATAAAATCAAAGAGATTCATTGAAAGTCCCAAATTCAATAAAATTTCCTATGGAAAGCAATGAAGAGCTATCACCAGATGAAGGTGAAAGTATGTTCAAAAATTTTAGAAGATTTGTGCTTAAGAGTGTGAGACAAGAAAGATAATTGGGAAGTTATGCTTTTGTGCAAGACTTGTTGTTTCCCAATTGGTGTTGGATTCATAATACTTTTCATTCTGGGTTCTCTTGCGTGATGGGAAAAATGGCCTCAGATCAAGTGTACGCAAGGATTTTCAAAATTTCAGAAGAGGAATGTTTTAACTTAACAATGAAAAATGAGGACAGTGATTCTGATAGAGAGTTCTTATCAGAAGGAGAAAGGATACAAGAAATAAAGAAAGTTCAAGAAGATAATTCAATGGAAGAGATTCAGAAAGATGAAATATCCAGTCCCAAGCAGTTGCAAGATCAAGAGCAAGTTTGGACCTTGAGATTTGATGGTGCAAAGTCCAGAAAGGGGAATGGAGTTGGTTAGTCCATCAGGTGAGACCTACTTATCTTCCCTGAGATTACAATTCCCCTGTACCAACAATGTAACGAAATATGAGTCTTTAATCATGGATTGCTCCATGCAATTCGGAAAAAGGTTAAAATCTTGCATGTTTATGGTGACTCAGAAATTGTGGTAAGGAAAGTAAGGAAGAAGTACACTTTCCATGAAAAAAGACTAAGAGGATATAGAAACCGTGTCTGGGATCTTATTGAAAGTTTTGATGCTTTCAATATCCGATCTATATATCGCTCTCAGAACAAAGTTGCAAATTCACTAGCGCAATCAGCAAGTTCCTTAGAACCGCTTGAGATGGATGTCGTGAATAAATTTATAGTAGAAATCACTTGGACACCATCAGTCCCAGACAATATCACAAATTTCCAAGTGTTTGATGATGACAAACACATTCTAGATTTCTTAACAAATTCATATTTTTTACTTACCCAGATCATTGACAAAGAAGAAGACCGAGGAGAGGCTGAATTTGATATAGAAGGCATAATGAATTTAAAGACCAATAGAATCCCCAAAGGAATGATACAGCTTGAAATAATTTTTGATCAAGATCAGATCAATGCAGTTAAATACCAAAGGAATGATGGAGGTCAACACGAGGCGGTAAACTTGGGAAAAAAAATGAAGCCAGAAATGTCCTCATTGGCAAGGTATGCACACCTGAAGAAAAGGAAAGAATAATCAAAAGCTTAAGAGAGTTTGGAGATATTGTTGCCTAGAGTTACAAAGATTTGAAGACATACGACACTGCAATCATCACTCACACAATCCCCCTCAAGGCAGGCAATAAACCATTCAGGCAGCACCAAAGGCCAATCAATCCATTATTGGAGCCCCTCATTTTTCAAGAAGTAAAGAAGTTAATGTCAGTAGGAATCATCTTTCTAGTACGCCACTCAATGTGGGTCACTAACTTGTTACCTATTCGTAAGAAGAATGGAGAGATATGACTATGTTTAGATTTTTGAAATCTCAACAAGGCTTCAGAAAAGGACAATTACCCACTGCCATCACTAGACGAAGTAATCCAAATTGTCAATGGATCCCAAATGATGTCCTTCCTTGATGGATATTTAGGATACAATCAAGTGCTAGTAGAACCTGAAGATAGACTCAAGATGACATTCATGACAAAGTGGGGTACTTTTGCATACCAAAGAATGTCATTCGGGTTGATTAATGTTGGAGCCACCTTTCAAAGATCCATGGACATCGCATTCAAAGATCTTATAGGGAGGTGTATTATCGTCTACATGGACTACCTCAATGTATTTTCAAAGAAAAGGGAAAGTCACATTCAAGATTTGATAAAGATATTTCAAAGATGTAGAAGATACGGAATTTCCTTAAACCCAAAGAAATGTATATTTGGGGTGAATGAAGGAAAATTACTTGGCCATGTGATAACAAAGAAAGGGATTCTTATTGATCCTGATCGTGTAGAGGCCATATCGAGAATCAACTTTCCATCAAGCCAAAAAGAGTTGAATTCTTTCTTTAGAAAGATTAATATCATAAGAAAGTTTATAATAGGATTTGTAGAGATAGTAAGACCCTTGAGTGAGATGTTGAAGAAAGACGCGAAGATAGAATGGATAGAGCCAACAAAGAAGGAATTCAAATAAATTAAACAAGCCATAGTTGTGATCCTATACTGGTCATTCTTGACTACACAAATCCCTTCTACCTCCATTCTTTCGCTTCAGAACATACATGTGTTGCAATGCTCACCCAAAGGATAGAAGAAAAGGATGAACATCCTATTGCTTTCATGAGTGCATCATTCAAAGATGCGGAGCTTAGATACTTGAATGTGGAGAAATAGGCATATTCCTTGGTTAAGGAAATCAAGAAGTATCGACATTATGTTCTAAGAAGCAAAGTCTTTGCCATTGTCCCAGATGTGGCTGTTAAAACCCTTTTGATGAAAAAAGAGTTAGGAGAGAAAAGAGGCAAGTGGGTTTCTATTATTCAAGAATACGATATAGAGATCCAACTGATGAATTTTTTTTGTGGCCAAGCCTTAATGTAGACTATCACCACAGGGCTAGAACTAGTGCAACAAGTCTATGAATTACAAGAAGTTTCTCCTGATGAATGGTATGACGATATCGTCTACTTTCTGCTCAACCACAAGTGCCCTAATCATCTGAATCCAATACAAAAGAGGGCCTTGAGAATGAAAATCTAGAGATATATGTTGCAAGGAGCAGTACTATACAAGAGAAATCATGAAGGATTTTTCCTAAGGTGTCTTGGAAAAGAAGAAGCTAAACAAATAATGGAACATTTTCATTCCAGATTTGGAACTGGCCATGGAGGAGCACTAGCAATAGCACACCAAGTTTTTATGGCTAGATATTATTGGCCAACAGTGTTTAAAGATGTGTACGATCATGTAAAAACCTACCACACATGCTAGATAACCATTTCCCGAGAGAACCCCACTATGTAACTCCAACCTGTGATTGAAGTACAAAATTTTGTGAAATGGGGACTCAATTTTATTGGTATGATCAATCCACCTTCCTCCGCACAACATAGGTATATTCTAACTGTAACTAACTATTGCACTAGATGGTCAAAAGCTCAAGCCTTGAAACTATGTACAATGGATACGGTAATTAAGTTCTTAGAAGAAAACATTATCACTAGATTTGGTTGTCCTTATGCTTTAGTTTGTGATAATGGATCCGCATTTTCTTCTTTGAAATTTTCTAACTAGGCTTTTGAATATGGGGTTACTTTAAAATTTTCATCGAATTATTATCCCCAAGGAAATGGATTGGCTGAATCCACCAATAAAAATTTATTGAATGTTATAAAGAAGTTGTTAGACAAGAACCCGAGGGACTGGCACACACAATTAAGATTTGCTCTTTGGGCATATACAGTAAGAATAAAGAGCTCCTTAGGTACATCACCATATCACCTGGTATATGAATAGGATCCTATATTCCCGATACAACTGAGAATTCCCATGCTACAATTCATGCAAGAATGTTTGGATCAAGAAGATAGAATCAAAATCAGATTGACACAATTGTTACTTTGGAAGAGAAGAGAGATCAGGAACTGGAAAATTTTGCAAAGAACCAAGGGATCGTAAAGAGATGGTTTGACCGAAGAGCTAGAATAAAGGCGTTTCAAATTTCTGACTTAGTCCTTTGCTGGGACAAAGCACATGAGTGAAAAGGAGACCATGAAAAATTTGACAACTTATGGATGGGTCCCTATCAGATCTCAAAAATTCTGGGAAATGATGCATTCAAACTAAATACGTTAACCGGAGATGATGTCCCATTGCCAATCAATGGGAAAATTCTCAAACACTAGTTCTAGTCTTAGACTCCTAATGAGTCTTGCTTTGTACATAGTTAGATTAGTTTCTATTTGGTTTTCTTTTCCTTCGTTTGCTTTAGCTTAGTTTTTCCTACTTTCTAGGTTTGGTATGCATTTCCTTAGATTAGGCTTTGAATAAGGAGGGTTTCCCATTTGTGAGAAGGGTGATGTTGATTACACACACACACTCTGGATTGACCTTGCAAAGGTGCGTTCAGTCTATTCCTTGGATAAAATACTTGTGGATAATTTTAGAATCCTAGATTGATTATTTCTAAAGTATCTTAAGGCTAAGGTTAGTACTTGACTAGAAAGGGAATCATCTATTGTATCTTGACCTTGAGTCCTATGGTTATTATATATTGTACACTTAATGGATTCTCTAAGTCATTATGGTCTCCTGGGTGAAGTCATGGCTAAACTATTAAAATTCTTGCTTCAGCGCCACTATAATAGCCAAACCCATGTGAGCTTC
Source organism: Sequoia sempervirens (assembly GCA_007258455.2). Lineage (NCBI taxonomy): Eukaryota > Viridiplantae > Streptophyta > Pinopsida > Cupressales > Cupressaceae > Sequoia > Sequoia sempervirens. The sequence goes on along the minus strand of VDFB02058242.1, from coordinate 613,651,310 downwards.
ACTGCTTACCAACCAAAGTGCGAAAATATATGAAAAGAAAAGAATATCAAAAAGAAAAGAAATAAAAACGAAAATCAAAAAACTTGGTTTTGGATGTGCGGACATCTCTACAGGTGTACACTCAATAAACAAAGAAAATAACAAATGATAAATCGCCCAAAGTAGAGCAATCTCTGTGAGATTATAGTGATAACCTTTTTGAGGCTATGGACACTCGCTGGTAGCAAGGTTCTATCCAAGGATCCTTTTGGAGATAAGAAAACTTGAACAAAGAAAGCCATAATGGAACCAAACAGTCATAATGGTCTTGTGAGTTGGAAATAAACGCATTTTGCACACACTTGTGGCCAAAGGACGAAATATTTTGATACAATTTAGGATTACTCTTCCTTTCTCAGTGCTTTTTTTCACCAAGGGGTAAGTTAGTTAAAGTTAATTTAAGATTTTGGGTTTAAAGTAGGTCTTATCTTTGGAATGTTCAGGAACATTCCTCATGTGGAGTCTCCAGATGTTGTGACCTATTTCACACATCGCCCCATTGCACATGGGGACCCTTGATAGTTTGTTTTTAGGGTTTAGTTTTGAGTTGCAATTTCATAGGGTCTTTCGCTCTGTGGGTTTCAAGTCATAGTCTGGAGTCATCATCCAAGCCAAGTTGAAATTTCAAGCCTGAAACTGCACATAAGTGTCATAGAAGTGTTTAGAAGACCTTGCAGATGAGCATCACCTGTGCTTTCGCCCAATTCTAACGCTTCCTATTTTTTAGGGATTTTGCTTTTTTGCTTTTTGCTTTTTTCGTTTTTGGCACTTTTAGGCCATTTGGGATACTATTTTTAGAAAGTTGCTTTTTCGCTTTTTCTATGTTTAGAAACTTTCTATTTTTGGCAAGTTCCAGGGTCCCCACTAATCATGGAGTTAAAGTTTCCATCTTTGGACTGAAAAGCATGCAAAAATCACCAAAAAATCTAAAATGCAAGTAAAAAGCATGCAAAAATTCATTGAAAATTTAGAAAATCAACCAAAAAGCAAGCTCTTTTAGATAAAAAATCTGGAAAAATCAAATAAAGGGTATAAAAGCAATATAAAATCATATAAAAAGAAATAAAAAATCTAATGAAAAGCATGAAAAGCAATGCAAAAACAGTGAAAAATCTCAAAAAAGAAGAAGTAAAAATCAGAAGATCATGGGCTAAGATAATGTTAAGTTCGCCTAGCTTGTTGGAGACATGGCAAGATCAATGGAAATTCCACCCAACATTTGAAAGAATCTTGGCAAGTCCTTGGGAATTCTGACCTGCACATGGAAAGACTTCTTCCAAGTCTGCGTAGCTCTTGAGTGGAATGGAAGAAGGAAAGGAAAGTTTTCCTATGCTCTTGAGTATGGCAAGACCTCTCCAAATTCCGCCCATCACTCTTGAACACTTGGAAAACTTTCTTCAAAGTCTTCCTAGCTTAGTAAGGGAGAAAAAATTGGATTTTTGGCTAACTATGGGCAAGTGGAAAGATAGATGGAAAGTTCGCCCAAGCTTAAAATGGTTAGAATTTTAACTAAGTAAAAAAAATGAAAGATGGAAAGAATTATTCCAAGTCCGCCCCACCTAGAAGATGAATGGATAAACACATGGAAAGTTCACCTTGCTCAAGAAAATGGAAGGAAACACTTCAAGTCCACCATGGGATGATAGGAAAAATGGAGATAAAATGGTGAAGTCTAGCTTTTCTAATGACACATGACTAAATTTTTTCTAAGGCATGGAACATCTAGAGGGAAATTATGAAATGGCCAAGACATGAGAAAATCTACCATAATCAAGAAAGTAATAAAAACCCATGAAAAAATTGAAAATTAAAAGAAAGCATGGGTAAAATAAATAAAAAAATAAAAATTAAAGGTTGAGAAAATTAAAAAAAATCACATGATAAACCTTTAATTATTTTTAACACTTAGAGAAAAATTGAGCTCTATGGATAAACTTCAAAATTTCAATGAAGATAAAGATGGAGAGCTAAAATTTTAGAAACTTTCCTCGATAAACAAGAGTCTACATTTGATGAACTTGAAAGAATTGCTAAATGGATCAAATTTTTCAAATTTATAAGGCATTCTCAAGTCATTATCAACTCACAATTTTTATTTGAGAAGAGGTTTAGAGCTCTCTCCATTTCAAGAGATAGTAAATTTTTCGGGAGTTAGAAATTTTTTCAAGAGAGAATTTTTTTGAAAGATAGAAATATTGAGAGTTAAATAATTAATGTTTTTCGAGGTGAAAGAACGAAGAAAGAGGTAGAATTCTAAGCTGAAGGTCAAAATTTTTAGAGGATTGCTTTCTTTTTAGCAATAAAGACCAAATTTTTGAAGTTTACAATTAAATTGCCAGCCACAAAGTGTAATCCTGAAATTTGATCAATTGTTTTTACCTTAGTCTTCATTTTGCCTTTAGAAAATTCACTAAGTGTTATTACTTAGCTTTCTTTTTTCATCAAATTTAACTTTTGAAAAGCTGAAAGTTAGAATTTTCACAAGAAAATTTTAAAGAAAGTAATTTATTGTTTATAATTGTATTCCCTTTCTCGCACCCTGATGACCACCCTCGGAGGATCGTCAAAGAAACCACCAATGAAGTTCACAAGCAAGGGAGTCCAGAAGGAGTCAAAGATCACTTCCAAATGGAAGAATGTCATAGATACACACCTCAGACATGTGAATTTTGAAGAATTTAAAAAAAGGATGTATGGATTGAATGGACTTATGCCCATAGCAATTGCTCACCGAATGATGCAAAATGGAATTGTTCAAGCTGGCGAATTTCCTCCAGCCATCCAGTGTGTTGAATTAATGGTCAAATGAACAAGACATTACAACTCGCAGGAAAGAAAAATTATAGCTCCTGATGGAAGAATTTTGGCACACCTCAGAGAACCGGCCATCCAAGAGACATTTGGCATACCTGATCATAACTGAACTTCATATATAACAAAGGAGGAAGCCAAAAGAATCTTTGGTGATCGAGTAGATCAATGTGCAACTCATATCAATAAAACATGGTTGGAAAAGCCAAGAACTACTAGGAAAATTCCTAAAACTGCACCGGAAAGACTTTAAAGAAGACTATGGTGATATTGTTTTTCTCTTGAACATAATAATGGGAAATCCTCAAGTGCCTACTTTGAAACATGGATGTACTTATTTATCGAGGAAATTACTTATGGAGTCAAAATGTTTAACTAGTCAAGAATGATCAGTGATAACATTCATGAGCAAATGATCAACCTTGAAAGGACTAAATCATTTCATATGAGTTCATACATCAATTATCTATTAGCCAAGGCCTATAAATATTTTGGGCTGATATGCAAAGGTGTTGTGGGAAATGGAAAAAATCAAGTCAAAGTGTATGAATGTTATCCTCAATTGCAGTTGTCTACCAAGTCCCATTTTAGAAGAGCGCACGATGCATTCTTGATGTTCATCACAAGGATACTAAAAGGGGGAACCCATTAGAGGCTGAAACATGAAGCAAAGAGCCTTATCAATAAATATGGATCCTGATACATCTAGTTTCCTAAATTCACTTATATCTGAATCCAGGGATTCACTGGGAATCCGTTCAAGCTTCCCGTCTACCCCACCCACAGGATGGTCCTATTGGAGGTTCTTAGGAAATTGGAGACCTTTCAAAATATCCAAAGATTGAAGCAGAAATCATCCGTCACTTTCCCTTTCTTGATCGGGAACATGGAAGAATATTGCTTGTCTGCACAGGCAGCTGAAGGTGTTAGATTAGAAATGCAGTGGTATCCATTCACATCATACCGATCTCGAGCCAATTTTTCTCCTCACCACCACATAAGAATCGGGAATGGAAGGAATAATAAACAGCAAGTGGACCTAGAAGATTACTGGGCCAATGTTGCAGATGAATTTGATGTTAGGAAAAGATTGTGGTCTAGATTGCCTGTCAGCTTGATTAGAACGACTAACTCTTCTGTGTGCCAGACCAACTTGAAGATGATGGTGAATTTACACAGCCGGGTTTTGATGAAAGTCAACCTCTTCCTCTCATGCATTGGTCAGAACCAGAAATCGCTGACTTGGACACCTTCATGAGGCCTGTCATCAAATATTCACCATGGTGGGAAAACCAACAAATTAAGGAACTACAATGGAAAGGTATGCCTTTGACATACACTTGATGGGAAAATCAGAATATTACTCTTCTAAAATTGGAGCATCCCAAGGAGACGAGCCAATATAGAGCTCTAATGCTAAGAAAAGGAAGGAGACAAAGGGAAAAGAAATTGAAAATGAACCTGCCAAGAAGCAGCAGAGACTAGAGCCTCTTCATTCTACCGTCTTCGCAAATGTGAATGAAATTTTAGACATTGATGAGTCTCTGGAAGACATAAGGATTCCCTCTCCTATTCTTGTACAACCCAAAGATGATGAGCCTCGATCACCCACAAGCACCGAGATTTTGGGATCGGATAATGAGATTGAAATTTTGGACAATGAGTTTGAGGAAGGAATGATTTCAGCCCTGAGAGGAATTCAAGAAATCTCAGGCACACAGGACATTCAAGAAGAACAAGATACTGAGCAGCCAACTATTCTTAAGTGGCTGAAAGAGAGATTGAAGATGAAGGAACCTGAAAAAGTTCCTAAAGAAGAAGATGACATGGACAATTTCATGGCTAGATCTGAAGCAGTCAGTGCAAGAAAGATCGCCAAAACCTTCTCCACCATTTAGAGAGATGAAGTTGGGCATCGTACAGTCCAACTTGTTGTACCAACATTTGACAAGGCGAGGGAAGAGATTACTCCCCTAGAATATGCCATTACCACTATCAATTTAGGCCCTACTACAAAAGGACAGGAGATGGAAGAATTGGATAATTTTGTTGCCACTATCAAGGCGAGGCTAGAGAAGGAGATAACAAAGAAAAAAGAGTACAAACAAGAGGTTGAACGACTCAAGGAGTATATTCAACATCTAACTACGCCTCTCGATCAGACTAACTCAATAACTCATCCACTGATGAATACTTCTCATGAGACTTTCGAAGAGGAGAAGAATTTAGGCAACAAAACTAAAGAATGGTTAATCAACAACAGGCAAGAGGTGGGTGTGTCTGCAGAAAGGCTGGCATTGGCATATGAGAAAGCTTCTTTGTTTCTCTCAAGGATTGCAACATTGGAATAAGCATGGGATAATGCTCAGGATGTTTGAGGCAGGATCATTTCATGTCTCAAGGTGCTTAAAGGAGTGTTGAATCAAGTGTTAGTCAATGAAAAAGTAATTTCACCAAGTGTAGCTTATGATTTCAGCAGTTGGTATATGGTATTGACCACATGGAGCAAGATCCTATAAAAGATAAAGGAAAATACAATCCAAATTGAGGAGAAGACAAAAGAAATTAGGGAGAAGATTCTAGCCATGGCTGCAAATTGGCTAGAGATGGACGTTATACGAGCAAACAACCTGTAGTTTGAAAATTTAATTACAAAATTCAGGAAATCTTCTTCACTATTAGGCCTTTCCTCAAGAAAAATTTGACCAAGGTAGTTGACTTCTTGTTGATCTTTAGCAATTTCCAGTGGCAGGAATTAGAATGGGAAGGCATTTTTGCTGAATGCTCGAATGATTTAGATTTGCTAGAATTCAGGGTCAATGCACTGCCACCTATCACGATTGAGGAGGTTGACATGATAGTTTCTAAATTCATCTAGTACAATGCAACCATAGAGGATAAGGATGCACCTCCTCAAGAATAGCTCCATACCTCAGTTAACTTCTTGTTATCTCGTTGATTACTGACTGTGTTTTAGGAAACCCTAATTAGGGTTTTGTTTTTTAATCTTTGCTATTGATTCCAGTTTATTCTTGGTTGTTCATTTTACTTCAGGAACTCTATACTCTTATTCTCTCATTTATATAATATATATAGATGATAGAAGAATAGAAGGAGAGATAAGAAGAATAGATAGATAGACAGATTGATAACATAATAATAAGAGAGAAAGAGTTTATGAAATTGTTGCAAAAGACTATTTTTGATAATAAAGTTCATGATGCATGAGATGGTTTGAATTATTTTATTTTCAAATGGTTGCATGGTTACATACTTCTCTTCCTCATTGAATGGTTTTAAAGTAGATTTTTTTTTTAATGTATGTTAAGAGAATGATAGATTGATCGTAAATATTTGTGAAACTTTGCTTATACTTTGTTTGGATGGATGCTTTTTTTTCAATGCGTAAAGTTAGACTGGGATTTTAAGGTGGATGCTTTATTGTATTACTTTGAATAATTTTGTTCTATAGATGGTGTTGTTTGTAGTAAGATAATTTAAGCACAAAATTCCTAGAAGATTGCACTTGCTTTTTGTAGTTTTCGTATAACGTGGAAAAACAAAGTATTGTTCCTTGGTTTCACTCAGTCCTTACTGTCTCTTGAGTTTGTAGGAATAGCATAGGATCCCTCAACCCTTTCTCCATTTTTCACCTTTTTTTATCTAAAATTCAAAAATAAAAATAAAATATCACTACATCTAGGTCTTAGCTTTCTAAGAAACTTGCTATAGTAAATCCCTTTGTGTTACCAGCAAAATCACATGTTCCACAGAGATTATCCACACCCAACTTATGAAACATTGTAATTTTTGTATCATCTTTTTGGAAATATTAGCATACTAGTCAATTTTTCAAGAGAGGATAGAATGTCTTTGGATTCTTTATTCTAGAGTGCTTGGTGAGTCATAAAACACGCATCAACAGGAAGCAAGGAATGAGTTCACAAGGATCAATAAATTTCCACTAATGAACATAAACCCACAAGTCCAATATATTCCTCTAGAAATATCCCCAAATCTAAAAAGAATTCTAGGACATCTTTTTCCAAAATATCTATACTTGTCTTCAGAAAACTGAGAAGCCCATCTTTGTGATAATTTGATATTGCTTCTATTTGAGAAATCTTGTTTCTCGCATCCCTCCACACTACAGGAGTCTTATCACACATAGAGCTTCCAATCACCTTAAGAGCAAGTGGTAATATCCAATTATTGGTAGTTGGTTAGTATCTCTGTGACCATAACATCTATATAGTGTAATCCTGAGTTATACACAATACATATTTTTAAATTTCTGGTGTGTTGTGTGCTTGTTTGACTTAAATTCCTAGAAGAGTTGAAAAAAAAGCTTCATTACAGTAGTCTATAATGGCAATATATCTAATGTTTCCAAGTGTCAATGAAGAGGTCGCTGAGTTGTTCCAGTCTAGGTCCTGCTAGTTTGTATCATATGTAATTGTAAATACATAATTGTTTTTAGTTCTACAATCCTCATTTAGCTGGTCCTCAAGATGGACACCATAAATCTTATGTATTCTACAACTTAAGAATCTCAATCCATAATTTTGAGTATGAGACTTGATCCTAAACTTTTCCCTCCATCATGCCAAGCACAACACTTTGTTGTAGAGTGGTGTTGTCTACGGCTAATGTATCCATCCTTTATACTCTCTTCCAATTTCGAATCATTTGTTATGGAAATGTTTGGGGACTTGATGCTTTCCGTCGTACAGTCTAGTACCAAAAAGATAAAGAAGAAATCGTCCCTTTGTATATGTAGAAATTTTAGCATAAATGCACCTAACCAAGTACCAAAAATACTCCCAAAGTTGGACAATGACATCAGGAAAGAAAAAACTAGTGCCCTCAATTCCAATGGGACAAATATGGGAAGATAGAACAAGCATGGTCATTAACTGAATCTTGGGGATTGTGTCTTTCAAAGCTTGATCACCTAAAAAAAAACTTTGATCTGGAATATGCATTCTAAGGTTCATTCTTGAGATAATTATGATGTCAAAAATCCCAATAAATGAAGATGTTACTTGCATTGGAGATACATCAGAGTTGACATGATCAACAGTCATTAATTTATATGAAATAAATAATGATTCCATGAATCCTTTTCAACATCTAATATATGCACTTCAACATAATTTTGGGTATGACTAAAATAGGAAAAAAAATCTAACACTAAAAATTATTGCTGCAAAATATAGTTATCTCATTTCAAATAGGTGAATCATTGTACCATTGCATAGATTGCAACATTGTTGTTCCAGTAACACAACCATATAATCCAAATAAAGAATAGTTGTACAAAATCCCTCAGATTTTATAGTGAACCATTTATGTACTGGTATTTAGGTTATGCAACGCACCTGTAACATTCATGAGGTTGATGAATAATATGCTTTAACTTTTCATTGTTTCTTATGTGAATTTGCAAGACAATATTTTGTCTAATTAGGTTGTTGTTGGTGGAGATTTGAGGCAAATTATTTGTGAATGTTGTCCAAAATATTTAGAAGATCATTATTGCCTCCTCCAAGGTTAGAGCTCCTTTACATGGTATCATAGCAAATGGTAAGTCTTCCACTTCGATTTAAAATTTAAAAGTAAGCAAGTTGCTTTTAAATAATTGATGCACAAATGGCCTTAGAAAACTTGTGAGTATTATTTGAGGTAAACATGGATGCCTAGATGTATGCAATTGGAGCAATGATAATGCCAGGAAGAAGACTGGTGTGCTATCAAATTTATTTTGTGGGGAAGTTCTAAACTACATAGCATATGAGAAGGATCGGCAAGGTATTTGTGATGTGAACCTCCATTCCATTGAGAGGAGGATTTATCAACTCCAAGGAAAATTCCACCAAAAGAGTGACGCAGATGTAACATGGGCATATGCAGCTCAATAGAATCCTAATGTAGACAAGTCAAATTGACATCATGCATATTTAACTAATTTGTATTCGCTCATCAATTAAATAAACCAAGTTTAATTGATTAATCTCCTAAGGTCATCAATTTATATTAAATAAATTAACTTTATTTAATTTAAGCCTATCATCATCCATTTAATTAAATAAATCAAACCTTTATTTAATTAAGTTTGAAATCACCTTTCTTCTCCCCTTGATTTAATTTAAATCCAAATATTTAAGTCAAATGGGTTAAAAGTATTTAATCGTCATATAAGTTAATCTAATCCTGATTAAATCTAATCTAATCACCCATCACATCCTCTAGCTTTTCCCACTTGCACAAATAAATCAATTTATTTATTTATTAATTCATCATTTTCTTTCAACATGTCGTCTTTGAGGAATATTCTCCAAATTTGAATCTCCCCCCAAGCTAACATGTACATCCAACAAAGCATTTAAGAGGTCTTACATGTCTCTTACATGTCCCTTTGCAAAGGTCAAACTCAACATTTAACTCTCAAATTCAAATTTGAATCTCCCCCTCTTTGGCACATGGACCAAAATGTGCTCATTGCTCATGCCTATCACAAGTTGACAAGTGGCCTCTTCTCATTGGTGGATCTTTAGTCCCACATCCTCCATATTTGGCATTCTTTTATCCTTCTTGGCTATAAATAGAGAGCTCTATTGTATCAAGCCTCCACAATCTCATGCACAAATGCATCATTGTCAGTTGAATCCATATCATATCTTCATAGCATTTCATATCATCTTCATCATGGAGCTTAGCAAAGGATTTGGAAAGGGCTTCTTTCCACATTGAAGAAGCACCAATCCACTATAAGATGCTGGTTTGATCACTAGAATAATGTTTCCTTATGTATTGCTTGATTTTTGCATCTTTTCCACTATTCTTGTGTTCAAATGAATCTTATAGCGAATATTTTGTTTGCTTTGGTTCACTAAAAATGCTAAGGAATTTTTATTTATGAGAAAATGCAGATTTAAGGTTCATATAGATGACGCTAAAAGGAGGGTAGCAAATTTTAGTTTTAGCATTCAAATTTAAATTAAGTTTCTCTCGTAGCTATTATAGCAGTTTAAACATTAGATTTCATTTGCTAGAAAGTTTATGAAAGCTAAGATATGCTTCTGATGGAAATTTTTTAAAAGATAACATGTTTGTTTATGCTTCTGCATTTTAAATGCATATGCAAAAATAAACTATATGTTGTCTTTTATCTATGATTACACACTATTATGAAATTCTTTTTCCATATCCAACTGCACTTGTATTCACATTTAGCACATCTTCTTGTTTATTCTCAATAGCTAATCTTGAATCAATAGACTCACTAGTGCTTCACGAGTCCTAGCATTTAATTTAATCTAGTTGGCATGTGTTGGGCATTATATATAGAGATCACTGACCTGTTACATTCTAGCTCATTGTGATTCTGATTTGTTTGTTATATACGAAATGATACATAAAGATCTACAACTTTTAGTGTCCTTGGAAGTAAAACAATAATTTTCTATGTAACAAACAACAGATCACGACATCAAATTTTGAGAAGCCCATATCCTTTTCCTCAATCATTTTATGAGATTTCCCAACCTTTAAAAAAAAAACTGCCCAAGGAACTCACATTATTATAGCCAAATCTAAGTTTTTTTTTTAACACACGCATTAAGTTCATCATTATTTTGCAGCTGAGTGACTTTATGCTGCTTAGGTTCTATCGTATTCTTGTTTGTCATAAACTTAGCATTCGTGCTATTAGCTCCTCTAGCCTTGTCTTCTCACTCGCAATAAACCCATCAATCTGATGTGAAAGCGCCTTCTAGTAAACAATAATAGAGGGTAATTGTGTGCTATCATTTGCATGAGAAAGGGGTTGAGGAAGGTGTAAATCCCAAAGTGAAGTTATTGTTCTTGTTGGCTGAGGCGATGTCTCTTATACCTCTCATATAGAAAATCGTAGATGCATCCCTTTGAGGTGTCTTATCAAACAATTCATGTGCCTTTTATGTTCTTCCTTTGATGAATGCTTGCACCATGTTCCAAATATTTTCATTTTGCAGGTAGGGAGGATGCTAGATCAAGGTTTTGGAATTCAGTTCTATACCTACCAATAAAATTTACTCGAAAGTTAATGCCTTCTCAACAAATTCATTTCGTGTATATCCTACAATCTCATAACATTTCTTTGATGCATTTTTTCAAATCGTTCACTTGCCTTGTCTATGTTTCCATATTTTGCAGGCTTGTTTATGAGGGCAGTCACAACTACAACATTTTCAAATCTAAGTTTTGATGCTTGTTTACGAGGGTGGTCACAACTACAATAGTTTCAAATCTATTTTTTGATGTATGTCTGTATCCTCTTATAAAAAAAAGCATTGTTCTTAGCATAGGGAGGCTAGTCAAGGTTGTGCAATTTAGTTCTACACCTACCAATAGCATTCACTCGAAATTTAAAGCCTTTTCATCTTGGCCTAGTAAACGAAGTCTCTCTAAGTCTCTTAGGATCAAAACCAAAACTTTCATCCATCTCCTAAACATCAAAATAAAAATCACCTCACAAACAATTCTTAGAAATCTTGAAAAAATCCCTCATGCTAAACTTTGGGAAAATCACTTGAACCAAATCAAAATCATTATGTTTTATTAGATGTGTGTGGATGAATCCTTCTCCACATATTAGTCAAATTATCGATCTTTTTGAACAAGTCTATCCCTTGATAAGATCCAAACATCTTGTGGTTTATGAGTTCACTATCCAAAATCCAAAATCAAATCAAATCAAAATCATCTTGTTTGGTTAGGTGTGTCTAGATGAATCCTTCTTTACACATTTAGTCAAATTAGCATCTTGTGCATAAATTTACTCTAGGACAATATCCAACCTCTTAGATTTTACGAGTTTACTATCCAAATCAAGTGAAACTAATCCAGATCAAATCAAAACATCAATCCAAGTCCTAAAGTTTAGTATCCTCTTCAAGATTTCCTAAGAGTTCCAATCATTCACCAATCATTCGTCTTTCATATCTCATCACCATCCTTTTGATCCTTAAAATCTTAGACTTCCTTTTTGTACCTACAGTTTGGATCAACCCAAAGAATTAGAGGTTCAGCTCCCAAATTCTTGAAAATTGATCCTTATTTTACAGTCCAAACTAGACCTCAACACAAGAGGAACATGGAATATAAACTTGATCCATACATCATGAGTAATCAAAGTCAACCAAACTGTCAAAGCCTTACAATGCCCATTGCTTTTCAAAACTCACCAATCCATACATGGGATCATTATCTCCTCACCTCAAGCAACAAATGTGAGTTACAATGCCCATTGCTTTTCAAAACTCACATTTATACAATCCATACATGGGATCATTATCTCCTACAAACCTCAATGGTACAACAAATGTGAGTCTACCCAATCTAAATCTTGGAACACCTTTTCCAATGGTAGATTTAAATCAAAGTCCAAACTTAAAAATCTATCAACCAAACAATCAATGCATGAGCCTTCAAATGAACAACGTCATCTCATCAAATCCCAACATGCCAAAAGTGAATATACCAAGTACAAGATTACCAAACATTTTGAATCCAAAAAACTTTGGGATAAATATGTTTGCGAATCATACAAATTTTGTTCAAAGTCCAAACAAGATGTTAACAACTCCATGTATTAATCCAAGTCAAGGTAACACCATGCAAAATCAAAGTTACCTAAATCAAAGAAATGTGATTCCCAACACCAACAATGTTCAATTTCAACCTATCATGCCAAATCTGAACATCATCCCAAATCAAAACATTGTCCAAAATCAATTTTTCCATGATCCCATTCAAAACCATAGGTATGCATCCCAAATCTGCTTGAACAAAACCAAATCAACTATATCAAGGGATTCAAGATCAAATTTGGCGAGATCAAATTGCTACACTTACCAAAATAGTTGAGTCATTGCACCAAGAGACATCTCCACCACCATTACCCATATCAACATCATTCCTTGGTTTAGGGCTTCCCCCTTTACCTAGCACCAATCACTCCATCCAAATCAATCCACCTAACACCAATCAAGCCATCACATCAAATCCTTTGAATATACCATCGACATCGCGCCAATAGATGGTATCTAATAAAATGGCAACATCAATCCTGAAAAATCAAAATATGGTCTCCCAATGATCTATCACCTTAGTCATTTCAACCATTCCTATCACCTCAATCACTCCAACCACCCCTATCACACCCATCATATCTCAAACCCTCACAATCACTCCAAACGTATCTCAACGACTTGACACTACATCCAACACAATTCCAAAACCACCACTACCACCAAAACCAAGTGCAATAAGCCAATATATCATTACATTTCAAGCCACTCAGCAGGCTACTTATTAGAAGGCACACCAACAAAACCAAAATTGACAAGCTGCACAACTAGCTACTCAGCAAGCCGCTCAAGTTGCCCAAGCCACACTACAAGCCCAACAAGCACAAGCCTAGGCTCAACTTGTGCAAGCGCAAGACCAAGCCACCCTACAAGCCCAACAAGCACAACCCCAAGCTCAAGTGCAAGTGCAAGCTAAAGCCCAATACCAAGCCCAACAAGAAAATGTTGTTCAAAATCCCAACAAAATGTTAATGACTTCGGGTGACTTCAGAATAGTGGTTTACAATTTATATGAGGAAGGAAATTTCTTTTATTTTCTTTTCCCCAAACTCAAGGGGTTCGGTCGAACCCAATGGTTCGACCAAACCTCATTATGGGTTTGACCGAACCCACAAACCCTAAATAAGAAAAATCATATTTAAATGGGTTCGGTCCAACATGGGTTTGACCGAACCCCCTTACATATGACAAAAAAAATAAATCTCATTTTGACTGTCATTTTCACTTTCTAAAATTACCAGTTGCTTTCCTTGCGTGCGACGAACCGAGACTGTGACAGCAAGTGAACTGATTTCTTCTTTCCAGCGAACACAAATTCAACTTGGTCTCTCCAAAATTCATCAACCTGACTTGCATAACAAGCACCAGGTATTTGAAATTCAAATTTTTTAGAGTTCAAAATGCATTTATATGTTAAATTTTGAAACCATAGATGCAATTTTTTTCAAATTTGTTGAATTCAAATTGGTTGAATTCAAATTGGATTTGCTTCCCCATTTTGCATACATTTTTATGCTCTATGTGTAAATGAAATATGCCTTGCCATTTCAGCAATCAAAGCTATGGATAGCCTGCTCCTTAATGGAAAGACCAAGTGAAACATATATAAGAACTTAATAGCATATGGAAAAAAACAATATAAAGTTATGAAGTTCAAATAGAACCACAAATTGTATCATTTGTAACATTAAAAATGTCCATCTCTACACATTTTTGGTGGTAGGTATGTATTAAGATAGAGGATGTAAACTGATTAAGACTTGGATAGTATTTTAAAAGGAATTTGAGGTGTGGAAACACTTCCCATATTAACCTATCAAGAGATAAATATGCAAAATAGATTTAATTTTAGTTACAAGAAAAATGTATAAATTATAAATTTATAACATAATTATGTACATGGGAAAATCCTCTTGGAAGAAAAATCCCACAACCAAAAATATGAACCAACTATATTATTTGATAATAATATCATTTACAATAAAATATTCATGTGCATACCCTTATAGTAGTATCATCAACATGTGATTCATATGGAGTAATTTCTAGTAGCATGATGATACCTATAAAATCATTATGCTTTCTCCATCTCAAGCACCCATAAATAGGAAAAATTTAAACCATAAGCCAAGTGTGGTTTACCAAAGCCATGAGCCAAAATAATGACCTAAAAATGGCACCAAATTTGGCACAAATTGCAACACCATATTCCTTGACTTGGTTTATAGGATGTATTTAGCAAATGCTTTACATCTTGTCAAAAAAATTCAAATCCTCCCCCTCATAACTAACAATCCATTTTTGACATATTCAAACCCATTATTTAAGATGATCTTGATGATTTTCATAATTCTAATCAATATTCTAGTGTAACCCCCTTTTTTTATTCTCTTATGTGTCATATAACATTTCATAAGTAATTCCCATCTTACAATTTCATACAATTCTCTTACAACTTCTTAAATATATAAAAGGAACAACCCTAGTTCAATTAGGATTATTTAATTATTATCACCTACATCCATTCATTACATGTTATTAGTTTTTAGTTGCACACATTATTAGGAAATGTGCATTGTCTAAGCAATTAGGGTATATTGCATGTTTGAGAGTGTTTTCCTTGATCTTTTATCTAGTTAAATTAATATCCTTTAAAATCTTGTTTTATGGAGTTTTCATCTTAACTCTAATATAGCTAGCAAATAAAATGACGATTGAATAATTTTTTGATATAATAGCTAATGACAACCATATAAAGAGCCACATTAAAGAAGATGAAAAATAATGATCAAGACTATGATTTAGATACATATGTTGCTAAACAAGATATTTTCATAAATTGATAATTGCGTGGCACCTCTCCACCCTAAATATCCTCACTCATTGGCTAGTAATTTATATAATGTATTAGGTGGCTATCCTTAGGGAATTAATACTATTCATAATATTACCACTCTAATGGATATTAATAATGGTGTACCCTCTATGCATCCATCTACCCTTCATCCTCTTATAATGATTCCTCCTATCATACTATAGTTACCACTTCCATGGGATCCACCACCCATGTCCTACCACCTTTCTCTCCACTAGTATTTTTCTTATCTCCCATCCTTTTATATATGTTCACATGATTGTTACTACTAGCACTATCCTATACAGATATGTTCTTCATACCATTCCTCCTTATCCTATTAAAATCTAACCTTATAGTGTAACTTCTCCTTCCATTACCATGTCATTATCTTTCTAGACCTTCCCCTCTTTATACATTCTCCTTTTTATCCTACACTACTCCTACCACTAATATATCCCTATACCTTGGATGTACTATTGAAGAAATTTAACTGACTTTCAACATCGCAAAAATTAGACCCATATTTTTAAACATAAAATGTGTATAATAAAGCACAATCCATGCTTCCTAATTCAACTTCACTAATATCTCTCGAATTAACTTAGGTTCATTACAATAAGATAATCATATCGCCATAATTAGTTGTCAAGATAATGGTAAAGTTTTCAATATCCATATTTATCCTTCCACATGCCACCATTAGACATACACATAAGATTCATGAACATCCATACCTATGAGCATCCAAATACAAGAAATATAACTATATATATCATGCACATCATCAACATACACATAAAATATCACACCCATCATCAACACAACTAATAGTTCCCATATCATATTATCTATGTTCTCATACAAATGTGTCTTCAAATACATCAAAGCACTCATGAGTAAATCCACTCTATAGAGCATACACACAACTAAAAAGGTGCCCCTAAGGTATTTGTCTCCTATATCTATCCTCTTAGCCTATCCTTCTCTATGGATATGTTCCACTCATATCTACCACCCTGAGGTGATCCATGTCTCAATCCTTGTCAAGGTCACTCCTCCTCTCTACCTATATCCTTTCTCAATGAGCTAGATTTATCACTGCTACTCCCCAAAACACCTACATTTAAATATTAAAAAAATGTTTAATAAATCATACAACATTGATTAAAACTAACTAAACAATGAAAGCGTTTAATATTATAACACCTTATGAATTATATTGAATGTCCCCACCTTGAAATTTATAGCCATCGATGTCAATCACTTATTCATACTATAGCTTTGTTCTCCAAAACACCTACATTTATATAAAAGTGATTTTTTAAGAAAAATAATATTTAACCTACTTTTAAGTCAACAATAATGGATGTATTTCTATCATAAACTCTTCATATTCATAACAGAATCATGGCCTAGGTAGAGTATAAAAAAATGTTATTTCCAACCTCATATGTAAATCTAGAGTTAGAGTGCCAAAATTGTTGAATTTGATCCTTTGTGCTATTAATTAGCTTCGTATCGACTCATGGAAGCCTACTACTAAAATCCCAAGTATGATTTTCAATAGGACTTTCTAATCATGATCTTATTGATAGTACTTTTGATAATGTTTTACGATTTAGGCTTGATTCAAGACAAGTTTACCTTAATAATTAAGCCTTTTTAATTTTTTAATTTCTTACTAATGATGTTATTACTCTATGAGAAACTCTTTTATCTTTTTCCTTACTATTATTTACAATAGAATTGAATGCATTAAAAAAAACTTTAACAACAATATTATTTTGATCAAACTTTTTGTTTACATGAATCTTCGAAATTTATTTAGTAAAGGTCTCATTTTGTACATCTTTAGTAATTGTATAAAAATTTGGAATTTTTTGGTTAATATCTTATTGGAAAACCATTCATTGATTTTTTTTTAGGCCCACAACTGAATGGTTTGTGATGACCTCTTGCCTTCAAGAATTTCTATTATGCTCATCAATTTCAAATCATTTTGGGGTTCTTGAATGTTTTTAAATTTTAACAAACTCATTACAAAAAGATGGTTTTTGAATTTCTTTTTCTTCTTCACAAAGGTTCTCTCTTCTTATGTAATTTGGAGACACATTGAGTTTCATTGGTTCATGTGAGCTATCAATTTAATCATTGTTATCAACAAGTCGATTATTGAGTGCAATTTCAATGTCATAGGGTTCATATCCACATTAGTCAAGAAATTGTTGATGTATTCTTCTTCTTCTTCTTCTTCTATGATGCTACTCTTATCAATAGGTGTTCCATCAAATTTTACAATATTTTCACATTCATGTTCAACATTTTTATTTTCAATATTATTGTCACTTTCATTTTTTAAACATTTCATTATATTGAACATTAAAATATCCAATTTAAATGTCATTTAAGGGTAAATAAGGACCTTCATCTTCTTTCAATATATATTTATAACAAGTATATATATTTAAGGGTAAATATCTATTTATAACATATATAATATGTATGGTTGGATTAGTGAGATATTTATAACAAGTATGCAATGAAGTCAAAATTTATTAGATTTGATTCTTAATAAATTAGTTTTAACGAAATTCAATTTATAGCTTTATGCAATCTATAAGTTTATATAGTTTTATGGTATCTAAAATTTATACATATAAAAATATGATAAATGTCTTATTATTTTGCTTTCCAATCTATAATTTTTTGATGTTGTTGGCTATATAATTGAAGTTCATTTATGTTAACAACTATTAGATTAAATATTTTTATCCCCAATTATTTTCAAATAATTTTATACTAATCTTTGTATTCTTATTATTTCTTTCATCGTTTCATTTAAAATTTGAACCATTTAAGAATCCTATGTTATAGATTATAGTTGTCTTCCAATTCTTTTTAAATTGTTAATGGTATGAGAATATTATTGATGAGTAGATGAATTATTAAAAGTTCTATTTTAGATTTGTATTCCCTTTATCTAGATATATTATTTACCAAAGTCTCATTGCTCTTTTAAGTGTACTGTATATATATATATATATAAAACATGGAAAATGTAGATCATGTTCCACTTGTGCTAGATTCTTTGTTTGCAAATACTAGTAATAAGATTGAAGAATTGAGAGATTCATTAGCACAGGGTGCAAACCCGGGGATATATAGTGAAGCACGCATGCTAATATTGCATAGTCTAGAAAAACTAAAAGATGAACTTGAGAGGACTAGTGCATATTCCCTAGATAGAGTGACTGCTATTCTTTCTTGCATGCGGGAAGAAGTACATGACCAGTGACGTTCCCCTTAAACAATACATGATAGTGTCACCAAAGAAATGATAAAAGCCACTTTTTTTCCATTTTATCAAAATGTGCCTAAGGTTAGGGGATACCAAGTCACTAGATGTGTTGATCATGCTATGGCCTCATTGATCTACCCACAATTTCTCACAGCACATGGTCTATACCCAAACAATGACCAGATTCCATTGTATTTTGTTCAGCAATTGTATGTTGAGGTCCATTTGGGCCTCAAAGTTAACTACCTAGACATTCCACTATATGTTAGTCAGGGGCGTGGTAGGATTGCTGATAGGGCCACCTATTGTCGAGCAGATATACCACCCCCAGTGTTTAGGGTATTGGTTGGTGATAGGTCTCCTGTTCTCACCCCAGCTCTAGCCCCCATAGCAGATGAGGTTGTCGTTGCTTCCCAAAAGGAAGCAATTGACACTGTAGGTGACATTGCGATTGCCACCACTAGGATATCTGATGATCATGTAGGTAAGTATTTGATGTCCAGACATTCCCGATCCACACCATTTTCAACACAATGGACCACCATGGATCCTTTTATAGTGGTTGGCATCCCTACTCCTACACAGCTTGATGCACTTACAGGAGATATGTCATGCATGACTCTGCATTGTTTGGCTGAGGACCTGTTGGAGGCATATGCCCACATTGCATCAGACAATGGGATCAGTATAGAGCATATTAGAGAGAATTTGAGATGTAGAGGTCGTTTAGTTCCAAGATCCCATCACTCGCATCTGAGCACTAGTGCACATCAGGATCCACCTACAGTTCATAAGGCAGCTGCATAGACTATGGGTTTTACTAATATGTTGATTGGTTATGGATCATCATCATCGATGCCATCTCACCTTCATAGTCCTCTACATTCATCATTTATGGCATGACATGGGATAGATCAAATGGATGCAGATGTTGATTCGTCACTTGATCATTTGGTGGATATGGTGGAGGCGACTGTTTCAGAGGACTTAGGTCATCCGATATCAGATGATGTGCATGTATGTGTGCATGTGCATGTTTCAATTCTTTTTTCATTATTTTTAATTTTTTTTAAACTAGATATTCATGTAAGTTGATATATATGTGTATATATATTGTTACAGGTGGAAATACCTCATATCACTCCTAGCCTTGGTCCAGATCACGTGCATGATCGATGTGACTCTGTGGATGAATCTGTTGTCAGTGGACATGTGAGTTTTACATTTTTATATAATCACATGTGTATATGTACATGCAATATATTTATGTATGCATAGATCTAGATTGATATTTAAAAATACAAGTTCATTTAAAAATAACTTTCATAAAATTTATTTAATATAAATTATATGTATTTAACACATCTTGTACACAATTTTATTTGCAGGGCTTAGCACATGCATCAGAGCAGGTCTATTCTCATTCAGATGGCCATTCATCTAGGAGTAGACATTCATATTAGGCCATGCACTATAGATTTATGATCTTGACCACATGTATTTGATTATATGATGATCTTTAATAGTATTTGATATTTGATGATGTCTAACTTACATTTGCTTATATGATATACATACATTTGCTTATTTGTTGATCTTTAGTATTCGACATTTGATGATCTTTAATTTACATTTTTCTTTTATGATATGTACATATATTTTCTTATATGATATATACATACATTTTCCTCTTTGCTTATAATATTTGTTATGTTTATATGTATTGAATCCCTTTACATGTATGCACATGTGTTTGCTTATGGTTTAAACATGTTTACACATAATATATGTATGCATTTACTTTAAATATTCAATATACATACATGTTTTCTTATTTTATGATCTCTTACAACTTACATTTCTTTATATTCAATATGCATTTGATCTCTAGTAGAATTTTAGAGAAATCAATGCCACTTTATAATTAAGTTCATTCATGTTGATCACAATAAATATATTTTTTAAAATGACTTAAGCAACATGAACCATTGAGTTGAGAACAAGATATAATCTTTTTGACAAGTAACTTGAAATTCAATTCAAATATAATTTTAAGAAAATTCAATTCAAATTATATCGAGCTATTATACATTTTTGACAAGTAACTTGAAATTCAATTCAAATATAATTAAGAAATTTAATTCAAATTATACCTCTATTATACATTTTCAACAACTAACTTGAAATTAAATTCAAATATAATTAAGAAAATTCAATTCAAATTATACCTCTAATATACATTTTTGGCACTTTAACAAAATTCTAAAATTACTAGATATGTTGTGCATACATATGAATTAAATATGTTCAACAAACTCCACAATGAAATAACTTGTTTGTTTACTACTTGATTCATTCAAACTAGGATCTAGTTATTCCATGTACTCTTGAATAATTTTGATTCACTTGGAGTGCAAATTTTGGAGAAGTTTTTGCACATTTATCAAGGAGGCAAATATTGGAGCTCGACAACTTTTCATTTTTATCAATCAAGGAAAAATTTGGAGGATAATTTAACTAAGTTGGTAGAGAACCTATTTAGAGTCATATTTAAGTTGAAGAAGAAAATGGGAGAACAAAGAAAAATAAAAAATGCATCTCAATGAAAATTGTCAAAAGAACAAAAGAGGTGTGACCAAAACTTGGAAAATTATCATAGAAAGAAACAAGGTACATGCTTGTTTCTTCTCTCTCTCACTCTCAAGTGTGTGTTTAGGAATTTTTCTTTGAAGATTTCTAACCATCATTGCACTTGAATGACTACAAATACTTTTAAATGTCCTCAAGTCATCTTGGTCATGCAAGTTGCAATGTTTATATGATCCTTGAATCCAATTCCTTAAGCCAATTCTTTTTGTTTCAATATTTGTGTTTTGTGTCTTTGGTCTTTTATTTTCATCACTTCAATGTTCTCAAATTATTTTTATGTTTTATGCTCTAGGGATTCCTCAAGTTGGAGTCAAGCCAAATCTAGATATTGGATCAAACGAATCTGTTGAAGAACACATGGACCTTGAAGTTAGGGAGGAGACCCAAGTTTAAACAATGCTTGTTGGAGAGGGGTCAAGATCACTTCCTTCTACTGGTATGGATGAGCATATAAAACTAACACAAACTTCTCTCTCTTATAGCTCATCATGTTTTATCAGTTTGTTTGCTTGCATGCATAAACTTCACTTATATTTAACATCATCTCTCACTTTTGTTTGAAAAATATTTTGTGACACATGTGTAGGAAGGGCTCAACAAGCAGGAAGTTTTCATGCTCAAGTCAAACCGAATCTAGACATTGGATCAAATGAATCCACTCAAGAATGCATGGTCCTTGAAGATAGGGACGAGGCACAAGTTCAAACAATGCATGTTGGAGAGGGGTCGGGATCACTTCCTCCTACTGGTATGGATGAGCATATAAAACTAACTGAGAAGGTGGGGAAACAAATTTCTCATAGAAATTTAGATCATTTATTTGAAATGGATATGGAGAAACTGAAATATTATGCCAACCAACCTTATAATAAGAGAAAGAGGTCAATGAATAAATTTGTAAATGGAATGATCAATCATCATTTCAATCATCTTGATACACTTGAAAAAACCCAATTGTTATCACGTTTACTTCTACATGATGAGCTCAAAGAGTCATTACAATTGTTGGGTGTTCATTCAGCATCAAATAATAAGAAACACATGGGATTACAAAAGGATATTGTTCAAAATGTTAAAAAGGGTTTAGATTCCATTGGGAAAGGATCTCAATCAGTGGATAAGGCCACTATAAGAAGGGTGATGTTGACATCTATTGTACATCAAGATATAGCAAGAAAAAGAAAAATGTCTGCACTTTCAACTAAAATTGGTTATAGTAGAACCACATTGATAAAATATGAGAAAACGAGAAAGTTTTTGGATGAGATTTTAGAAGGCAATTGGGCAATTATGTGTAGAGCTCCCCATTCTGACAGGATTGAAGATGTTGTTAGGAACTTGGTCTCAGGTTTTTGGCATGATCAGACTCGTCCATCATCAAATACTAAAGATGTTATGAGACACAGGATTGGACCTATTATTTATGAAAATCATCTCAAACATTGGCTAGACATAACACAATTTGAGATGTATATGAACTTTTGTAATGTATATCCTCATATAAAGATTGGGAAAACAATTTTTCAAAGGTTAAAGCCATATTATGTGAAGATAAACAAGTTTTTTGAAACTTCTTGTTGTCGTTATCATATTGAATTTGATCTCTACTATCAGGTGTTTCGAAAGACGAGAGAAGAAAGATGTGGGTTTCAAAATGCACCTCCTAAATAGGAAAGTTTGTTCATAAAGTCTATATTATATGTGATAATGAAAATGGACCTCAAATAAACTGCATAAAAGGAATTTGTGAGACATGTAGAAATTTGGCTAAATTTCCTTCAAGAATTGAGGATACTGACTTAACAAAGACAGTAAATTGCAAGAGGTAAGTACTATTTTTAGAGATTTTATTTGTTTCAATTTCTCATAGGTCAAGTTATTTGGATTCTCTTTGATGTAATTTTTCATTGATCAAGTGTGGTTTATTAGTTATTCACATATTTTACTGACACAGGTACAAGTATGTAAAGTTGCAAATTTTTTTTGGGAAAGAATCCACAAGGTTGAACTATGTAGAAGAGGAGATTCCCATTGGAAAATTCTTGGAAGATTTTCAAAAATTGATATGATCATACATACATCATTCATTTTTTGCTAAGTGGCAAGCACAACAATTCCAAACATTGAGAGATACTTTCCCACATGGAACAGTTCTATCAGTAGTTGACTTTGCAGAAAATTACTCTTGTGTACATCAAAAGGAGATTCAATCAAAGTATTACTTTTCAAAGCAGATCACTATTATGGTTCATGTGTGTTATTGACATGCACAATTAGAAATGGATGGTGTTGAGAGTATAGATGAAGAACGAGCCATTAAGAAAGAATATTACTTTTATATTAGTGACGATAAGAGCATGACACACTTTTTGTCCAACATTGCTTTACAATATTTTTTGAGAATTTGAGAAGCAGGGGTGTAAAATTTGAAAATCATTTTGTATGGTCAGATGGATGTGTGGCACAATTCAAATCTTCACGGCCATTCTATGCACTTTGTAGATATCATAAAATCTACAAAATACCACATGTTTGGAGATTTTTTGAGAGTGGTCATAGAAAGGGTGAGCATGATGGAGCAGGAGCTTGCATCAAACAAGCTTTAAGAAAGCATCAAATGAGTTATCTAGAAGATCGTCTAGACAATGCACATGATGTTGTTGAATGGTGCAAGAAACACTTTGCATCAAATGTGGTTGCACATCTTCAAGAAAAAAATGACACATTCCACATAGAGTGTTTTGGGAGATATTGGGTATGTATAAATTACATTAAATCAAAATTTTGAATTTATTTAAATTTAAAATATATATATATATATACATATTTGTTCACATAAGTTTTTTGTTGTACATATGTATCTAGGTGTGGATAGAATATTTATGCATGGATGCAAGAGGGTAGGAAAAAAAGATCTTTGCATTGTGTTAGGAGTTCAGATAGTCGCCATGGATGGATATTAGACACAAGGGATTACTCTTGTTTTTGCACTGAGTGCATTGAGGGAAACTCCGATTATGCATGCAACAATCAAGAACTTGGATATGTTGCTAAATGGGATACAGTGCCACTACTTGTTTTAGAAACATATGATGAAGACGAGGAAGAAAGATTTGAAGACATTCCTTTGATTTCAATTGATTATGACCATATTTCAGGATTGGTTAGAAAAGGTACACATGTGTAAGTTTTCAATAATTTAAATATTATATATATCTAGTTAATGATCTTTATAGACATTTAATTTTTAGAATCTTTTGTAAAATTTATGTACATGAGATGTTTTTGTAATCATAGTAGAGCCTGAAACATTGAAGGTGTTAGCTATTATTTAATATACTGCAACAAGAGATGAATGTTAACATAACTTGGAAACAAGTGATGGAATGTTATTTCCCACAGGTGAGTTTTAATTTAAAATTTTATATATGTACATTGTATTCATATGTGCACATTACATTATAAACATTAAATATATATTGTACAAACCTTGTGCATGAAAATATTGCACACACGTTCATATGTCTTACCTTAGGTTCATGTTTACCATGCAGGTTCTGTTGTAGTACAAGGGACATATCTAAAGCAAGTCAAATTTGTTCAGCATGGGATTCATTTTCTTGACTATCAACCTGATAA
>VDFB02058242.1:613469719-613626285 GCA_007258455.2 Sequoia sempervirens | reverse complement strand
GTCCTCTTTTGCACCCAAAAACTCGGAATCTCTCTGAGCTATGTTGAACCGAATCAATCCCTTAAGGGTCCAAAGGGTAAAATGGCTGCAAACTTCAGCATGAGGTTACTCAGACACCGTGATACTTAGAAACTTCTCGTTTGATCCTATGGGATCGCGCTAGGCCCCTCTACAATAACTTCTCTCGGTTTTGGTTATCTCGGAGTGGTTTTCTCGTGGTGTCCAGTTTTTAGTTGATGGAAAAAATGTCAAATGGAAGTAGTGGAAAGTTGCAAGGTGGTGCAATTTTTGTTCTGCAACTCATGTGACCAAATGGACTGTTCCAACGTGTTTAAATAGGCATGTTTACGCTAGGCGTGGTCCTCTTTCACACCCAAACATGCGGAATCGCTCCGAGCTACATTCAACCGGATCGATCCCTTAAGGGTCCAAAGGGTAAAATGGCTGCAAACTTCACCATGAGGCTACTCGGACACCGTGATGCTTAGAAAATTATTGTATGATCCTATGGGATTGCATTGGGCCCATCTATAATAACCTCTCTCGGTTTTGGTTATCTCAGAGTGGTTTTCCCGTGGTGTCTAGTTTTCAGTTGATGGAAAAAGTGT
Organism: Sequoia sempervirens; assembly: GCA_007258455.2. Lineage (NCBI taxonomy): Eukaryota > Viridiplantae > Streptophyta > Pinopsida > Cupressales > Cupressaceae > Sequoia > Sequoia sempervirens. Next base: position 613,625,677 of record VDFB02058242.1, on the reverse strand, counting down.
CAAATGGAAGCAGTGGAAATTTGCAAGGTGGTGCAATTTTCGTTGTGCAACTCGTGCGCCCATATGGACTGTTCCAACGCATTCAAATAGGCATGTTTACACTAGGCATGGTCCTCTTTAGCACCCAAACACGCGGAATCGCTCCGGGCTACGTTCAACCGGATCGATCCCTTAAGGGTCCAAAGGGAAAAATGGCTGCAAACTTCAACATGAGGTTACTCGGACATTGTGATGCTTAGAAAATACTCGTTTGATCCTATGGGATCGTATTGGAGCCCTCTACAATAACCTCTCTCGATTTTGTTATCTCGGAGTGGTTTTCCACGGTGTTGATTTAGGTTGATGGAAAAAGTGTTAGATGGAAGTAGTGGAAAGTTGAAAGGTGGTGCAATTTTCGTTCTGCAACTCGTGTGACCAAATGGATTGTTCCAACGTATTCAAATAGGCATGTGTTATGCTAGAAATGGTCCTCTTTCGCACCCAAACATGAGGAATCGCTCAGAGCTACATTCAATTAGATCCCGATCCCTTGAGGGTTTGAGTGTAGTATGTTGAAATAGTCCATTCCTCCTATTGTTGGTACGTGTCACCGGTGATATGTCTGATGTAACTTGGATTGGTAGTTTGAATGGGCGCATTGAGTTGTTTGGCAATCTTTGTATTGCATCGGCTTGTTGCTTACTATTATGCTTTGTGGATTTTTCCAGCATCCGCCAAGCTTGTTTGAAAGCACGTTTTAGGCTTTTTAGCCATGGCGGCAAGGCAATGAACTATTTGATAAAATGCTTTGATAGACATGTATGAAAAATGTGTTAGCATAGACAAGGCAGTGAACTCTTTGAAAAAATGCCTCAAAGAAATGTAGTTTCATGGTGATGGAATGGCATGACGAATGCCATGACAAGCAAATTACTATGGATTGTCATGGCATTCCATCACCATTGAGACCACATTTCTTTGAGGCTTTTTTTCCAACAGTTTGCTGCCTTTTCTATGCTATTGCTTATTAGTATGCTTTGATAGATTTTTTCCAAGCATCCATGTAGCTTTTTTGGAAGCACTTATTTTAGGCTTTCAACCATACCAACAAGGAAGCGAATTGTTTGATATTCCACCACCATGAGACCACATTTCTTTGACGCATTTTTATCAAATAGTTCATTCCCTTGTCTATGTTATTGCTTACTATTATGCTATGATAGATTTTTCTAAGCATCCATAGGTTGTTTGAAAGCACCTATTTTAGGCTTTTAGCCATAGGATCAAGGCAATGAACTATTTGATAAAATGCTTTGATAGACATTTGACTTCCAAACACAAATTTGCACACTTTTCGATGTTCCAACATAAGTCAAAAAGTATATGTGCGTAAGTTGTAAAGTATACACTTGAATACATGTAACTCATATCTATTGAACCATTAATTTATAATGCAAATATGGACACCATCAATAAAAAAGATTTGTATTAATCAAATAGCCATGTACGCATGTACATCAATATATGTCAATATAAGTATAAAATATAGTTACCAAAAAGCCATATAGGCTTACGAGAATGCCATATAGGCATACAATGTCAAACATATCGAATACAAAATATGTAGAAAATTGCCATGTAGGCATACAACAAAGGGCTCTACATTCAAAAATCATTTCTCTCCATGCTCTGGTTCAAATACAATTTTCTTTCCCTTTCTTGGCCAACCCGATGGCGATAAATCTATCACCCGTTTCTGTTGAGGAGTGCTCCTGCTGCTCCTCCTAGTGTTTAGCTCCTGGTCAAGTTTCAACTGTTACAATAAGAAGTAAAGACATTAATATATAGAAATTACATTATAAAAATTAATATATTTAACAGGGCCCCAATCCCTTACATCCATCGGCTTGATCACTCACCGGTGGAAAATATTTTGCATCGTCTTTCCGGTGCTCGAGCCCTGTATAAACCATCTGAATAGGAAAGAAACTACGAATCAATAATGGTTTGATTTTTCACTAGAACTAGTTCATCTATAACAATGAATGTAAATTGAAATTTAGTAATTTACCTCATACCTCCCCTATCAGAGCCATCGAGGATTGTATTGCAGTAGAAACACCGATATCCATTGCCCTTGTTACGTTTGGCGGTGTTTCTCTCACCAACATCTAAAAATAAAAAAACAAATTATTCAATCACAAAATAGTTATCGAATTTGAAGTAATGCTTTGAGTTTGAATGATGTGTAATGCAATGTAACCAACAATATGATTATCAATTTTTTAAAAAGCAATAACCTGGAACAATCACATTGAAAAAAAAAAGACCCTTTAGGACAAATTTGAAGTGAAAAAGCATCAAAACACAATGTAAAATATGACAACCAATATGAGAAGAAGAGATGATCTAGTCAAAAGGAACTTTGATAGTAGCCAACTGAGTTAAGTATGACAAATCCAAGTATCACTGTTGCAAGGAATGGAGTAAGAGCTAAATAAAGATATAGCAACAATAAAAAATGATGGAGCTAACTTGTCAAGGCCTATTCTTCAAAACCCTTATTAAATGCTTGCCATAGTTTAAGATATGCAATAAATGTTTGACAATGGAATTAAGCTTTTGAGGATGACAGTGATTAAATTGAGGTCTCCTTTTACCATGAAAAGACTGAATATTCTTTCTTTGGCCTATCATTATGATTTTTAAGATTCCTCAATTGAGTTCAATATAATAGTCAAGTGTTTATACCAAAGATGATAGAGAAAATAATCATGAAAAGAAGAATATGATGGTAATCAATGACAAGGCAGTGGCACATTTGACAGTCGAAAGAGTAGAGGAATGCATAGTGAACATCATGGTACAACTTATGATATAAATTAAGCCACATGGTTGATGTGCTTTGAATCCTTGCATCTAAAGGAAATGCATAGTGAACATCATGTGTTACCTTGTTACTACATGAAGGAGGAGGCTCCATCTATCCATTTGGTGTGTAAACAAATTGGAAGTTTGCTAACTATCAAGGGAAGGCTTAAAACCCTAGTTTTTGCTCCATTTCATGTTTGAGCTTTGTACGGACAGTGGAAGGCTGAGACCTCAAGAATCTTTGAGTGTTGTCCATGTGAACCAAGAACCTTGGAAAAAGAGTGGGAAGTCCTTTTGAGATTTGTGAGTTCTAACCTGTTTTGTAGGTGAAGGAGACCTAATAGGGGCTCAAGGGCTACTAGCCTTTCAAACCCTAGCTAAAGGATTGGTGAGAGTGATGGGAAGTTGAAGTCTTGGAGGTTGTTCAAACACCTTTGGAGGACAATTTGAAGCCTTTTAAGACTTATCACTACCCCTGCAAGAAATGATGGAGTGTTGAGGAAGATTGGTCTTTAGTATAGTGTAAAGGCTAAGGAAGAGTTGTGGCAATGAACCAAGGTGGACTTGGTGGTTGGATTTTGTGATAGAAGAGGGGTTGGCCAGACAAACCAGGGGCACCTAGTCATGAGTAGGGACCTATAGGTTAGATTGGTGAAGCAAAGCACCAAGGAGGTCTTACAAGGAAAGGCCTAGAGCAAGAATCAATGATTGATTCCTCCAACCCCTCTCCCTATCAGATTGGTATCAGAGCAAGCAAAATATTTGGGATTGATCTTGTATGTCAGAGAAAGAGTCTAGTGGTTCTAGCATCATGGTGAAAAATGTTGAGTTGGCCAAGAGGGTTGAAGAAATAGATGAAGACAATAGGGTATTGAGAGAAAAGTTAGACCAACTTGAGCAAGCACTGAATGTTATGCGGTTTGATGGAAGAATAGCAAAAGAAGAAGAGGTTGCAAAGGAGGATAGAATCCCTGAACTTGACCCTATATTGAAGGAGGATCCCTTCTTGAAAGCATTGAAGGCTTTGAGTGGAAAAACACTTGAAGGAGTACCATTGTTTAGTGGAAAGATGGAGGCTGATTTAGTTATGAATTGGATAGAGGGAATGGAAAACCATTTTGAGTGTGATGGAGTCACTGAAGCATAAAAGGTAAAGGTGGCTAAATCAAGACTAAGAGGTTCTACCTTAACTTGGTGGAAATTCATTTAGATAAAGAGGGAGAAGGAAGGCAAGCAACCTATGTCTACTTGGAAGGGAATGGTTGCCAAGGTGAAAGAAGCATACCTACCTGAAGACTATGAAATTTAGTTGCATAAGAGGAGACATAGTTTGAGGCAAAGAGATCAGGAGATGAGTTCTTATACTGAGGAGTTTCAAAGACTTTGCATGAGGTCCAATGTCACAGAGGATAAAAGTATCAAGGTGGCAAGGTATCTCAATGGTTTGAAGTGGAACATTCAAGAGGAGATGGTTCTCTTAAGCCCCAAAATAGTGCACCAATGTTATCAATTGGCATTAAATATTGAAGAGAGGAGTAAGAGGAAGCAAGATCAGACTTCTAAGGGCAAAGGCAAAGGAAGAGATCAAAGAGGACAGCATGGTGGCTACCAAGGTAGAGGCAATGACCAAAGAAACCAAGGAGAGTCAAAACTCATAGAGCATGGAGGTGAAACATCTACAAGAGGTGGATATAACAGGTAGAGGATCTCAAGGAGGTTCAAATAGAGGAAGAGAGGGGCAGGAGCCTTTCCTTGTATGTACCTGCTCTAGGCATTTCCTTGTAAGACCTCCTTGGTGCTTTGCTTCACCAATCTAACCTATAGGTCCCTACTCATGACTAGGTTCCCCTGGTTTGTCTGACCAACCCCTCTTCTATCATTCATCAAGATCATACATTGACCTTCTTGCCCCTCCTAAAGTTTGGACCACATCCATTACCTCCACATAAAATTGGACATCCTTGGTCTTCATGGTTCCCATGCTGTGATATGGTTATGCAAATGAAAATGAAGAAAAGTAATCATCTCCTTATCCATTGGCTGGAAGAATGCATGCTTAATGTTTTGATACATGATATCAGCTCTCTCTTTGCTCTCATGGTTGAATATCAAAATCCAGTATGGTGGGCCTCCAGAGTTCTAGTCATCTTTCTTCCTCTTCCACCAAATTTTGTCCTGATCCACATGTCTGCTAGCTAATTGGCTTTGTTTTTGAAAGTTGAAGTTTCTCTTGAGTCACCAGTGTAGCTCTCTCTACCTTTCCAAACTCTTTCATTGCTACAAATTGTCTTTGGGATTTAGTCATTTGTACCACATGGTTGATGTGCTTTGAATCCTTGCATCTAAGGGGTTTAAAACCTTAGGGGCCTTAGATGAGAAAAAGAAGTAATGTTTTTCTTTTCTTTTTATGTGAGGATGTAGTAGTGAGATAAAAGAGGACTGTATAGAAAAATGAAAAAAGAAGACATAAAAATTCATGGACCATACTATATCACCTACATGCTAGCTAACAAGGACATGAATGTAGTAGATTTAGGTATGATAGGGTTATTGCAAGGTATATTTGAGGAATATATAAGAATGAAGAAGAATTCAATGGATCAAATTAGTGTCAAATGTTTTCCTAAAAGATCTCCCACACCCTATTAGGGAATTTAATCATTTCTAAGCATTTTTCACGTCCTATGGGAAAGTTTGAGGAGGCTCCAATAGTTGAGAGTTTAATGAGTATTTATAACTTCTTTCCATGCAATCATGATTAGTTAGGGAACATATAGGGAAACTTGATGAGCTATGCAACAAATGAAGAGAATATAGGGTATTTTGACCTAGTCTTAAGCATCTCCAAGCATCTAGGAGATATTGAAGGAGTCTTGGCTGATAGATAGGGTCGAGGATAGAAATTTTATTTTTGGTTACATTGACATCATGTAGGAAATCCATAGTCTTATTCTTGGTTACGTTGACATCACAAAAAATTATAGAGGATGGAGTAGAATGTAGCTCTACCTTTGTCAGTTCCATGTTAAATTTTTATTATATATAGCTTGCTAGTGTAGGAATTCTAAGACAAACAATCATGGTAGGACCATTCTTAAAAGATTTCAAATAATAACCTAGTGAACCCATATACTCTTATGACTATATATACACAAATCTAGATTAAACTTAGAATTCATTAACTTTAAGTTCTCTTTATTCTATATTACCTTAGTGAAAGTTTGAGCAAATCTACTCGCACTCGGAGGTGTTTCCTTGAAACCTCCAACAACACCCTATTCAACATCCAAAATCACATATTAAAATACCATTTGTAAAACAATGCTATTAACATATGTAATAAATTTATAATTGTTTACTAACTTTACATTCCCCACTAATAGGTGTACTGCAAAAATAAGTAGATTGATTGGTGTACCCAGGGTCAACACTGTGACCCTACAATTTTATTAAAATAATAAAACTAAATTAGTTAATCTTGCATTTGACAATTAAAATTTAATAAACTAAATTCAATGAACATGTTCAATTTTACCTGACTGTCAATACCATATGCATCATGCAGAATGTCAGCCGCCCTCTCCATCCCCATAGATGCATACGGATCAGGCTGCGTAGAAGCATATGGATCCTGCGTAGCACCCTCCTGAGGGCCGGTAGGGTCATACAAACAAGTGGCTCCGCAAGATCGACACACATGGCCTCGAAGGCCACCACCTGAAGACTCCCCTGGATTGCTTGTACAATGGGGCTAGTGTGGTGGATGACACTCTGAGAGTCAAGGATGTGTGATGAAGTGCAAAGTCTCTACATCAACACTCTGCCAGCAACCATCACAGAAGCGCTCACGCAGTGACCTAGGTCATCTCCCTGTCGTGTAGGATCGGCTTATAGGGCCTATCTATGCCCCAACCCCACCTCTCCCCTGAAACTCCCTCATATCAAAATAATTCAGGATTTGGTTCAATACAAACTCACAGTATAATTTCCTAAGAAAATATTGGGGGACTTCACAGTTATTGCATGGTGGGTAATCAAAGACCATATACCATCTGTCATAAAAATGGTTCCTAATCTCTTGGTGGTGGCACCAATGAATAGGAAACCTCTTTGCATTGAGGGTGAGATTTTGATTTGTTCTAGGGTCAGTGAATAGAGAGCACAAATCACCTTTAGTAATCTTTAAATCTTTAACTTGTTTATATGATAATTTATCTGCATAATATGCCCTCGATGTTTGCCTCCTATTTTTCCATCCAGATATTTGTTGGGTAATTGCATCCACATTTTTTAACAAATCCTTCAATGAATCACTAGATGTATCCTTTTTACGTGGTTGAAGAATTTTTGATCACTCAACCTACTAATAAGATCCTCAAGTTCTTTTCTTGTTTCAATTTCACTCCTCAAATTTTCTTGAGTCGAGGAGAATTATTGAGAGAATGGTGGGGGAGGTTGATTTTGTGGTTGAAGCTGATTTGGTTGAGGATTTTCCTCTCCTCTTGTTGAGGATTTCCTACAAATTAAAAAAAAACATTCATTTCTAAACTAAAACAAACAAAATCAATTTAAAACTAACAAATTCAAAATAAATACCAAACAATACTTACCTCTTGCATCTCTTCGTCGTCGTGGTGCCATATTTGTGAAGAAATCCAATTGCTCTTGATGAATTTTGACCTCTCCAAAAATGCGAGTGCGTATAACAGGGTTTTTGGCCGCGGGCGGAGCTAAAACACAGCAAAAAGAAAATGAGAAATGATATTTGGGTTTGCTTTTTTTTTGCTTTTAAAAACAAATAATGCGTTCGCATTATAATGCGAACGCGTTTTGTGCTTTTTTTTCTTTTTTGGCCACAAAAGTGCGACCATCTTGGTGCACTTACCTCGATGAAGAATTATTTTCTTGATTGTTTTTATTTTTGGCTTGTTTAATGTTTCTAGTTTCAGATGTGTCCACATTCAAGTAGAGTTATCAGAAAGGTGCATAGTGCACCATGTGATGGTTGCATAGATTTCATTTTTCACCTTCCTTTTAGGAGAGAGTCAGAATGCATGTTGGATCATCAGAGATTTTATAAGGAGCTATATTCATCAGCTCAAAATTTTTGACATGTTTGACATATCATCTCTTCACTACAGGTGGATTGTGCTCATTATAAAGTCATATCTTTTGGGAGTTTGTCGAAGCTTGCTGGCATTTCTATTTTCTTGGTTTTTAGGATGGAAGCTTTGAGTCAGTGCCTTTGGGTGATGCGATTTGTCAACTGCACATTTTTTCTAGGTTGTGTTTCTAGGATTTGATCATTTATAGGCCTCTATCTTTGCTAAATATTTGAAAAGCTTTAATGCATTAGGTAAGAATTGAGGAGCAAAGATTGTTGTGACCTAACCAAGGATCTATGATTAGATCATGTACTATCAAAAGCCAACACCTGACAGTGATTACTTTTGTGTTTAGAAGGAATTTTCTTCTTTCTTTAGCTATAAAAGAAAGGGGACGATAGATGAAAGAGTTGGATTCCAAGTTTCATTTTCCTTTGTCAAGGAAAAGTTTCTTTAGTATTCTTAGGATATAGAACTAATTTTAGGATTAAAATTGTAGAGCTACTTTTCTCTAGCATCTTATATCTTTTAAGGCTTAAACTATTGTCGGATTGGCATCCGATCTCTATTTTAAAGTTCATTTGATATTTAAAGCATGGATTATTAAGAAGAAATCATTGATACTATGCATGTATGGTCTTTAGCAAGCTTTCTTTCTTTATGTTTTCATTATGAATGAAACACTATGTCTTGCAAGCTAAATTTGAATAGTTTAAGTAGTTGATATCCATGATGTATGCTCGTATAGTAAAATAGTTTGTGAAAATTGGATTATGTCATTGGACTTCTCTATTTTTCTGAAAGGTTATTGTTTTATCACATTATGTTGTATTAGAAGGGAGAGTTCATGCAATTTCTAAATGTTTTTTCTATTACCCTTAGAAATCTTTATGTTTGATCGGACCTTAATGAACACTGCCTATAGAAAGATTTGAAAGTTTTCACTGTGCTTCTTGTTAGCCTTTGTTGTTCCTGCTCTTTCCAACAATGAAGTGTTGTGGTGTTCTATGTCTAATTGTATCAATCATAGGTGTGAAATGTTTTTATTTTCCTTAGTCTTTTGATCTTTGGCTTCTTTTTTTTTTGGCTTTGAAGATGTTTGAGTTTATGTAAGGCTAGTTAGAAGGATGGGTAATTTACCACAAGGTGGCTACACAAATTTATTTTATCATTTTCCTTTTAGAGAAGGGCACGAGACACGTATCAACTTAGCAAAAGTTTTCTCCAATTTTTTTAAAAAAAACATAAGATCCTTGCTCACGTGACGTGTCATCTCTCCGCTATAGGAGGATTGTGCCTCTTATAAGATGATATCTTTAGGGAGTCTTTCAAATCTTGTTGGCCTTTCTTTCTCTTGGTTTTCAGGATGGTAGCTTTAAGTCGGTGCCTTTGGGTGATGTGGTTGGTCAACAAGACCCTTTTTCTAGATTGTTTTTAGTATTTGATCATTTACAAGCCTTTATCTTTGCTAAATATCTAAAGAGAATTAATGCAACAACTAAGAATTAATGAGTAAAGATCATTAAGACCTAACCAAAGATCTACGATCAGATTGCAACCTATCAACTATCAACATTTGGTAGCAATTACTTATGTGTTGAGGCAATGCTTTCTTCTTTTGATGGATATTAAATGAGGGAAATGACATAAAGGGGGGTTGGATTCCAAGTTACAATTTCTTTGTTAAAAGAAAAGTTTCTTTAGTTTTCTTAGGGTTTTTTTAATTATTTTCAGAAGAAAAGTTGCAGAACTACTTTTCTTCAACATGCTATATCTATTAAGGTTTAAAATATTGTCGGATTGGCATCTGACCTCTATTTCAAAGTTCATTTGATATTTAAAAGCATGAACTATTGAGCAAAAATTGTTGAGACTATGCATGTATGGCCTTTTTCAAGCTTTCTTTCTTTATATTATCATTTTGAATGAAACACTATGTCTTGCAAGTTAAATTTGGATAGTTTAAGTAGCTAATTTCCATGTTGTATGCTCATATGGTAGAGTAGTAGCTAAATAAAACTATATTATTTCATTGAACTTCCCTATTTTTTTGAAAGTTATTTTATCGTGCTATGTTGTATTAGGAGGAAGGCTTCATGTGATTTATAAGATATTGTTTGATATTACTCATAAGAAATATTTATGTTTGACTGAACCTTAATGAACACTTCCTACAAAAAGATTTGAAAGTCTGCACTGTGCTTGAAGTTAGCCTTTGTTGTTCATTCTCTTTCCAACAATGAAGAGTTCTATGTTTAATTATATCACTCATAGGAATGATTTGGGTTTGAAATGTTGTAAAAGCTTTGGTACATCTCCTTTTATGTTTTATGTTTACATTTCCTTCTCCCCTTATCTCCAAACCCCAAAGAAGAGCGAGCTTTCTCTTAAAATCCTAGAGGTATTCAATGAGGCGTAATTTGTCCCCCACTCATTGAATTTCACATAAGACTGTTAGAGAGGTGCAAACTTTGATGATCAACAATTTTTTTTTGGCATGCCCAATGGGAAAAGAAGTTTTCCAAATGCCTGATTAGAAGTCAGAAATATTTCTTGAATCAGGCTAAGAAAGGAAACTGGAAGTTTCATGCCTAGAGTCCAAACAAGATCATCTTCTAGAGGTCACTTCCAGTACTCTTAGTTACCTGCCTTAGCCCTTAGGAGGAGAAGACTTATAGGCTCCATATCACCTGTAAGGAGCAATATAGTAAGAAGTAAGAGCTCGTACATCTAGAGCTTTATCTACTCCACCCAGAGGCTCAAACTTCCAAATTAGAATTACTTGTATACCCAATTCACAAGATTATTTTCTTTATAGCTCACGTCCCTTCCCCTGCTCTTAGAAACTTCATAACATGGGATAATGGTAGTCCACTACAACCATCCACACTCCTAGATATATGGCCTGCCATACCCACTAATGCCCTCAAGGCTATCCCAAAATTCTTTGAAGAAGAGTTCAAAATCCCTTCTGAACACCTTCAAGATATAGCAAAGGAAAATATCGCTCTAAGGCTATTAGCCACCTCTTTCAAAGGAAAAGCCCAAGATTGGTATTGATCTTTGACTTGAGGCTCTATTATCTCTTAGCACCAGCTTGGAGAGAGGTTGTTTGAATGCTTTTCAAAAATGGGAGATCACTCCTCACTATTACATCAATTGATCACCATCAAAAGGGCCCCACAAGAGGCCATGAGCAATTTCAACACTAGGTTTGATAAAACTTGGCAGAGGATCCCCATGACTACTCGACCCCTAGCTGTGATGGCATTCATTTTCTATTTGAAGGATATCAATTTGCACATTGTAGTTATGATAACTTCCATGGGAGGTGATATCTTGCAGTCTGACACATATGAAGTGGCAGTGCATGCGAAAAATAGTCAGATCAATGCTAGGAAACTCCCACCAAAACCCCCTATTCCTATGTTTGTAGAACTCTCTATAAAATCTTGAGAAGAAGCTTCTCCAATCACTTCTACTACGCAATTGAAGTCAGGCATGCCATAGTCCATGTATATGTATCCCACCACACAGAACAACATCTCAGGCTCCAACTCAGTCATGATAGATATTAAGGACATGAAGACTCTCATGTGTACTTTTGCTAATGAGCTGGTTATCATCAAATGGTAGCAGGTGATGCCTCCAAAGACGAGCACTCAGACCTATAATGGAAGCAAGCCATCCTCTCAACAGAACACATACCAGGGGCTTTCCCAAGGTGGAGGCCAACAAACAACATGCGTGAACCAAATAGTTTTGGTCACCATGTTGTTTTAGATGGTAAAAGACACCTAGAGCAGAGAAATGATCCTAGGCCAGAACAAATTGGTGGAAGAGGAGAACACATGGTGCTTCTTATGTAGCAATAGCCATATGCCCCAAAATTTCCCAAGGGGGAATATACAACAAAGGGTAGTGAAAAAGAGAAACAAGGGCATGCTCATGAATGTGAATGAGTACGAATCATCTGAAATGAAGAATGCTCATTTTAGAGAAAAAATGCAAGGGATGTCCTTGGAGCAAGAGCTAGACATTGCACTCGACCAAGCACTATTCTCATTGATGGAGGAAGAAGATGTAGTATTCATAAGCGAAGCTCCAACAACTAGCGCTCTGCAAGTACAATAAAATTATAACATGAGGTCTAAAAGAAGGCTCACTAGAGAATATGTGCAACAAAATTTTCCACGACCTCAACCATGTCAACTGCCACCACAAGAGATGTAGTTTCCACCACCTGGCATCTAGTGTGTCCCATAGTCACATATTCTACAATTTCCCAAGAAAGGGACGAGTGAAACACCAAACCCAGTCACGTCAGAATGTTTTCTTCCAAAAATGAGGGAAATACCATTGTTTAAGCCAAAGGCCCAAACAGTCAGGACACTTAACATGGTGGAGCAATTGAAGAAGGTGCCCACTACTATATCATTGTGGGACATCATATGTATTCCTAAATAAAAGACTCTGATTCAGGAAGCATTGAAGAAAGAAGAGAAAATGCCTTAGACGTGAGTAGCTCTAATATGTGATCAAAGAAAAGACAAGGTACCCGCATCAAAATCTCAAGTGCCAACAGCTGCAGCATATGCAAACAATGCAAACAACATAAACAATGCAAAGGAGATAGAGGTAAGTAGGTCCAATCCCACACCTTTATTTTTAACACTTATTGTGGAGATAAGCTTTTTCATAATAATATGACTGATTTGGGATCCAGTACAACTGTCATGCCAAAACAAGTGGCTGATGCCTTGGAGCTTAGGTATGATCCCCTTGAGAAAGGAATCATGCAACTAGATGGGAAGAAGGTCCCAACCATCAGCCGGATAAAGGACTTGTCTTTGACCCTCTTCTCATGTCCAAGTCAAACAGTCACGTAAGTATTAGTTATAGAAATTTTATTGGTCTTCAGAATGTGTCTATCAAGAGATTTCACCACCAAGCTTGGTGAATACCTACCACTTGATTCATCCCACTTGATATTGAGAACTAGGCATAGGGTGAAGATGAATATTCTTTCTGAATCTTTACATCTCAAATATATTATGGAAAATGCTATCCTATGCTTTGAAGCTGCACATACCTCTATCTCTCAATAGGAGATATATTTTGTAGAAATGCTAGAAGATCAAGAGGATACAAGTGAGAGGACTCCTGAGGAAGAAGTGCTACTTGACCAATTCATTGATTCTGATCCATTCAACAACTTCCATGTGACAAAGCTAGGAACCTATGTAATTTTTGATAGTGATCAAGTCTTTCTGAAACTGATGAAGGATTAGGAGAAATTTGATGACCCATCTAATAAAGCCAAGTCTATGGACCCTATATTTTGACAGTGCCAACTGTAAAGCCAACTATAGAGTAGGTGTCTAATTACTATCTCCGATGAGATCTAAAACTCTTAGAGCATACCATTTTTTGTTCTCATGCTTGAATATTGATGCTAAATATGAGGCCTTGGTCCATGGTCTAATCCTTGTATAAAGAATGGGTATAAAGAGAGTGCAATTTTTTAGGGATTTAAAGTTGGTGGTGAGCCAAGTCCATAGTCAAGAAATTGCAAATAGTCAAATGAATTCATATAGACATCAGATTTGGGACTTGATCAAGAGTTTCAAAGCCTTCAACATATAATTTATTCCTCGATCTCATAATAGTGTCACTGATTAGATGGCTCACAAGTTGAACCAGTTTCTGACTCAACCAAGCAAAATGCAGTGCAAGTTATTGTCTGACCCTCAATTCCTGACAACAAAAAAAATTGGAAAGTTTTTGATGATGACACTTAGATTGCTACCTTCATACAAAAAGGAGGAATGGTTCTCGATTGTTTTCCCCCAAGAGAAGAATTTCCCGAAGAGCAGGTCATTCAATTAAAAGGGAACAAGCTTCCTAGAGGGTTGATTTCCCTCAAGAACCTTTTTGACTATGAAGATGCAAGAAATGGAAAGTGAAGATTCACTGCAAATGAAAGAGATTATGAAGAGCTTGATGTTGGAAGTGGTAGAAAGTTGAAATTCGGAAGGGAGGATTCATAGAAAGATAAAGAAAAATTAAGGGATTTGTGCTATGAGTATGACAAAGTTTTTTCTTGGACCTATGATGATATTAGAGGTTATTGTTGACACCAAAATTTGACGAGGTAATAGAGTCTTATGGGAAACTCAGTTTAAGGGGGACCTTTTGCACTAAACTGAGTAACCTCTAGATTTTTAGAGAAGCCAACTTCTTCTATAATGGGGTTTGGAAAGGGAAAAGGAAACAAATATAATAAAATAAAGTCTAACCTAATGCGATGTGCCAAGATTTAATGATGGGAACGATAAATCATAGATTTAAGGGCCTGAATGGTGTTGTATTCCAAAACATCAGAGACTTAAGAATATAGCATAGAAAATTTATTTATTGACATAAAATAACGTTGCATACGTTCTTACTACCAGGAAGAGTCATTATAAATGATCTAGGTAAGCAGACTTGCATCCAACATATATAGAAGTTCTCAAATGAAGTGTTAAGACAATATAAAGAACAGTTCATAGTTCGATCAAATAGCATAAAAAAAAAGAATGGACAATAATTGGCACAGTCTGAGAGTTTTTGCAATTAAAATAAAATAGTAGTAAAGGCCTAGCATCTTTTTACTAAAACCAACATGTTTTTCCCTAGTTCCAGACCATTTCTCATCAACAGAGAAAGTATATATAGCAAGAAAACTTCCCACTGCTTCGGAGAGCAATAACAAAAAAGATCCTACAATCTTCTGCAATGATGCTTGAATCAGAATATTCCCAAGGCCGTTACAAAAAGATCGAGCCAAAACACAACATCTAGTCATCCTGGGCATAGGTGCATCCTCTGTAATGATGGAAGTGGTCCTGGCTAGACAAGTATCATCCATTGGTGCGAATGATTATGACAAGCAGCAACCAATAACATTATTTGGTTCATCTGGTTCATCACCCACATAACAAATCCGTTGCTTAGGTACGTGGCAGCCTTTTGCTACCTGCATGAACCTTTCTCCCATCGCTGTAGAGGATTTTCAAAAATGCAACACGTGTCAAATGGGGTGAGAACCTTATCACAGTGGAGGGAATGTTCATCAGTTGGGAACAAAAGACGCATGGCAGCATTTCACTGCCCTCAGTTGTTAGTTCATCTCTACATTGAAAGATTTGCAAATGGTTGACACGTAGCAAGAGTCCACTATAGCTAGAAATTGTGGGGCAAGGAATGAGGGTTTCATGGAAACGTCTCGCAGCCTGATGAGGCGTCAAGGAAACAAGTAACAAAAGCATCCCGTAGTCACGACAACTGGAAGCACAACGAAGTGTCCTAGGATCTGAAGGGAATGCCGATACTCGAAGTTGTAAAGAGTAGATGCATGGAGCGAAAAATCAAAACTTTGATAAAAGGCTGAGTAGACTTGGCGATGCATAGGCCGGTGCATACAAAAAAATAAACCTAAAGGGAGCTGGTTAAATATTTATTAACAACTTTTGGCGACTATCAGAGGTGTTTCGACTAAGGAACAGAGAACCCAAAATTTCTCTGGTTCTGCAGACCAAAGCCTTAAACATTGGGCTAATGGAGTCATAGATTGGAAAGAGCCGCCTGCAAAGGCGACCATTCATCTTTAGATAGGTTCACTATGTTGCACAAATTTTCCTATGCTCCACTTAGATCAATAGTTTCTTTGTCAGGCATCATATTGGGTAAACTGGCCCCTGCTTGTATATGAAATAGAAGCTGTAAGAGCGGATGAGTGACTCCATCAATGTCGATTTCCGTGGGAGGATGGTTGACATCCTTGAAAGCCTCTAGGTCATTTTCCTTCTCTTCTATAATTTCTACGATCTACATAGTTATCGCAATAGAGCCATCCTCGAGGAACGGAGATGAAAATCCCTTCTTGCCTAACTTAGAGAAACTTCCCTATATGCTATCCATTTTCTTACTCATAATAGCCACAGCTACCTTAGGGAATTAGAAGGTAGAGTGGCAATGGATGAATTTATTTTCTATTTGAGCAGTAGAGTCATGATCCTCAATACCCACTCCAACAAGGTTCTCATCAGAGACCGAGTATAGCTTGGTGAGAAAATCTTTTTCCTCAGGAACCCTCTCCAAGATGAACCATGGGAACTACTCAATCATATCATGGGCCTCCTGGCTGAGCCTTGATGCCTTGTCGATAAATCAGAGGGTAGGATGTAGTGTTAGGAAAAAGGTTTTAATTTTCTCCCAGTGAGAAATGTATAATTGCCTAACCAGCGGAATGATATCAGGCTATGCAGGGGGAGGTAAGAGAGAGGCTTTAAGCGAAGTAATCTCTATGTCTCTTGAAATAATGGCCTTAGCCAATTTTTTCTTTTTCCTTTTCTCGGACACCAATTGCTCCACAGAGCTACTCATTTCTTTAATCCAATTCTTCTCAGCTCAGGAGTGATTTGCTAAGTGCTCTTCTAGAGAAGCCTTTGTCTCTTGGAGCTCTTCCTCTATTTGAGCCTTTAGGCCTTTAAATTCAACCTCTTTCTCTTGTATTCTCTACTCATATTGAGCTTGTTGGAATTCTAGCTCTTCCTTTTTCTGTGCCATCCTCTGACTATGCTCAAGGCAGAGGCACTCTAGCTCTTCATCTTTCAGTTGTAGATTTTGCTCCACCTCCTGGTTCTTACTTTGTAGCTCTTTTATTATACCAGGGTCGGTAACCTGAGTCATTGTAATTTCTCTTTGAAGTTTTTTCCTCTCATCCTCTACTACCAGCGCCCTTTTAGTCATGCAAGAAATATCTTCCTCTAAGGATTTTTCTTTCCTTTCCAAAAAATAACCCTTTCCCTAGTTGCTTTAAGCTACCCATCCTTCTTTTTTAGCTGGCAACTAGTTTTAAGGAAGTCAGAAGTGACTACCCATTGTGTTTCCTCCATGATTTCAACTTTATCTTGCAGTCAGGCTACCTTCATGTTGAGTCCTACCGTATATATTTCATAGTCTTCTGGTTGCATTTCTCCTTGAGGCTTGCTTACCCTCGGGTACATGGTTCCGAATTTCAATTCTTGTCAGGCCTCATTGTAAAGACCCTGTACTCTTGGCTCGACATAAACAATGTCATCTTTTGCCTTGCATTTTCTCATTCTATTCTCGTACACTTCCTTTCTGCAATCTATCTGTGCTATGAATTCGGCTGGCGATGAAACTAATCCACCTATGAAAGGAGCACCAAAAGGAAAGGCATAGTGATAGGTAATCTTCATAGGAGCGGGAATTTGTTTCTTTTGGAGAGTGAGAGTTTGTGGAGAGAAGTGGGACACATTCCATAGTTTGGTTTGAGAATCAACAGCAAGGCTAGTCATTTATAGTGACTGAACTGGAGAATTAGCCATAAGGCTCATTTGCTGGGACTGTGGAGGAGTTGCCAATGGGGTGTCAGTTTGTTGCAATGGAAGAGGATCTGTAATAATAGCGGAAAATGAATGGGCACTCATAGGGGGAATGCTTTCCAAAAGCGAGGCGAGGAAGGTCTAAGCGGCAACAGCCGGTGTAAGGATCCACAGAGGCATAAAGATGAGTGGAGTGGTTTGAAAAAACTAGGCGGAGCCTACCAAATATGTCAGACTGAAAGCATAAGGCAGAGGGCTAGGACCTATGGCAGGGATTGCCAGTGAGGCAGGGGCAGATACCAAGTAATGAAATGCATTAGAAGAAGGAGCAAATTATACCTGTTGATTGGTTGTTGGCATCTCCAGAAATGTCAGAGACTCCTTCGCAACCTCTAGTTCCTGGCTAGCTGTGAGTACTCCTCCTCCGACGGGTTCTTGCGAACCCTCTATGATAATACGCTGCCATTTCGCAGGTGGAATCTCTCTCGCTTCGACAGTCATCTCTATTTTTTGCAGTCATAGCTTGGCTGGTTTAGCAGCCCAAGTGAGTGTATGCGAGCCCCTTGATATATTAAAATGTACATTCGTGGCCACATAGGCAGGCTGTTTAGAGACTTTCTCCTTTTGCACAGAGGAAGTCGATGTTGCCGCTTCCTCCTCCTGCTCCTCAAATTCCTCCTTTTCTTTGCTCCTATTAATACTAGAGCTTGGGTTGGGATGGCCTTCCTTCCACCACCTTTCAAATTCCTAGTCATCCTTTAGTTTGTTGTAAGGAGCATCCAATTGTACAATTTCTTGGCCATACTTCCAAAAAGCCACTATTTTCTTCTCACTCCATTCCTCATCTTTCTTTAACCTGTTATATATGTCGAGCTCCATGGGGACATTATCCTAGGCCACATCCATAGGAAAGTAGAAATTGTGCCATGGGCCTCTAGTGTTTGGTGTAGGGATATGCACCAATTCAACAAAATTTTCATCTTTGTTCACCTGTGGGTTACGTCGCTTCTCCCAGTATGGTCGAGGAACACGGGTAACCCTCATATGTGGCTCTAAAAAGCCATCAAAAGGGTTGTATTCCCACTTATCATCTACCAGTACCAACCCTAGATAGGCCAGCTTGTCCTCTAACAACTAGTCCAATTGCTTCTTTATTAGAGTTACCGACTTGAAATTCTTCGGACAAGTAAAAAATCCCTTCTTCTTGACCCTTTCACTGCTACAGAAAATAAAATCAATGATACATACCTGTCGAAACATTTCCAGCATGAGCACTCTATCTGTGACGCAGACTAGGAGGAGGAAAGGTTTTCCAATAAAGCCCCGCATTCAGAGGATCGTAAAGTCTTTGCCTAAGAACCAGTCACAAGCAGGGGTGAAACTCTGCATAAATCTGGCCTGCTCCTTATCAAGTTGGATAATATCACCTTCTCCTATCAAATCATGCAAGACTGGGGCTTTGAAATACTCCACAAATGCATAATAATCATATGATTTGGAAAGAAAAGGTGTCCATGTGGACACCAACTTCCTTTTATTCTACTCATAAAAAATTGATAGCTGAAAATACCGAGCGAAGAAATTTGGGTTTTGATGCAGAAAGATGTGGACTAGGAAAGAAAGAAACCTAAATTTTTTCTCCGCCTAGTAATTCTTAATTTTTTGTATCATTTCTTCCACTATAAACTCAACAAAATTATACCAAAAGAGATCATGCTGCTTACAAAATTGGAGAGCTGGTCCTAGTTGAAAAGTTTCCATCTTCTCATCAGAATCTCAGCCACACACAAAAGCTAGCATAGACATGGCATCCGCTAAATTGTCATGTAGCGTACCACACGATAATGGAATACTTGGTAGTTTAGTGGCTAGGATGCCTTTCCTGCTAGTATCCTCCAACAAGAACTTTGAGTTCTTCTTCATCCTCTTCCATATTTTCTGTCATTTTCCTGGGTGAAAGAGCTTGATATTCTCTTTTCTCTTACTTGGGTATGGGATGCATAACATGTGCCAGATGGCCTCTGGAGTGATATGCACCCTTAAGTTGTAGCCTTCAATGCATTGGGTATCAGGTTATAACGTTGGATAGCAGCATCAGCCACCTCTGGGCAATAGTGCACCAATGGGACCATGTATTAAGGGAGACCACTGTACCAAACTCTATTCGCCATAGATTGGTCTACCTTTGGTGCCAATAACCTTGCACAAGTTGCCTCTCTAAGGGACTTAGGGTTTTTCACAAGCCTTGGGTCGCAGATATTATCCCATTTTTCTTCAACCCTTTTCTGGTTTCTGCAATTCTTGGGTCTATTCAGTTCTTCTGTATAGGACCTCTTTGGCCTACTGGGTATACCAGGCGTAGCGTACACCACATCCTCATAAACATATACCTCCAACGAAGAATGTATACCCGTAAATAGCTCCTGGCTAATTCCTTCTTGCATTGGCTGAGATGAAGATTCTGGCATTTTTCTTTCTCTGAAGAATTTTGCAAATCCTTGGCTCTGCAACTCTTCTCAACTCTGGATACATAGAAGGAAAAAAACTTTGCACTTTTACCTTTGGCATTTATGAAAATACTTTAAAATATTAAGCCTTTTCATGCAATATTAGCAACCTTTCTCAAGGTGGTAGGCGAAAGCATGCCTTTTGCATTTAATTCGGCATGTACTATTAATTTTTCAACTTGTGCAAAATGAACTGCTTGCCATTTTGAGGCGGCTGAAGTTCATCATTGCATTTGGCGATCGTGTGATATGTTGTGATCCCCTTGGAACTTGAGCTAAAAAATTTCTTGCTAACCTTGTATTAGTATGTGCTGGCAATTAATATCCTGACCGGAATGATTATGCCAAGCAAACAATCACGACCTTGGGCTTGAGGACACGCTTGAGGGATGATACAATAGCCTACGGCCATACATCTCCTGCCAATGAGCACCACCCTTTTAAAGCTAATTAATTAGCTCTTATTAATCTAGCACACATTGAGCCGTGCTATCACAGATGCAACTGGCATGAAAATGTGAGCAAACATAGGCACGCCTTTCAAGATAGCAACTAGCTTAATATCATATTTTTTCGAAGCGGATTAGCTTGCGTCTTGTCATTTTTCTATAAATAGGAGAGTAAGTAGTGAGAAAAACATACTTAGCATTTGAGTAGTGATATGTTAGTAGCAGAGTTTTAAGCTAGGTGATAGATAAATTTTGGCATTAGCTCAGAAGCCTAGGAATAGTGTTAAAGCCATGGACACTCCAGTTTGTTTCACCTCATATAAGTCACAGACGACATTCTTAGGGGAGATTTCTACTAGGAGGCTAAAATAGATGACCAAGAATAAGCATTCCTTGGTCGTAATAGCCATAAAGTGGGTTCTAGACAAAGACTATCTAGAGTATGAGGACAAGTATCGGGTGAACACCAACATATGCTTCCACTTTGTAGTGTCCATGTTGGACATGAACGTCCCCCAGCCACTTATCCTAAAACTTGTTAAAGAAATATTCCCCAAAAAGTACCTGAATGGTCTCGGTGAGGTTGTTGCTCATGCTACCTATGGGGTAGGTCTTCTGTCAGCTAGCGACCTGTGTCACTTTATTGAGGAAGAAGCTGTTGTCATTTGGCTACCGTTCCTCAGTGGATTTTACCTATAGATTTGTGACCAGCATCAACAGAGGGTTACTCAGGCCCTACATTTCCTCTTCCGTAGCTACAACATAATACCTTTCTATGACGTAGATTGGTATACTGACTTCAGAAACTTGGTACTCCCCCTGCCAATGGAGGTTGTGCCGAATGATGCAGCCAGTGCTACCAAAGAACCCGTGGATGAGGAAGAAGTGGATGTTGCATTTAATGCATCAATTTTTGCCAGCCATTCCTTTGAATGAAAAGCCCCCTGCCTGCTCAACAAATGTTTCCCTGCTTGCTACTCAAAATACCTACCCATAGCTATATATAAGCCTGAAAAAGGGCTATCATATATATAATAGTTCAGATACTTGTTAAATTTTGGATTATGGCCTCCCAACCACTTTTGTAATGTAAAGAACATATATGAATAGATATATATATCTTTTAAAGAAAATCCATGCTCTTTCCTTCATTCTGTATTTCAATTTTATGGGCTATCAACTTTCATTCTGTTATTTCTCCGCACATGGGTGTGTTCTGTGTAAAGCAATTTTGGTATTCCCCTCACTAATAATAATGGGTTAATTTGTAGAAACACAAACTAATTCGCAAAAGACCAGCCAAAGAAATGGAAATAAAATAAAATCACTATTTACATATGTACAAAAAAGAGCTCAGCACCTAATGGAATAGCTTAAGATGAATCCATTGATCGGGATTCCTAAGGGTTCCTATTCCATATTTTCTAGCTCAAAAGCATTGTGTTCTTTGCATTGAATGATTTTAAAGGGACCCTCCCATAGGCTATCAAATTTACTATGTTGACCTAGCTTAGCAACCCTTTTATCATACTTTAGCACTAAGTCTCCGCATTTTAGACCTTGGTTGGAAGCCTTCTTGTCAAACCATCACCTGACCACCTATTGATGACTTGTCATAGCTATTAGGGAATTCTCCCTTTTTTCTTGTACTTCCAACAGTTCAACTCACCGAACCTCCATGGCTGTATTTTGTTATATCTCAAGAGATTTCAACAACTATATTGCCACAATCTCCATGCAGATGGGTAACAACACCTTTTTCCCATATACCAACTCATAAGGTGAACTTTAAGGACTTCCTTAGGAGTTATATGGTTTTCCCAAAGTTCTTTTCAGAGGTTTTTATGCCATTCCCTTTGGTGTTCTGAGCCAATCCTTTTAAGGGGTCAAACAAAGCTTTTGTTCATTGACTCTACTAGACCATTTCCCTGTGGGTAATAGTTTAATGATGTTTTAAGGAATATGACATTCTTTAATGCAAAGTGACATACCTTTGCACCTAGGAAAGCTCTGGATTTATCTGAAATGATAATTTTTGGAGGTCTAAACCTTTTCACTAGTTCCTCGAGGAAATTTACAATCTCTATTTCTATTGCACTTTTAAGGGGAACTGCCTCCGTCCACCTTGTGAATTAATCTGTGGCAGTCAGAATCCATTTGTGTCTAGTGCTAGAAATCAGGTTGATCATTTTGATGAAGTCCAGGTCCCATTGTGCAAAAAATTCGTCCATCACTATAGGTTTGAGGGGCATTGCGAAATTCTTCCTTCTGTCAGCGAAGAACTGGCATTTTTTGCAAACCCTCACCAAAGAGTGGGAGTCATTAAAAATTGTAGGCCAATAATAGCCAGCACACATGATTTTAATGGCGGTGATTTTGGCAGAAAAATGCCCGCCCACAACGCTATTGTGGAATGCGTTGAGGATCCTCTTCGCCTGCTTTGAAGTGACACATCATAGGAGAACACCATTGAAATTTTGTAGCCAATAATACCTCCTTTCTTGGGATGAGAGGCCTGCCAGATACTTTTAAGTTTGTATGAACCTCATTCTATCAGTCATCCAACCACCTTTCGATTCCAATTCATTTATCAAGTCGAACTTTGGCTGCTCCTCTGCGACAAGTTCCTCTTTGTTATGTGCCATGTACTCACACAGTCCTCTTCCTTTAATAGTCTTAGTAGGCTTGACTTCAATGTCATATTTAAGGATCTTGGTGATCCAATTAGCCATTTTTTCTATGATCTCCCCTTCTATGATATATTCACACACACTAGGATGTGCGACATACACCAACACCTTGTTGTAGGAATTTAGATGGCAGAATTTTTTAAGTCCCTTTACTATTGCAAAGGCCTATCTTTCAATGAAATTATAATTCGCTTCATATTCCTTTAGGGTCTTGGAGTAGAAAGCCACTAGTTGTTCCCCCTTTTCTTCATCCTTTTGGGTTAGGACAGTAGCAATACTGGACTTGCTACTGAAAGCATACATTATAAAGTCCTTGGATTGATCTAGATTAACCAACACCAGAGTTGTGGAAATGACTTCTTTGATCTTTTCAAAAGCTTCCCAAGCTTCGGTTGCCTACTTGAATGTTTGATCTTACTTCAGCATTAGGGTGATCGGACTAATCATTCCTGCGAAATCGAAAATAAATTTGCTGAAAAAATTTACTTTTCCCAGGAAATACTAAACACCTTTCTTATTTACCAGAAGGGGAAGTTCTTTGATAGCCTTTACTCGTTCGGGGTCAATTGAAACACCTCTAGATACAACATACCCTAACAGCTTACCCTGTGACACTCTGAATACACATTTCTTTGGGTCTAGGGAAACTCTGAACTCCTGGAACTTTTGAAAAACCAATTCCAAATGATCAAAATGATCATCCTTAGATTTAGAGAACACAGTAAGGTCATACAAATATATTAGAATAAACTTATTGATTAGCTTGTTGAATGCGATGTCCATCGCCTGCTGGAAAGTTTCCCTTGCATTGGATAAACCAAAAGGAATTTTAGCATATGCAAATGTTTCCCACTTTGTGGTGAATGTATTCTTGTGTTGATCCTCTTTTTTAACTTGGATCTAATTGTAGCCGGAGAAACCATCTAGCAAAGAAAACATTTCTGATCCTGCAATAGTTTGTAGGATTGACTCCATAGAAGGCAACAAATAGTGTTCTTTTAGAGATGCTCTGTTTAGGTCTCAGAAGTCCACACACAAGCATATATATCCATTCCTCTTTTGGACAAGGACCAAATTCACTACTGAAGTACTATGTTTGATTGGGAAGACAATGCATGACTCAATGAGCTTAGTTAGCTCCTGTGCCATTAGGGCTTCAATTTTAGGGTTGACTAACCTCTGTTTCTATCGGACTAGTTTTGCACCTTCTATTAACTCAATAGTGTGTTGAATGATGTCAGGATCATATCCTTCCAGGTCATCATAGGACCAGGCCACTACATATTTTTCGTAGAAACTGATGAGCCTTTCCTTATCATGGTGCAAGACATTTTTTCCAACTCAGAGATTCCTACCATCAGAGACCTGAAGGTCCACCTAATCACTTTTGTCTGCCATGAACTTCTGCTTATCATTTTGGGCATCATCACAATCAATTTTTTTTTGAAGAGTAACAATCCTTTTAGGAGTTTATTAGATTTGAGCTACATAATTTGTCCTTCATAAACCTCGATAATCTTTGGTTGAAGTTGATCGACGAACTCCCCTGAGTGTTGGTAAACAAGGTGATGTGTTCATCACTTTCAAAAACTTGCCAACTCTGATCATTGTTGGGGATTGCTAGTCAGACTAGTACTCATACTGAATGTTCATTATGAAGCAGGTCAGAAACAGGATCAAACTGAGCACCAATCACAGCCATGCGATCTGCATCACTATTTTGTCTCCGGGGAATGGTCTAGATGTTGAAAGCTTCAAAACCATTAATCAAGTCCCAAACTCGGTGCCGATAGGATCTCATGCAGACATTCTTTGCTATAGAAATTCCTCAGACCTGGTTAACTACCAGTTTAGAATCTCTGAACATAATTAATTACTTAATGCCCTTTCGTTCTGCAAGGCTTAAGCCTTGGACTAACCCTTCATATTCAGCCTCATTATTTGAATAGGCAAAATGAAAGTGAAAGACCTCAACCATTTTTTATTTTGCGAGGATATTAGATATACCCTTGCTCCAGCACCCACTTTGCTTCTTCCTTTGTCAAAGTACAGTGTCCATAGCTCATTTGCTTGGCTACACTCGGATTCTTTGGCGACCCTCGGAAACACCTGATCTTTATCATAAATTACATATGTGCCTAATCCTGTAGCATGATAATTTCTGAAAGGATCATTGTTTATGTGTTCACTCAATAAAGCATCTTCCTTATCATTCTGATCTATGCTCACCTTCTCTTCCTCTAGCAATTCAATGCAATACATTTCTTGCTTGGTGATAGAGGTATGCACGACTTCAAAATTGATCAAGGCTTCATTCGCCACATGTTCAAAATGTAGAGCCTTTGATTCTATATTCATTTTTGCACCGTGTTTGGTCCTAAGTATAAGATGTGACCAATCCAAGGACAGGTATCTGCCCACCTTTAAAATAAATTTTTAGGATAGACAAAGACCAAACATAGGAGGGACATCTATAATCACTGTGTCCTGCGGGACCATGATACTAGGGAAAGAAAATAGAGTTAAAGGAAGCACTTTGATGACACCTACGGTCTCAACTTTATTTCCATCAAGTTATATCACCCCTCTTTTCATAGGTTCGTAGTTGAGTCCCAGAGCTTCGACTATCTATTTAGGCATAACCGTTGTATTAGCGCCAGGATCAATCATAGCGTTGTGCAATAACCTCTTTCCTATAATGAGAGTGAAGAAGAAGGGCTGAGGTTTCAACCTACTTCTATCCTCGACAGGGGATTCCTTTGTATTCTTTGTAAGAACCTTAGCTGGTGGTATCTGATAAACCTCCTTTGTTTTGGCAAACGGCCCTGTCGATGTCGGGTTGACCTCTTCTTGAAGCACATTCTATAATAGTGTCTTTTGTTCTAGGATAGCTAGAATGTCCCATATAGACACATTAGCAGATGATTTCTTCAATTTCTCTACCACCTTAAGAGGTGATGACCTCAAATATTTTTGATTGTTGGTTCTTGTTATAATAATTTCCTTCCGTGGTTGAGAAGGTGAAGGGACGGTTGAAGCACTGGGAATCTGATCAGAAATGCCTTTGAATTGTGGGCTGTCTAGATGTGAAACAATTGACTCACCGGTGAATCTCCTCTTTGAGCGTGTGTTATAATTAGACTGTACTTGCGATGTTTTGGATATCAAAGTGTCATTGACAAACACTGTTTCTTCTTCCTTCATCCAGGAGAAGAGCGCATGACTAGGAGCAATATTGGATTCTTGTTCGAAAGACATTCCTTGCATTTGTGTGGTAAGGACCGCACTATCCATTTGTGGTGAGGCATATACATAACCTCTATTTTCTGTTGTTGTGCCTTAGTTGTGTTGCTCCGCCACCTTCTGTTGTAGGTTGCCATGTAGACAGTTCTAGGGCATATGCACATCGCTACAGGGGAAACACCATGGATTGATATCATCAACAAGATTATTCTTCCCTACGGTTAATTCCCTACTCGAACTCGGTGACGTGCTCGTCAGCGGAGTAGGCACCGAAACCATTTGGTTTGCCATGGGGGCTGGTGGATTAGTGCAAGGTGCACCCTGGTATTGATTTTACTGATAAGAAGACTACTCGCCTTGATAGTTTTGATACGCAGGCTTCAAAGGTGTTGCTTGGTTCCACTTAAGAGTAGTTATATCATTTGCCATGGTTTGCAACATCTCTTTGAGGTCGACTATTTCATCTTTGGAAGAACCTGATGTAGAAACCATATTTTGTGAACTTGCTACATATGTGTACATTGATTGGGTAGTTGCGGGCGCACTAGTTGGCGTGACCTCTTGCGCGGGGATCGATATTTCAAAAAATATTGGCATAATAGGTTGAGAAGGAAATTTTCTGTAATTTATCAAATGATTCTTGGCTTTGATAGTGGTACCATAAGTATCTGGCAGAGTAGCTCCCCCCAAAGACTTGATCATCATAGAAATGTCAGAATTGATGGAATTCAGATAAAATATAAATGCCAACTTGGGAGTTGGGCATATGGTAATAGGGATCCTCTGCCAATTTGCATGAAATCTGGCATTAAAGTCCGTTAGAGCCTCCTAGGGGGCTCATTTTATGACTGATAGTTGATAATATAATGAAGAACGATCTCCGTCATTCGAGAACCTCTCATAGAATGGATCCCTGAGTTCATCCCAGGTGCAAATTGAATTAAGAGTCAGTGTTTGGTACCAATCTAGAGCCTTGCCTTTAAAAGACATGGTGAGGAGCCTTAGGGCTACATTCTGTGCTGTAATACTAGTCATTTACCAGACATATGTCTGTCACATCCTACAAATTTTCTGCTGGCATTCTTGAGCTGTTTCTGATAAACCTCAGTATAACTTTCATAGGTGAAACCGGGATAGCGCCCTACACAGCGGGCACTACCAGGGCTACCAAGGCGCTTTCGACATCCCATGAGCTATGTAGTTTCTATTGGCAACCAGCAACATGTTGAGAGGAAAGAGTGGCAGAGATGGGATGGTTACCAGTTGATTTGCAACCTAGATTGTCCCTAGTGGAGGTACTAGTAAACTAGGGTTAGCTATAGTTTGGGATCTAGATACAGGCCGATGGCTCATACACCCTGCTAAATTTCAATTTCATTAAGCTTGGTCCCACCGGGCATACCAAAAAAGGAATAAACTATTGATGCCAAAATTTGACGAGGTAACAAAGTCTTATGGGAATCTCAATTTAAGGGGGACCTTTTGTGCTAAACTGAGTAACCTCTAGATTTTTAGAGAAGACGACTTCTTCTATAATGCGGTTTGGAAAGGGAAAATGAAACATATATAATAAAATAAAGTCTAACCTAATGCGATGTGCCAAGATTTAATGATGGGCACGATAAATCATAGATTTAAGGGCCTGAATGGTTTTGTTGTGTTCCAAAACATCAAAGACTTAAGATTATAGCATAGACAATTCATTTATTGATATAAAATAACTTTGCATACATTCTTACTACCAAGAAGAGTCATTAGACATGATCTAGGTAAGCAGACTTGCATCCAACATATATAGA
Organism: Sequoia sempervirens; assembly: GCA_007258455.2. NCBI lineage: Eukaryota > Viridiplantae > Streptophyta > Pinopsida > Cupressales > Cupressaceae > Sequoia > Sequoia sempervirens. The sequence goes on along the minus strand of VDFB02058242.1, from coordinate 613,597,639 downwards.
AGTTCTCAAATGAAGTGTTAATACAATATAAAGTACATCTCACAGTTTGATCAAATAGCATAAAAAAATAGAAAGGTCGAATAATTGGCATAGTCTGAGAGTTTTTGCAATTAAAATAAAATAGTAGTAAAGGCTTGACATCCTTTTAATAAAACCAGTGTGTTTTTTCCTAGTTTCAGACCATTTCTTATCAACAGAGAAAGTATATATAGCAGGAAAACTTCCCACCACTTCCGAGAGCAATAACAAAAAAGATCTTGTAATTTTCTACAATGATGCCTGAATCAAAATATTCTCAAGGCTGTTACAACAGGATCGAGCTAGAACACAACATCCAGTCATTCTAGGCATAGGTGCATCCTCTTTAATGATGGTGGTGGTCCTGGCTCGACAAGTGTCATCCATTGGTGTGAATGATTATGATAAGAAACAACCAATAGCATTATTTGGTACATCCGATTCATCACCCACATAACAAATCCACTACTTAGGCACGTGGCAGCCTTTCGCTGCCCCCATGAACCTTTCTCCCATCGTTTAAGAGGATTTGAAAAAATGCAACACGTGTCGAATGGGCTGAGAACCTTATCACAACAGAGGGAACGTTCATCAGCAGGGCACAAAAGACACATGGTAGCATTTCGCTGCCTGCGGTTGCTAGTTCATCACTACGTTGAAAGATTTATGAACGGTTGACACATAGCAAGAGTCTACTGCAGCTAGAAACTATGGGGCCCGCCAGCACCTTTTAGGAATGAGTGCTTTGTGGTAGCATCTCGCAACCCAACAAGGTGTCAAGGAAACAAGAAACAAAAGCATCACGCAGCTGCGACACGTGGAAACATAGCAGAGTTTCCCGGGATCTGAAGGGAATGCCGATACTTGAAGTTGTGAAGAGTAGACGCATGGAGCAGAAAATCAAAGCTTTGATAAAAGGCCGAGCAGACTTGGTGATGCATAGGCTAGCGCATACAAAAATAAAACCCGAAGGGAGCTGGTTAAATGTTTATTAACAATTATGACTCGGGTATAGTTTAGCATACCATTGACTTGGAGGAAGGTTCCAAGCTCATCCGATAGAACCAAAGGGTAGTCAATCTGAAGGTTGAAGCCTTGATGGTACAGGAGCTCACCAAGTTGGTCAAGTCAAGAATCATATATCCAATCAAACATTCCACTTGGGTGTCAAATCTGATACCCATCCGAAAGAAGAATGGTGTCATTAGAGTTTGCATCAATTTTTGGGATTTGAACAAGGCCTCATTGAAGGACCATTACCTGTTGCCATCAATGGAACAAATTCTACAAATAGTAACCAGATCCAAAATGTTCCCATTGCTTGATCATTTTTCGAGATATAACCAGGTATATGTAAAAGAGAGCGACCAACAAAAGACAACATTTACCACTAAGGGGGGGATGTTCGCATATGCCAAAATGTCATTCAAACTGTCAAATGTTGGTGCAAATTTTCAATGAGCAATGTATATTGCCTTCAGAGGTTGAATCCACCTAATTATTTTTATATATCTGGATGAACTAACGGTCTTTTCAAAATCAAAGGATGATCACTTCGATCATCTAGAAAAGGTTTTCCAGAAATGCCAATAGCTTGGGATTTATTTAAATCCCAAAACATGTCTTTGGAGTGCCTCAAGGTAAGCTACTTGGCTTTGTAGTGTCTAAAGAGGGAATACTAATAGATACCAAAAGGGTTAGATCTATAATGGAATTACCCCTGCCAGTAAACCAAAAAGGACTCCAGTCATTTTTTAGGGAAAATCAATTTCATCAGTAGGTTCATTTCGAACTTCACCAATATTGTGAGGCCTATCACACTAATGGTTAAAAAGAATCTATTGTTCAAGTGGACCCCTAAAGGAAAATAAGTTTTTGAGTAAATAAAGATAGTAATTTCCACTACTCCAGTATTAGCTAATCCAAATTTTTCCAAATATTTCCTACTTTATGTAAATAATGGTTAGGATAGTATAGCTTTGGTGCTTACATAGAAATGTGATCAAAATGATGGAGAACATCCTATTGCATTCCATTCAATAACTTTGAAAGGTTACGAGGTTAGGTATAACTTTGTATAAAATAAATCTTTTTCCATAGTTAAATTTTTTAAAAAGGTTTGACACTTGGTGTCGGCCAATAAGATCACTATTCTTGTAGCACATTCCAATGTGCGGGAATACATCATAGAAGGTGAGATCACTAAAAAAAGAGAAAATTGGATCACTAAGATCCTAGAATATGATGTAGACATTAGACCAACCAAGCTGGTTTGGGGAAGAGGTTTGTGTAAATACATTACATAGGAAATGAGTCTTGTGGCTGAAAAGGAGACCGATCAAGTCTAAAGAATCTTGGGTGGCTGATCAAACACTATATACGCACAAAGGGTACTACTCGACTACCCTTCCACTTTATAGAAGGAGATACTATCGATTGCAAGGTGCTAGGTATGTATTAATTGAGGGTGTACTATTTAAAAGAAATTATGATGGTGTGCTGCTCCGATGTCTCAACAACCTACAGCTGGAAAGAGTTTTTAATGAATTTCATCACAATCCTGAGGATGGACATTTTTCCACCAAGACTACCACTTTAAATATAATGTGATTAGTATATTATTGGACCTTTATGTATTTTGAAGCACATCATCTAGTGCAGTAGTGTACACAATGCCAATATTTTGTTGGCAAAAGAAAGAGTATTGCTTTACCCTGAGCCTAATTGTAACCAAAGAACCCTTTAACCAATGGGGTTTGGATTTTATCAGCATGATAAATCCTATTTCTAGTGTCAAACAGAAATGGATTCTCATAGAAACTGATTACTTTGCAAGGTGGACAGAGGCTGTAGCCCTAAAGAATGCAACAGAGGGGGAAATTGTTAATTTCCTTGAAGAGATAGTTGCCAGATTTGGTCCACCCAAGACCATCATATTTGACAGTGCCGAAGATTTTTTTGGGTCAGGGATGTCATATATTTTGCTATCAGAGATGGGATTTTCCTTAAAACTTCATCAAATTACTACCCACAAGGGAACAGGTTAGTAGAGTCCACCAACAAAAACCTAATTAGGTTAATCAAACACATTGGGTCAGAATGACAAAGAGATTGGCATAAGAATTTATAGGTTTCTCTATGGGCAGACTAAATTACCCCCAAGTAGATTCTAAAGACCTCCCTTACGAGTTGGTGTATGAAAAAGAGGTAGTGATACCCATTTCCACAGAAATTCCTACTTTACAACTATTGAAAGCCCTAGAGATTGAAGAAAATGGTGGAATGGAAGTATGTTTGGTAGAACTCCTCAAACTAGAGGAAGACAAAGAGAAGGCTCATGGATCCATTATCAATCGACAACCGACAGTCAAGTGATGGTTTGACAAAAAGACTTCTAACCCAGAATTCAAAGAAGGGAGCTTAGTGCTCAAGTATGATAAACATACTACGAAACCAGGGCAACACACAAAATTTGAAGCACTGTGGAAAGGACCTTTCTGAATCAACACATGTAAAGAAAAGAATGTGTACGAGCTTGAAGATATGGAGGGAAATGCTTTAGATATACTAGTGAATGGTATTTATCTAAAGATTTTCCATTAAAATGCACAGTTCTTTAAAAAAAATTAATAGCTATATAGGTACCATATGTCAAAATTTTGTAAATATTTTGAAATTTTAAGAATAAAACAACCAAAGAACACTAAAGAAACAAAAAGCTTGTATTATATTATATTTATCAAAAAATCTACATATAATGCAATCCTGAGGCTAATATTTGAACATAAGTCTCTCTCGAGTAAATCCAAAAAGAGTTATGGAGCCAAAATATCCAAAAGGGAGGAAACGTGCAAAAATATTCAGAAAGGGCCTCTAGCCATCACCCAGGAAGCCATAGAGGCTTGTTATCAGGTCTTCCTTGTTCTTCTTTTTCTTTTCTTCCTCTTGTTCTCCTTGTTTGTCAGGGTGCAAAAAGGGGCTGAAAACACAACAGACATGAACTCCATGACAAAAACTCAAGGCTTACTCATTGTGACTTTGCACTAAGAGGTCGAAGTGCTTCCTCCAAGTTAGTCCTGGAACACACTCGATGTCATACTCCCACAACAGAAAATTGGATATTGGCTAAGAAGAGTAGTGGTGCGTCTCAACCTCCATGGTACAAAAATAAGAGAGGAAGGGAAACCAAGCTACATCTATGCCAAAGTCCACGTGCTTGCAGAGGTCCATAGCACTCAGGATACCAACTCCAGGTATGGCCACTTGCACTATCTTGCCAAGCCCTTCCATTAGCAAGGTATCGAACATCTCGTGGCATGATTCAATTATCATAGGCTTGGACACATTCAAGTCTAGCAGTGAGGCCAGGAAGCGGGAAAGCACATTGCAATTTCTTTGAAGCTGGTTCTCATCGGTAATGAAGTTTGCGTTGAATACCCACTTGAAAGCTACCATAATGAGGTGGTCACATTTCTTAACCAGACACTTGATTCGGTCGCTAGTGACCTCTCCCATGAAGCAGTATTGTGGTCTCCTAGGAAGGAGCCAGATGGGAGTTCCTAAGCCAACAAACATTTTGATAAAGCAGGGAATTATGGAAGAATGAGAATAAGTAGAAGGCCAACTAACTTAAAAGACTATATGTTTGAATGAATGTTGCAAAAGGTGGCATAGCTATATATAGAAAAGGCGAGTTGACAAACTCAACAAACAAAATATTTATTTTTGGTCGGATGGCAATAGAATGTTTTAAGATAGAATGAAATAAGGTAGGTAAATCATATAGAGGATCTGATAGAATTCCTTGAGAAATATATTTGGGCATTGAGAGTAAATGCTCTCATATGCTAGCCAATTTTTGACATGTGTCCATTGCCATCATCAATTCCAGCCAGCTAATAATAAGAAAAGACATGGAATAACATGATAAAAGCTCTGACAAATTAATGGTTACGTCTTTTCAATAGGTACCTTGCATCACTTCAGCATGTTCCACATAGTAAAAGCATGTGCTTCAATGCAATGAATTTATTTGTAAAAGAGGCGGCAAGGAGAATGTACTAATTCCATGCTCACAGTGTTCTCGACATTCCCAATGGATATAGATCTTACGTTCACACGTGTTTCCCTGGTGGCAACATTTAATGGACCAACGATAATAGCGTAGTCTTAAATACATGTACATGCAAGAGAATTAATTGCATTCAAAAGTAGGTTTTACTTTTCAAGTAAAAGACAAGTGGTCATTTTCGCTAAGGAATTCTCTACAACTTCTTGATACAGTCATGGTGGAACCCTCAACCTTTGGAAGACAAGCTGCAACTTCAAGTCAACGACTTGGCCATGCCAATATTTTTGGGTGGAAGTCGTTCGGCAATGCCCTGATAGTGGAGGAGTGACCTTTCAAATTCTGCAAGAAGATGCCAATTGATAAGCCTGTAAAAAGAGAGATAGTGCAAGATATTGCCAACAATTTTTTTGACCCCAAATTGTCAGCTAACCCTAAAAGCCTCAAAGAAGGCACGTTTTAGACAAAGGAAAGGTATGAGCCAGCCAAGGGTTTTGCGCTTTGGCTCTGGGATTGTGGCTTTCCACAGTTCATGTTTCCCACTATGCATCCATGATTGAAGTTAGTCGATGCATGTGCTAGGAGATTCGATGAGGTAACAAGGATCATTCAAAATGGCAAGATTAGGGTTACTGTTTTTGCTAAAGCCATATGGGACATATTGTGCATCCCTATGGCCTAGGATGTAGAGCTTTTTGATGAAGAAAAAATGGATCTCTTTGGGGAAGAAATGGCCAAAAGAAAAAATTTGCATGAAAACGAAGCAAATGAATGGCCAGACAAAGGTCATCTTCCCTTTCGTCTTTCATACGAGAAATTCAAGAGGGGCACATAGTCAGTGTTCTCAATGCTGGAGTAGGTTTTTTGTCTTGACGATGATGCTTAGGTTTTTCCTTTTCAGTTTGGATTAGCCTTTATGCTAAAAAGAGAGAAGAACCAAAGGCACTATGATTTTGCCGAAGTAATAGCTAGAAAGATGTTGAACAAGCTGAAGAATTATGGAACTAATTCCAAATTAAGGTATTCTTCTTTCTTGGCTCATTTGGTTTTGTATCAGAAATTAAAAATCATTAGTTTTTAATATTTTCATTCATAGTTATTAGATGTTAAATGTAGAGAAATTTCCAATTGATCTTTATAAAAAATTAAGAGAAGACATGACCTCTATGTTACTAATTATCTTTCAAAATATATCAAAATAGAAAATTATTTAAACTATTTAGAGGACCATAATGTTTGTATGGTATTAGATTTAGAAAAAGACCAGACCCTAATCATATCTCTAATCACATTCAACCAACCATTTGATTTTCTTTGCATATTTCGTAGACTTTACCTCCATACTCATAGTTATGTAAAAATATCCATTTCTTAATAGTATGAATTTTCCACAATTCATTATAATAAAATGCTGAAGATTTCTGGATTGAAACTATGTACAAATTTTTACATAAATATTTTGGAACATAATCGTTGATCCATCATCACGATGAAATGCAAATAGAAAGAAAAATCAACTTAATATCATTTACTTCTCAATACCATTAGTATTTTATATTTTCATTTATAGTTATTAGATGGTAAAAATAATGAAATTACCAATTAATTTTTGTAGAAAAATTAAGAAAAAACATGACCTTTATATTACTATTATCTTTCAAAATATATCAAAAATAGAAAATTATTTAAACTATTTAGAGAATCATAATGTTAGTGCGTATTATATTTTGAAACAAACCTAAACAACCCAGAATCTTATTCAAGAAACAAAACTAATGGAATTGTCATAGAATATTATACCAAATTCAAGGTAGCTGGGCAGAGTTAGTTTCTACAAACAGATGTGCAAATGTGAAAATAAATAGGTAATTACACCTCTGATCTTAAGCAACCATCAAATAATTAAAGCTTAAAGAGTCGGCACATTTTAAAACCCTAAAAATTAACCACCTCGAAAGACAACTAAACACCGACATGACAAACAATACCATATATATACAAGATCACACAAGCAGTTGCCCAACGGTTTTTGTAGATCCTTGTTACATTCCCTTCAATTCAACCATGGCTAGCGATCCCAATACAATCATGGTGAAGGAGTCTAAGGTGAGATTGAAGAGTTCAGATGGCATGATATTTGAGGTAGATCATGCCGTGGCCGTCCAGTCGCAGATCGTAAACAACGCCATGGAGGAGACAACCATGGAGAGCGCCGTGCCTTTGAACAACATTTTCAGCAATATTCTGGTGAAGGTGATCGAATACTGCGAGTATCATGTGCATGCCGCCGAGACCAGCGAAGGCAAGAGTGCCATCTCAGAGGAGGATGTGAAGACAAAATAATATCTATAGAAATCTAATTTTTGGTAAACATAAATATAATTTTTTTTAGAGGACTTGAGCACCATTAATTAAAGAAGCACAAAACTTGAGCACCTTTTGCCTAAGTCCACCAAATTGTATGATATAACTTTAGATACAGAACACACATCCTTAATGGTAGGAGAACATAGATTATAATATCAAATATTTTGAATCATCCATAGTGTTTCCTAGAGGCAGAAGGAATGTAATTCTAGTAAAGGAATTCACATGAAAAATGTTCTTCCTACATAGTTGGTGTCAATGAGGATGTTCAAGGAGGGACAAAAAGTATTGATAAAGGGGGAGCCTTTCCTTTAACCTAACAAGCACCCTTAATATGTCATATCACTAATTGAGTGTAATTATTATGTGAAAAAATAAATAAAAATAGAACTGAAGCATGCATCATCTCACCTATGAGGTCCCCATATTTTGAAATATTATAAAATTAAGGAAATATAAAAGACAAATAGTGCTTCTAAATGAAGGAATAGAATAATTCTAACCCTAACCTTATCTTACATTATGATCCATTAAAACTCATAAATACCTTACCTATGGTAGTATTTGGTTTAATTATGGTTGCCTTGTTGATTTTGAAATAACAATTTATTTTTATATATTGGAACATAGGAATAAATTAAAATATATGAAGACTCATTTAAATTTAAACTTCTAGGATTAATTTAGTGCTAAATCTTGAAATTGAATTCATGTAACATAAATTAAAGATCAAAATTTTCAAGAAATATACCTAGTCTAGGGTGAATTTCCCTTGAACATGAAATTTTGCTATCACCCTTAGGGAGCACAATTTATGATGCTACATTTAGTCTCCACTTTAGTAGTTGTATCAAACTACATGCATATCCAAGCTAAAGTAGGAAAAATTAACTCTCTTTTTTGTGATGAATAGGTAGCTATTTATATTAATATAAAGATGAAGTTACATATTCACAAAAGAAGGTAGGTGGTAAGAAGGCACACCCTGAGAGTCATATGGGAAAAGCCTAGAAAATAAAAAATCTAGAGTCACATGGGTCTAGCCTAGAAGTCCATAATCATAATAGTTATAAAATAAAAAGGACATCATGCGGCTAGAGCAGTGTCAGTAGAGCCAAGAGGGTCTTTGTCATCCAAGTGCTTCTCCCATACATCAACAGGGTCTAGAGTGACGTTAGGAGGAGGAACCTAACCATCATCAACATATTTTTGCTTCTCTTTATCTTTATCCTCGTGTCAGGGCAAGATTGCAAGCGCTAGCCATATAAAACTTTTACTAGAGTCTGGCCAACCAGAGCTATAAGTAGGTCATCAGTGGGCCACCTAGAATCACCATTGCTACTCCCCGTATCTCCTCTAAAGGGCCACCCTTGGCCAGCTTGAAGAGGAGGAGAGCGAGTATACCGAGGAGGGCGAGAATAACATTGAAGGGAGTGCTAAGAGCAGGGGTGAGGAAAGCCACTCCACTGCTAGCCTTGAGAGGGAGACCGACTACAAGAGGTGGGAAAAATGGGCACTTGAGCAACAATACATAGGGCATTTCCCTAATGATCCAAAATCACCTGCAAGTGACCCACCTCAAGTGCAACTTTATTTTCCTAAACCTGAATTTGTAAGAGCACATTAAAATATATAATAGCTTTAGAATACAAAGAAACATTTTTATCCATTTATGTTTTAGCAAATATGCAGAAATTTCTATCCTTTTAGATATTGAAGAGGATTTCCACCTTGAAAGTGTGCCAAAGCTAAGTATACTTAGCAGGAAGTCTAGGAAAGTCTCCCAGTGGAATCATATGCCAAGAAAAAGGCTTTAGTCTAAAGGGCCAAAAGAAATCATGAATCTAAGTCCAAAACTACTGGGCTCTGGCACAAAACTAGAAGAGATGCTTAAAAGACTCAACTTGTCCATAGAAAGGGCAATGAGGGTCTTGGCCCCTAGGTGAACAAGTTGAGAACCCATAGGAAAGCCTTGGAAAATAATTCACCAAGCAAAGTGGGAAATTTTTGTCACAACACTTGCAGCCCAAGTAGCCGAGAGTCTTTTTTGTTAGACATGAATGGAAGATTCAAGAAGCCACCTCTGGTTAAGACCTTCAATCATAGGAAATTATGGTGAAAGCCACCTATAACTAAGTTGAGGCTTGTAATTTCTAAAAGGGGTCCCTGGGTACCACTTCCAGTCCTTCCACCAAGACTTGGACCCATGAATTCCCACCTTATGAAGTATTTTTGCAAGAATAGCATTCACCAGACCATCATAAGTAGCACAATATTGGTTTTGAAGCCTATAAAGGGAACACAAATCTTCCCATAGCACAATGTGCATTGTGGGTCTATGAAAAACTTTTTACAAATTTTGAATACCTTTCTTGTGGAACCTGAGTGCCTTAAGCCAAGGCAACTTAGCTAGAGGTTGACCATTGCTAGCAAAAAGAGGAAACCACTAAACATTCTATTGATTGAGTGAAAGCCCATCACAGAAACCAAAGCCAGCCCAACAAAGCCAAGGCTTAACTGCTTCCTAGGCTCTCCAAATGCTCTTGGCCACAAAAGTTTCCACAATTTGAAATGGTTCCTTCATGACGAGAAGGGTTTGAAACCCAATCTCCTTCCAGGCATGTCTGTGAACAGGAAATCCTAATTTAATAGAAAGCTTGAGAAGAACTTTCCAAGCTTCATCTCTAGTAAGGACACAAATTATCTATTTCACACACAAGGCAGTCCCTTGTCATTAATTGGAGAGCATCCCAAGTACCGTAGAGTCTCTAGAAAGTCAGCATAACTCCCAGAAAACATGGTCAAACCCTCTATGGGACTCTGCAGAGGCCCAAAGGAAATCCCAAAGAAACTTTTCAAGTTTTCCATAGGTGGCTTTTGAAGGGGCCCAATAAGAAGAATAATAAACATGGGTGGCCACAAGAATTTTGGAGAACACCTAAAATTTCCCTGCCAAAGAAAGGGGTTTGGTAACGGTTATGTGCAGGATCATCATGGAAAAAACAGACCCTTAAGTGGTAAAAAATTCAGAAAAATCAGAGTTAGGCAACTTGACGTAAAAATTTAAATAAGTTATCTATATTATTTCAAAAATATGTAAGAATAGAATTTGTAGAAAATTGAATGTAGTTTCTAAACTACTAGGTTTTTTTAAAATCTATTTCGTGAAAATTTGAAATTTAAATGCAGTAGTACTTAAATTTTAGGTAAAAAATAAGATGTGTCTGTCTTACCACCCTAACCACAATAAAATGATAATATTTTTTTATTAAATTTTAGACATAAGTAGAGGACTCATGTCTGGATGTTATGCATATTCTTTTGTATTTTTTTTCCAAGTAAATAATTAATTATGAATTTTTTATTACAACTTTGAAAAAATATAAAAACTTGTATGTCTAACCACCTTAACATGGTCAAAACTTCATGAAATTCATTTTTTATTTTTGCAATCCTATAGTGTGTGAAGCATAGAATGTGATGCATGTTTTGGATTCCAAAAATGTGATACCATTTGAAAGCTATAGATTTTTTTCAATCAACCTATCGATAAGGACTTTAGTCGTAATTCAAGTAGAAAATAAATAATAATAATTTATTAAATTCAAAGTAAAGCATAATTTATATTGGTGAAAAGATGAGAATCTCCTTTAAAAACCCTTTTCATTTCATCAATTTTGGGTAAGAAAAAAGTCATCAGTTACATACCCTAAAAATACCCATCATATCGCCACTTTTTGGCTCATCATGATCCTGCACATACCCTAATCTAGTATGTGAGTCTCTACTCTATTCTAGAGAGAACTACTTGCCATAACTTAGCTGGAGAGGCTTGGAAGACAAAGGGAATGCCCAGGAACCAAAATATTTCTCCTAGCCCAATCCATTTCCAACCATACTATAAAAGCCAGGGAGGAGTGGGCAATATAGACTATTTGTAGCAAAAAAAATTGTGCCACTAAATGACAAAACTAGATGCCAAGAAAAAGGTGATAAGATAATTGAGATCCTCCTTTATATTATCTTCTTCCTCCAGAAGAGTGAGGAAACAATCATCAGCAAAATGGCCATTAACTAGTTAAGCCTGAGTCTTAGGTAAGGAAAGGCCTTTGACACACTGCTGAGAAACTGTGTTGGTGAAGAGATAGAAAAATCCTTTAGAAGAAAACACATAAAGAGAAGGAGCAAGTGGAAATCCTTGTTGAATGGAGCAAAAAATCCCAAAGGCAAGATATTGGTGGCCATTAGTGGTGATACAAGCAGAGGCATCCACAAAGAGCATTTGAACAACTTGAATGAAATTGGGCCCAAACCCCAAGTCTTGGAACATAGCAAGAATAAAAGGACATTCAATGCTGTCATAACCTTTAGCGAAATCAATTTTAAGAAAAATAGCTTTCTGGTCTGAGCGCCTGGTGCACTCCATGCCTTCCCACACAACAATAAGTTATCTAGAATAAACCTAGATTTGATAAACTCGGTTTGGTCTAGGTGCACAATCTAAGGAAAAAAATGGTGGATCTTTAGAGCCAAAGCTTTAGTGATGATCTTGTAAGAAACATTGAGGAGCGTGATAGCCCTCCAATTGCAAATATCCTCGGGATCTCTAGTTTTATGTATGAATTTAATATTTCCTTTGGTTATTAAATTAACAAGAGATTTAGAATGAAAAGCATCGAGATAAAATTTGTACAAGTCATGCCCAACATAGTCCTATAGGGCCTTGTAAAATTCATAAGGTAATCCATCAATCCCCAAGGCTTTGTCATCAAGCATGGAATGAACAACTTCTTTAAGGTCTTTAATTATCAAAAATTGATCACAGAAAGCTCTTTGGGCTAATGATAGTCTATTTGGCACAAGAGAAAGGAAATATTGAAGGGCTTGTTATCGCACAAGCATATACTCCTGTGCAGTGAAAACTTGTTCATAGTGATGAAAAAAGGCTTGGAGAATGTCATGAATCTTAGAGAGTACCTAAATTTCCATCTTTAATTTTTTTAATGCTTGGAGATGATTGCCTAGCATGTAGGGCCAAAAAAAACTCCTTGGAGGCACGATTACCAATTTTAAGTGCAACTTGGCTTTGATTTGAGCACCTTTGACAACATAATTATTTACAACTTGATTTTTGTGCCTTAACTCTGCCACCCTAACTTATAATGATGGAGAAAATGGGATGGCTACCAAAGCCTTGGTAGCTAAGCACAGGTCAGTTCTGGTAGCCTCATAAGACCACAAGTGAAAAATGGCTAGTTGGTGCTCATAAATACACATAAATCTAGTTGTGTGAGTGATAACATCATTCCACCTTGGAGTTATCTAGCCTATATGATGAGCTAGCCCGCACTCCAAATTATAGACTCTGTGAATGTGGGCCAATGTAGGCTGATGAAAAAGCAATGTGTTAAAAAAGAATTCATTTTTGCAAGTATGAGGTTGTCTTGTCTCCCATTCAATTGCGAAAAGAAATGGGTAAATGGTCTGACAAAGTCACATCTACTAACGACTTAATCGAGAGAGAAGAGCTATCAAAAGAGAAAAAAAATTGAGTTGAGATCATGGCATGATCAAGGTGTTCAAATATCTTGTCAGATCCAACCCTGTAATTACACCAAGTGTGCCAGAGAGAATGAGAATGGCGTCAATGAATATTGGGATCAGAAAGCCCCAATTTATTGTGCATGTAAACCTATGCCTCCCTTTTGCCAGTTGCCCATCTAAATGGCAAGGTATCATCTTTATCAAAGGCCATATCAACCATATTGAAATCCCCACACAATAACCAAGTAGCAATTTTCAATGAATCAACAATTCAATGCCAAAACATTCAACATTCCACAACATCATTAGAAGCATAAACATTAGTAATCCCAAAAGAATGATTATCAATATTTAGAAGGATCTAGACGATATGATGAGTGGGGAAAAAAGGGTGATAGCTCTACCACGCTTCGCTTCATGGTCAGTACAAAAAATTTGATTGGCTGGCTCAATAGAGCGACAAGTTGATGCAAGCAAAAAATATAAATTTTAACTTCTTGGAGACAAAGCACTTTAATAACAGAATACTTTCTGGAGAGGTCTGTCCAACCTCAAACATTCCATGAGAGGAAATTCATGAGTGAGCATTCCATGAGTGAAATTCATGAGTTTTCTACTTCATATATACAATATAGAGTTTCTTTAGTTGTTAAAGCATTTTTAAAAGAAGGATTTAGAGATGCAAATGTAAGATATGTTTATATTGACAAGTTCAAACATCTTTTTCAAATGTTCAAGAAACCTACAGTGAAGATGAAACCAACATGGGACTATTTAAAAGATAATGCAAAGGGATTTAAAGACACTAGACAAGAGGTTTCAAGAATATTTCTCATGTTTAAAACCATAACTCAAGAGCTAGAGTTTTTTTCTTCCGTAGGAGTATGGTGCAAGGGCACCCTTCAAGTTTCATGGCTTCCATAGGAAAAAGTGTCACTTTGTTTTTCTTTTGTGGTTTTCTCATATAATAAGTTATTTTAAGACAAATTTAGATGTGTTTGAGTCCATATTAGGTCATTAGGAGTGTTGGTGTGTCAAGTTGCACAAGATGTCAATTTTGTAAAATGTTGTCAATGTTGTAAAAGTTGCAAAAATATGGAATATGAAGAGTCATAAGTTGTAAATGAGGGAATTTGAATGGTTGTAAGTTGAAAATTTGGTTGAGAACCAGTGGAAAATAGTTTGAGTGTGTGGTTGTTGAAGTTTTAGAAGTTGAAATAATAAAAATATCTCTATTTTCCGCATTTCTAAACATTTCCTTTTTGTTCTTTGATGCAGTATAGATCTGTACAATCCCATAATAACTATAGTTCAATTGTGTTTGGTGAAATTATGAATTTATTGTCTATTTCCATTAGTTTCATGTAATTTCATCAAGTTTCCAGTAAGTTGTGTCCATTTTACTAAAACATGTATGAAACCCTAGTAGGCTTAATTTGAGGGAGAACAGTCCAAATTTGAGTCTTGTGTTCCAAAACAACCCTACCCTAGTTCTTAATATATTGTATAATTCCCAAATGGGTATCTAGAATTATGTTTATATTTATGGTATTAAGTCTGGTTTGAAAGTTATGACCAAAAAACATGAATTTTTTGCTCAAATTCAAGCCTAGTCAAGAGTAGAATAGTCAAGTTTTGAACCTCTCCTTCCAAAGTAGCCATATCTAATTTCTTCATATGTTGAATAAATCCATAAAATGATATCCAGATCTAGATTTTTCTTTTGGATATCAATTCTACCTAGGAAGTTGTGCCCATTTTAGTCAATCTAAAGTACTACTAGGAGATTGAGGCATATGAATGAAAACCCATCATGTGAATGTTTAGAGATTGAAATTTTTATTGTTTAAGGATTTTTTTGAGTTTTCCACCCCTAGTATGCATCATCAAAGACCATAATGAGTTATTTAACACCATGTGTACCATGTGAAACAAATCTATGACAAGAACCTTTGTGATAGCTACATCATACCACCATGCACTTTGAAAGATCAAGCAACTCTATGATAGAGTAATAAAAATTACTATGAAATTGAGACCATCTAACATTAGTAACATAAATATAAAAACCATTAACCTTTGACATGAGTAAGAACCTTTGAAGCACCAAGAAAACTTTGACACCTTTGACATCAATGACAAACATTGTTCAACAAAAATCATGTAATATATGATATGTGATACCATTTAATTTCTTGAACCCGTCCAAAGATATTTGCAACATATTTATTTTATATGGGATGGAGAGAGAATCCCATATAATCACATTTAGGTTAGCCTTCTTCATTTGATTAATTATATTCAATAGAGGTTGAACAACTTTAGGTGAAACTCTTTGGAAAACTAGGTCCAAACTTTTTGATCCAATGACTTATAGGTGTTCTTATGTTATATTACTCCTATCAAAAACTTAAATTTATTGTACCATAGTTTTTTTTTCAACTGTTCCAACAATTGTAGTAGTTTTGGGTGGTTAAAAATTTGAGTCTTGATGTACTGTAGAAAATGCATCAATATCTATTACTCTTTTCTTCGATCTTGCATTCTAAGGAATTGAATTAACACTACCTTGGTTTAGGCCACATAAATACTCCTCACGCTAATTAGGCAATGAGTATTTTCCTTGTATGTGATCCTACCTATTTGTAGCTACTTGGTTTGCATCAAATTATTGTCCCAAAGTTGAGGATTTATTTTGGACGATTAGAGTTTGTATAAAATCTCCATTTGATTAAGAATTTTAATTATCTAGATGATTAAATGGGTAACACTAGTCATTCCCTTTATCTAAGTTTTTTTGAACTAGAATAAGATCCTTGAAAGTTTTTATAGTGTTTAGATATATACTACTCAAGGATTTAGCATGATTCGATTGATTTTTCCCTTCACATGACTATCTATTTTGCTGATAATTTTAATTTTGTGTTTGGTAAGGTTTGTTGATTTGATTTTTCTTCTTTATTTCCACAAACTCATTAATAAAACTCTACATTAAGGTTTTTATTTTATGTAATTCATCTAGATATGTGGTATTAGTAGATAGTTAACTAGTAGATAATATGGGAATAAGAGCTTATATGGGTTGCTAGAGAAGAACTATAAGAATAGGGGAATTAGGGTCTTGGGGATGTTTTCCTCTCTTGTATTGGATAATTATCTACCCTAATGGAAATTTCATAAGCATCTAGAAAAGTTATTCCACCCATACATTGTATCATAACAACCATGTCACTATTAAGAGCCCTACGATAGTATAGGAAGAAATAATGTGGAGAGATCAGAATTCTATCCCATCTTTTAGAATATGATGTTAAAATCTCTTATGAGTTCATGAATCCACCAAGGACAAGTGATTAATCTTGTCTTCAAAATTCTTCCATAAATTTTAACCTAACTCATCTTAGTTGTGAATGGAGTTAGGGTGATAACTTCTATATTATTGCAATGATTTTACCTTCAAGGATGTGGCTAGGATTGTAAAAGACACATTATCTTGTATGATATCATGCATGGAGAAATTATTGACCAGATAATGAATATTTTTTGCTAGGTTAGTGGTTGTCTTACCAGTAAAAGGAGGAATATTTATCAAAGAATTACTGATATCTCATCCTTTTGTGCTAACACAAGAGGGATACCACCATTAAAAAAAATAAACCCTTACTCTCTAGCGGTAGCCATATGGAATAGTGTTATGTTTATAAGGGTGATAAGACTTCTAGCTTGAAGCAACCTACGAAATGTAGGTGTAGATTGAGCTCTAGAAAATGGAGTTATAGTAACTTTATCTCTCCTTATTGGTCAGAAAGAAATTCTCTTTTATAGAAGCAAAATTTATGATACCTTAGTATACTACAAATTACCTCTAAAAGATGCCCTTGCTTGAATCCTAGGAATGAGTTTGTAGGTCTTATCTAGAACCAAGGCTTTTGAGTTGAAACAATGTCACTGAATCGATTGTAGACTCAACAAGTACCTTTTTGAATGCCTATTTAAGGCCACAACAATACAGAAGAATCAACTTAATATCCATTACTTTTAAAAATCATTAGTTTTTAATATTTCTATTCATAGTTGTTAGATGTTAAATGTAGATAAATTTCCAATTGATCTTTATAAAAATTAAGAGAAGGCATGACCTCTATGTTACTAATTATCTTTCAAAATATATCAAAAATAGAAAATTATTTAAACTATTTAGAGGACCATAATGTTAGTTTGGTATTAGATTTAGAAAAAAACCATATCCCTAATCATATCTCTAATCACATTAGACAAACCATTTGATTTTCTTTACATATTTCTTAGACTTTCTCTCTATAATCATAGTTATTTAAAAATATCCCTTTCTTAATAGTATGAATTTTTCACAATCCATTATAATAAAATACTGAAGATTTTTGGATTGAAACTATGTAAAAAAATTTACATCAATGTTTTAGATCATAATCTATGATCCATCATCACGATGAAATGCAAATAGAAAGAAAAATCAGCTTAATATCCTTTACTTCTCAACACAATTAGTATTTTATATTTTCATTCATAATTGTTAGATGGTAAAAGTAGAGAAAGTACCAATTATTTTTTATAAAAGAATTAAGAAAAGACATGACCTCTTACTAATTATCTTTGAAACAATTTAGAGAATCATAATGTTAGTATGTATTAGATTTTGAAACAAACCTAAACTACCGAGAATCTTATTCAAGAAACAAAACTAATGGAATTGCCATAGAATATTATACTAAATTCAAGGTAGCTGGGCAGAGTTAGTTTCTACAAAGAGATGTGCAAATGTGAAGAAAAAGAGGTAATTACACCTCTAAGCTTAAGCAACCATCTTAAACAGTCGACACATTTTAAAACCCTAAAAATTAACAACCTCGAAAGACAACTAATCGCCGACATGATAAACAATACCATATATATACAAGATCACACAACCAGTTTCCCAACGGTTTTTGTAGATCCCTGTTACAATCTCCTCCGTAACGTTCCCCCCAATACAACCATGGCGAGCAATCCCAATACAATCATGGCGAAGGAGTCTAAGGTGAGATTGAAGAGTTCAGATGGCATGGTATTCGAGGTAGATCATGCCGTGGCCGTGCAGTCGCAGATCGTAAAGAACGCCATGGAGGACACGGCCATGGAGAGCGCCGTGCCTTTGAACAACATTTCCAGCAATATTCTGGCGAAGGTGATCGAGTACTGCGAGTATCATGTGCATGCCGCCGAGACCAGCGAAGGCAAGAGCGCCATCTCGGAGGAGGATGTGAAGACGTGGGAGCAGGAGTTCGTGAAGGTGGATCAAGCCACCCTTTTTTATCTCATTATGGCTGCCAAGTACATGGATATAAACAATCTTCTGGTCTTAACATGCAAAGCTGTAGCAGACAGGATTAAGGAGAAAACCCCAGAAGAGGTCCGAAAGATATTCAACATAGAGGATGACTTCACTCCTGAAGAGGAGGAAGAAGTGAGGAGTCAAAATCAATGGGCGTTTGAGTAAATCTGGATATTATAAGCATGGTACTTGGTTTTGTTGCTACGTAACTTTATAATGACTTCCTTGGCTTCAAGAACTTATGGGTTTTATTCGATACTGGTTTTTTCCTGGTCTACTGGACTTAAGCTGTTTAGGGTGATAAGTTGACAATATTCTACAAGGGACTACTTTATGTTTTCTTTCAATTGTTTTGTGAAGATATATCTCAATGATTACTTTATTCAAAAACTGATACAATTTTAAATTACTAGGTATCAACTGCGCTGATATTTTCTGTCAAAAATGTCACTGATTATTATCTTTAATATTGATAATAAATTTGTCAATGCTTTTGTTGATAAATCTCATTTTTTTATCTTTTAGTTTTGAATAATGGCACAACCATATGTTGGTGTTTTTTTATCTAATAATTTTGGATTAATGTCTATCATTTGATCCCTTTTTTGGTTTACTAGATGTATGTTATTGTATCATATGATAAATATAATATTGTTGTGTTATCTGTTATTTTTAAGTATATGTAATGCTATAGATGGTGAGAATCATGAATAAGTAGTGAGAGTGTGTCAATTATTTTGTTTCAAGGGTCATGTTTTTCTTATCAATCTAATTTTCTTGTGTTTTCTCAATTTTCAAGTTTTTTTTTTTAAGTATTTTCATTTGTGTCTGATGTTTGTTCCAGTTTGTTTTTCTAGATGTTTAATGTGATGTGGATAAATTTTCAATTATTTAGATGTTTAATATGTTAATAAGAAAATTTTGGATGAGGTATTTTGATTGTAGAAATTATAAAGGAACATGAGTTTTTAGATGTTGCAATATGTGTTGCAATATGTTTATCTACTTATTACAAATAATAGATTATAGAAAATTAATGTTAAATACTAAATTTGTTAAGGAATTATTGTGTAGGAACACATGTTTAATATTATTGTTTTCGACAATGAGAATACTTCTTGATGAATTCATTAGAGTCCTTTTATTTTTGTCAATAATACAATGTTTTGAGAATAATATATCCTTAAATGAGTGTTAGAATGTTCCTATTGAAGAGCAATAGTGATATTTACCTTGGGTAAACAATGAAGAAGAGCATTATAGCTATGACAATACAATACATTAGAAATAATAATATCTACAGAAATCTAATTTTTGCTAAATGTAAAGATAAATATTTTAAGAGGACTTATATAAGTGGACCATTAATTAAAGAAGCACAAAACTTGAGTATAATTTGTGTAAGTCCACCAAATTGTATAATATAACTTTAGATAAAGATCACACATCCTTAATGGTAGAACATAGATTATAATATTAAATATTGTGAATCATCCATAGTGTGGACTAGATACATAAGGAATGTAATTCTAGTCATGGAATTTCAATGACAAATGCCTACACACTTGGTGTCAATGGAGATGTCCAAGGAGGGACAAAAAATATTGATAAAGGGTGAGATTTTCCCCCTTAACCTAATAAGCACCCATAATATGTTTTATCACTAATTGAGTGTAATTATATATGAGAAAAAAATAAAATAAAAATGGGAGTGAATCATTTGTCTCGCCTATGAGGTCCTCATATTTGGATATAATATAAAATTAAGGAAATATAAAAGAGAAATAGTGCTTCTAAATGAAGGAATAGAATAATTCTAACCCTAACCTTATCTTACATTATGATCCATTAAAAATATTTTCTTAAGAATGATTAACACTAATCATTAGAATGTATTCATTAGTAGAGGTATTTAGATCAAGTGAAATGAAAGGAGAAAACTTATTAGACAAAGGGTCAAAATATATATTGTCCCTTAATTTCCTTTTAGAGATAAACCCAAATTCAAATTCTATGGGAAACATGATCCACATTAACCATATTCCTTGATAAATCTATGTTATAAAAAAGGTGCATGATCATCTTAACCAACAATATTTATTAATAATGTTATATTATCATCTATAGTGCTACCTAAAGGCATAAATAGAGTAATGATAGCCATAAAATCTGGCTGATGATTCTTCTTCTTAGAAAAGGTGTGAATTGTATGGGAAGATATATGTCTAAGGGAGGACAATGAAATATCTTGATAGAGTGGTGGTTTTCAATAGTCCATCATATGATTAATTGAGAATAGTTATATATGTGTGAAAGGAAGAAATGACATATGGGGAAGTGTAACATGTGATCCAATTTTGAGGACTAATATTTAGAAATATTATTATTGTATACAAAATTAACGTAATATAAAATAGGAATAGGATTTATAAATGATAGAATAGGAAACTACTAATCCCAAAACTTGCATTTCATTGTGAGCCATCAATTTTTTCTAAAGATTATCAATAGTAATTATGAGAATATATTTCTTATGAGAGGTATCAACCAAAACAAACTTATCTTAAAAGGGAATCAATGAAAGTCTAGAGAATAAAAAATAGGCCTAATTAAGGGTGGGAAGAAAAGGGGACAAAAATTAACATAAATTAAAAATAAGATAAGGTGTCTCAACCTTGCTTCTAATGTTAATATTACAAATAGTGTAATTTTCTAGTATGAAATGAAAAAACAATTTTTGAGCTATTGCATGGATATCTTAGAGTACTTTAATTTATAAAAAAGGGCTTAATTAGCCCACTATATCAAAATTTATAGCCCCCCAAAGTTTGTTGGATGCATAAAATGTTGGGAAGGATAGTTACACTTGCTACACAACCTATGATGCATCACAAGAAATCTTTAATTGGGAGATACTTTGAGTACCACTTTTGGGTGGTTTTATCTCTCAATTTCTGCTACCATTTGATGGTTTAAAGTTGTGTATCTCAGATATATTAGGTTCTTGAGATGGAGGCAAAATCTAGAATTTTATATATATACATAATATTTAAGAAATAAGAATTCCTCTAGATCCCTAATTGACAATACTTTGTGATGCAGGAGCATCCGAGCAAATTGGCAATCAACATCAACCAAAAATAAGTTTCTGGTTTGGATTTTTTTTTGTGTGTGTGTTGGGGTTCATTTGGCATCTCTTAGATTTGGAAAACACTTGGTGTGTTAGATTTGCACAAAGTTAGTTTTTGTCAAATCATTGTTTTAAGGTTTTGTGGGTAGTTTTTGATAATTATTT
Organism: Sequoia sempervirens; assembly: GCA_007258455.2. Lineage (NCBI taxonomy): Eukaryota > Viridiplantae > Streptophyta > Pinopsida > Cupressales > Cupressaceae > Sequoia > Sequoia sempervirens. The sequence goes on along the minus strand of VDFB02058242.1, from coordinate 613,575,997 downwards.
TTGGAAAAATTATAAGGAGTGGAGTAAAATAACTTGTTAGGGGTATTCATTGAGATGGAACATGGAATTTTCAAAAGGAATCAAAGTCATACCTTTTCTAGTTTGGGAGATTTAATGCTAGAAGTTTGTTAAAATAATGTTGGAAATTTTCAAAAAGTTTAAATTTTTTAAAATCCATGAGGATTTGGACAAAATACTTTTGCAAGGGTCCATGGGGTACCATTCTAAGCTTGCACACCAATTTTTGTGCAAATAAAAAAACTTTCATTTTTTCACCTCCCCACACTTGATTTTGCACTTCTAAGGTATCAATTTGATCAATTTTATTTTGAAAAGGTATTATGGAGGTCATGGAAATTAGTTTATTAATTTTTATTACTTAATTCATTGTTTATCAACTATATAAATAATTTGGGAGGTGTCTAAAATATAAAAGAGGTTAAAAATCAAGATTTTTGAATTTTTAAAATTCTTGTAATAGAGAAAAATGCCCCTTGAGTAGAGGAAACATCTGGAGCAGTTGTTGGAAGTTTCAATGCCTCATTTAAAGCTGAATAAACATATTATATGCATATTTATTCTTGGGGAAGAGTTGGGAGCCCATTCTGGGGTCAAAATTGATGACTTTTGTGCATATTTTGGGAGTTTTTGAGGGATGGGAAGGAGAAAGATACCTATATAGAGGTATTCATTGGAGGTTTTGTTTTTAGGTTTAAGGAGAACTAGTGAAGAAAAGATAATGCACCTATGTGTGAGAGGTGAAGAGAAAGATAAGAGTCGTATGAAGGTTTGAGTTGTTAGGAAATATTGCATTCAACCCACAATATTAATCCATTTCCTACATAACCCCATGAGAGGTAAACATGAAAACAAGTAACCAAAATGAATAGATCAAATAGACAAGCCACAAGATAACAAAAGATATACCCTAGGAAAAGTCTCAAGAGGGAAAAAACCAACCTCCAAAAGCATCCATACTCCATCATATTATTCAACAATAAAGCAATACAAGAGTTAAAATGAATACTTATGAAGCATCAAGTCCTCCAATGCACTGTCATGTGTCCAAGCACGAATCCACACATCCCATTCCATGCTGCACATATACACTCAAAAAGAATCAATAATGACAACCCATTTTCACAACCAACCTAAACCACTACATAAGTGTTTTCTTTTATAGACAAAAGCTCGCACAAAATACAACTAGTGGTAAGGTAAAGCAACGTACCATAAAAGCATGTGAATACAAAACCACTAACACCTTATTTAATATTGGGTACTAAGACTTCATTTTATTTAATATTCCCCAATATTAAAAAAAATTTCACATGTCTCCCATACATTAAATAATAATATAATGTTACAATACAACATTAAGTTTTCCACTTGAATAATTACCTAGTGTGATTAACCACACCACCTAGGTGCATCACAACTAAATAATTATTTAATTACAAGATTATAATAAATCATTTTACGCAATGGTGTACAACAACATATCCCAACATTCTCCCACTTGTTGTATACATTGCATAAGGGATCAATACATGATATAGATCATCATAGCCATACATGAAACCACATGAATCTACAACATGCTCTTGTGCTCCATCAAGATACCTATAATAAGAAAAAAGTGACCACCATCTCAAGAAAGAACTCCTCTCATCCTCCATCATGCCACCTATGAAAGAAAAGGAACATGCCAAGGTGAATATGCATGAATCCACGAGCACAAACATCAAATCCAAGTGATAACAAAGGCTCTAACCAAGATGCTAGATCAACTATATCCACAACACATGATAATTCATCCAACCATCAATACCTCTACAGTATCAATACATTAGTAAACTCATGCCAAGAATATATGCAACCCATAATCCACAATCAAGCTCCTTGTATCCAACATATCAATGAAGAACATACATATCTAGGAACTCCCAGTGCATAGGTAACGTCAAAGCATATCAAGTCTACCAATATACACTATACCAAGGTTTGATAAATAATCAACAATGAAGTACCAAGAAAAATAACAATGATCCACACATACAACCAAATAGTTGCATAATCTCTCACAACATGTTGCCACTATTAGCTCTCAAAAACGCAGGTGGAATGCCTCAAGAGGCTGCCAATCTCTTGATATGCTTTAGGGTAACATACAAGGTCAAAAGCTTTCAACCTTCTACTCTTTAGTTGCTGCTAGACCTAGGCAGGTGTACCTAATTGAATGAAGCGGACTTTATGTACTTATGATTATCTTTCTTGCAGTGATTTGTCCACAATGGTATATTGAAGTGAACAAATGAAATAAAATTTGGTATAAATTGTATATACGAATTCTAAAACTAAAATCTAATATGTTCAGTTAACAGATGTAAAGAAAATGAATTGAATCCAAATGATGAAATGCAGAGACTAGTGCCTTATTGGGTATGCAGAGTCAAATGAAACAGAAGTGGGCAACTTATTCTGGAAGAAACTCAAATTGTTGGCATATGAACTATTTATAACTTGTATAAACATGTAGGATTATGACTACTAAGCTCTACTTTAATAATCTAGATGAATCTTCCTGATTACTATGATCAACCAAAAGGATTTAATCTCTCCTTGAAAGAACCAATCAATTAATCACATAGATACAAAATGTGCACTGATAAACTAAAATAAACTTGTTATATCAATTTAAACAACCAAAAGGAATCAAATTGGAGACATCTTAGCAATACTTTTCAATAAAATCAATAGACAATTGACACAAAAAATAAACTGCCACACCAACTAATTTTCATTGAAATCGCCATTTGAAAACATGCATCATAGTCTCTGATATGAGAACTTTATTCTACTGTATCCATTCCTAGTCTACCTACTGCCTCTATTCTAAAATCTGCTATTTCATTTACAATCAGGAATACATATTTATACACAAGCATCAGGAAACACATCGCTTCCAAATTCATGTCGGTCAATTGTAGTATTTGGGAAAATCCCATATCGGACCGCAACTATATTTTAGGAATTCACATGTCGGCCACAATGAAATTTTTTTTGTTAATCATCACTAAAATAGTCACCAAGACAACCTTGTAAGTATGTCGAAGGCAATCATAACAGTATCAGTCGACCCTTAGTTCTCTGTGTTTCACCATAATATTTTGATATCAGGTAGACCTATCGTAGATTTCATTATGTTTCACCGAAAGTCTTCATCCATTATGAGTTGCTCAGAAAAAAGCACACTCTCACCGAAATCCATTCATTAGACTTTGTCGGCAAGACTTGACGGGTTCACCATGATATTACAATGAAGAAAAACCTCTCGCCGATGAGCACCCTTTGTGGCGGTTGGGGAGACCTATTTGAATTCGCTAAGACTCTAAACCGAAAACCCTCAGTCTGGCCGAAGTGATCCTTTAATGTGTTAGTCGGTGAGACCAAAAGGGCTTGCTAAGACATTACTCGGACGAACACTTTTGGTTTGGCCAAAACAAGTTCACATGCACATGGTCGGTAAGACATATACCTTTTCGCTATGACCTCACTTCGATGAAAAGGTTTCTCACCAAAAAGTTCTTTCTTGTGCCGGTCAGCGAGACATAATGAGTTTGGTAAGAGTTTACACTGAGGACCAATCTCATGCTGATATGAATCATCCTCTATCGCCGAAACCATGAAGTCCTGCCGAACGGTGCCTGTAAGTAAACTTCGATCGTTGTGACACCAAAAACGTCTTGCCGATAGCCAACATAGACATTTATCAGCAGAAAATGCAAAATGGATCGGGGAGACCTTGGTATTCTCATGCCGATAGGAAATATGATATGGAATACTCAAACCTAGATGGACCCTTCGGAACTACATGACAAAGAAAGGAAAAAAAATTATGAAGAAAGGGCCTTGTGCACACGATGCAGACTCATTTGGAAACACAGGAGGATGAAAAACTTGTGAAATCACTCAGAGTTTTACAGTTCCAACAATGGCTCCATCTGGGGATGAATGATAGTGAGATCATTGCAAGGATCCAGATCTTTGGGTGAGCAGACCAGAAACAAAATGATGAACAGTGAGCAGAATGGAAATGGAAATGAATGGAAAATGAATGCAAAATGGAGGTGAACCAAAACCATAAACTACTATGCATGGAAAAGAATTTAAAAAAGGATCATCAAGAGTTGTCCATGCACTGGCAACCATTAATCCTCTATGTTTCAACTTCATCTGTCTTGAGCTGTTATGATCTGAAACTCAAACTATACTTTCCCCTATCAAATACCTGGTTTTGTCTCGAGTTCATCATATTCTTCTTGAAGACATTCATTCAATCTTCCTTGTCACTGAAAGTTTTTAGAGAATCATTATGCTCAGCTTGGCCCAAATTCCCTTTATCATTCTGTAGTTTATATTCTCCATCATCAGACAAATCTTTATTATCTTCAACACACAAAATGCATGCATATTCAATACAACAATCCTCATTATCCTTCTCACTATTATGTATTATGAAACATTCTCCGAGCTGTATTGAAAATTGACCATCAAAGTGCTTCTCTTAAGAAACAAAAAAATTTGTCACGTCAACACTTTCTGAAATAAACAAATCTAAAACCTTTTGTACATCTTCAATATCTCTATTTGGAGATAATACTTGATTATGACCATATCTTCAATATCATGCATATACGAACCAATCAAAGCTGGAATTCTATCATCCTTGGCATGCAAATAAACATCTTCTCCATATGAGTTAGGAATTTCAAAATCACATACCTCATCCTGAATGGACACAAACTTTTGATCAACACCAAAGGTTTCACCATCATCCCAAGAAATGCACAGGGAGTCATAAGAATCTTTACACAAAGATCTTTCATTGTCAAACCAAATGTAAGCTGGACACAAAACTTCAAGATCACCTTCATGTGGGCATCCTTGGTATTTAGGAGTTAACAAATCTTAAATCTACTCACCGCTGAGTGAACAAGTCTCAACATTTTCATCACTACAGTTATATTCTTCACTTTTGTCATCATCAAAAAGAGGTCCAAAATCATCAGAGAATGAAAAATCAGAAACATTATCAGTGCAGTCATTCATTCCATCATTTTGCTTGCCTGAAATTATCTCCTCTTTATCATAAAGTGGATTTGAAAATACCTGAAGTTCATTCATGGGCATACCTCCACAAAATATCATCTAATCTTCTTTTAACTCTTCATCATACAAAGGGTTTGAAAAAGTTTGGAAGCCATCCTAAAATATACAAACCTCTTCTTCATCAGTTGTATCTTCGTAGCTTTCAACTACAGTTGGAGGTATTATCCGCTTACTATCAAATAAATCAACATTTTCCATCACTTCTTCACCCTGATCTTCATCAGAGGTAGAAGAATCCCTTGATTGCAGATCAAAATCCTCAGGTTCATCATCAGAATCTGAATATTCACTGGATTCCCCACAACATGCACTGGTTTCCCTATCATAATCTATTATGCAAGAGAAATCTCTTGTATCATCATCCTCTTCATGCAAGTTATCATATGAGTCATTCTTACTTGCACATGTCTCATCTTCTATTTAATTGATCTCCTAATGCCCATTCGTGATAGCATCATCATCTTCATACCTTTTCCCTTGGGATAACACTTGAATGAAGTCAAAAGAGGAGCCTTTTGCCTTAATCCTTTTCTTCTACTCCAATGTTTATCCTTTGTTTTCTTCTTTCTGATCAATCTTTTGCATTTCCTTGCATAGCTCTTTAACTTCCTCCATTTGGATAGGCCTCTGTTCACTTTTATCATGCTGTCTATTTTCTACTTTCTTCTCAGTCCCTTGTGTCGCCTTCTGATACTTCATAAAGATTCCTTTGGGGACACCTTCCTTCTCATTTACTGTCCTATTTCTCAACCAGTACTTACTCTTTACTTCTTAAACTACAGCAATAGTTAGTCTCTCTATCTCTTCTTCAGTAAGTCTCCTCATACTGTATTGAACATGTACCTCAACAGAATGTGGCTCTGTATAATCTTCTTCAGAGTCATAAAGGACTTGTTGTTCAGTCATATGGACATTGTATTTATGATTTGAAACATCATACTAATAACCTTCATCCTCCAAAGCTGAGTACCTCTCCACAACATGGTGAAAGGTATTTGAAGTCAAATATACTGTGTGATCTTCTCTATTGTTTCCCATCAACATTCCCTCTTCATGCATTCTTTGGGCTACAACACAATAATCTGGGGAATGTGGCCTATCACAAAATTCACAGAAGTAATTGTTACTTACCATATAGGTTTCCCCCTTCATCAATGGATTAGGAGTTTCTTTGCTTCTAGGCCTAGCTGTTATAGGTTTTCCGTCCTTCCAGTCTGTATTATAAGGCATTTCATGCAACCTCGGCCTCTCATTTTTGTAAGTATTCTCCTGTCTGTACTGATAATTGCTGCTTTACTGAGGAACTTTAGGATTGTTTCTTTTACTGATTATACCAGTAGCCTTCCCGTTGTTTTCAATTATTAGTGCTATCTTTTGTGTTTCAGCCAAATCTCTTGGGAATTTATTTCTTAGTTCATAACCTATTTTAGTATCAAATGCATTCAAATAAACACTCAGTGCTACATAATCTGGCAACTTTGATCCAGTAGGTATTTTATTTTGCAATTTATTGAATCTTCAATTGAAATAAAAAATTGAATCATTTTGATCTTTCTAAATCTGTATTAATTCATGAAGAGAAGCATCTGGTGCACTTAGATTCCAATATTGCTTAAGGAATTGATCCTGAAATCCTTCGAGAGAATTAATAGAGACAACTAGTAGGTTGTTGAACTAATCCCTAGCGTCTTCAATAAGTGATATCATGAATAGCCTCATGTGTAAATCTTCATATGGCACATCCAAATCTTGGATGAAAGCATTGAAACTCCTTAAATGCTCTTCATACGTAATTGCATTACTCCCTGTAAACTTTGGAACAAGACTTCTCCAACTTCCATCCATTGAATAAGGGGATAATTGAATCCTTGCCAAAACAAACTGTCTAATCATTGTTGTGTATTTATGAGGGGGGGTGCTAGGTGGGTACTGATGCTGGTACGGTGGACTATTGTATTGTGTATGATGATGTTGCACACACTACTGACCATGAGGTGGCTATGGTGAGTATATATTTTGTTGTGCATGATATGCACTACCTCATTTTTGAAAATTTCCAATTGTATTACAAAGCATTTGAGGGGTCCAATGCCTGCTTGCACTTGTGTATTCATTCTTGTCCAATTGCAGTCCTTTCTTCTCCAATTCTTCAATTCCTCTTATCAACTGCTGCCTCTCAAAATATTCTTTTGTTCCATACACAAATTCCATTTTTCATCAAGATTTGTTCCAGAGTCGCCACCTACTTTTCCAAAAGTAGGAAAATGATTATTTTTTATCTTCTCCCCAGTGGAATCACTCTTTCTGAATCTTCTCAAATTACAACCTTTTCTTCAATGACTCTAGATGATGGTCTTCAACTGAATTTTTGATGTAATCCCCAGCAGAGTTGCCAATTTGTTAGCTCTCAGAAACGTAGGTGGAATACCTCAAGAGGCTGCCAATCTCTTGATACACTTTACGGTAACAGACAAGGTCAAAAGCTTTCAACCTTCTAATCTTCAGGTGCTGCTAGACCTAGGCGGGTGTACCTAATTGAATGAAGTAGAATTTATGTACTTATGATTATATTTCATGCAGTGATTTGTTCACAATGGAAGATTGAAGTGAACAAATGAAATCAAATTTGGTATAAATTGTATACGAATTCTAAAACTAAAATCTAATATGTTCAGTTAACAGATGTAAAGAAAATGAGATGAATCCAAATGATGAAATGCAGAGACCAATGCCTTATTGGGTATATGGAGTCAAATGAAACAGAAGTGGGCAACTTATTCTAGTAGAAACTCAAATTTTTGGCATATGAACTGTTTATAACTAGTATAAACATGCAGGATTATGACTACTAAGCTCTACTTTAATAATCTAGATGAATCTTCCTGATTACTGTGATCAACCAAAAGGATTTAATCTCTCCTTGAAAGAACCAATCAATTAATCACACAAATACAACAAATGTGCACTAATAAAATGAAAATAAACTTTTTATATCAATTTAAACAACCAGAAGTCCAATCAAGTTGCAGACAGCTTAGCAATACTTTTCAATAAACTCAACAGACAATTGACACCAAAAATAAACTACCACACCAACTAATTTTCATTGAAATCGCCATTTGAAAACATGCATCATAGTCTCTGATATGAGAACTTTATTCTACTGTATCCATTCCTAGTCTACCTACTGCCTCTATTCTAAAATCTGATGTTTCATTTACAATTGGGAATACATATTTATACACAAGCATCAGGAAACACATCGCTTCCAAATTCATTTCGGTCAACTGTAGTATTCGGGCAAATCCCATGTCGGCCCACAACTATATTTTAGGAATTCACATGTCAGCCACAATGACAAAGTTTTTGTTAATCATCACTGAAACAGTCACCAAGACAACCTTGTAAGTATGCCGAAGGCAATTATAGTGTTGTCAGTCAACCCTTATGTGTTTTGCTATAATATTCTAATATCGAGGAGACCTCTCGTAGATTTCATTATGTTTCACCGAATGTCTTCATCCATTCTAAGTTGCTGAGACTAAAGCACACTCTCTCTGAAAGCCATTCATTAGACTTTGTCAGAAGGACCTAACGGGTTCGCCATGATATTACAACGAATAAAAACCTCTCGCCGATGAGCACCCTTTGTGCTGGTTGGGGAGACCTATTTGAATTCGCTAAGACTCTAAACCGAAAACCCTTAGTTTGGCTGAAATGATCCTTTAATGTGTAAGTCAGTGAGACCAAAAGGGTTCGCTAAGAAATTACTCCGAAGACTTTTGGTTTGGCCAAAACAAGTTCACGCGCACACGGTCGGTAAGACATGTACCTTTTCGCTATGACCTCACTTCGACGAAAACGTTTCTCATCGAAAAGTTATTTCTTGTGCCGTCGGCGAGACATAATGAGTTCGGTAAGATTTTTCATTGAGGACCAATCTCATGCCAATATGAATCATCCTCTGTCGTGAAAGCATGAAGAAGTCCTGCCGAACGGTGCCTGTAAGTAAACTTCGATTGTTGTGACATGAAAAACGTCTTGCCGATAGGCAACACAGACGTTTATTAGTAGAAAACGTAATATGGATTGGGGAGACCCTAGTATTCTCATGCCGATAGGAAATATTATATGGAATACTCAAACCTAGATGGACCCTTCGGAACTACACGACAAAGAAAGGGAAAAATGTTATGAAGAAAGGGCCTTGTGCACACGACGTGGACTCATTTGGAAACACAGGAGGATGAAAAACTTGTGAAATCACTCAGAGTTTTACATTTTCAATAGTGGCTCCGTCTGGGGATAAGTGATAGTAAGGTCATTGCAAGGATCCAGATCTTTGGGTGAGCAGACTAGACACAAAATGATGAACAGTGAGCAGAATGGAAATGGAAATGAATGGAAAATGAATGAAAAATGGAGGTGAACCAAAACCCTAAACTACTATGCATGGAAAAGAAATTTAAAAAGGACCATCAAGAGTTGTCCATGCATTGGCAACCCTTAATCCTCTATGTTTCAACTTCATCTGTCTTGAGTTGTTATGATTTGAAACTCAAACCATACTTTCCCCTGTCAAATACTTGGTTTTGTCTCGAGTTCATCAGATTCTTCTTGAAGAAATTCATGCAATCTTCACTGTCACTAAAAGTTTTTAGAGAATCATTATGCTCAGCTTGGCCCAAATTCCCTTCATCAGACAAATCTCTGTTATCTTCAACATACAAAATACATGCATATTCAATACAACAATCCTCATTATCCTTCTCACTGTTATGTATTATGAAACATTCTCCCAGCTGTATTGAAGATTGACCATCAAAGTGCTTCTCTTGAGAAACAAAAAAATTTGTCATGTCAACACTGTCTGAAACAAACAAATCTGAAACCTTTTGCACCTCTTTAGTATCTCTATTTGGAGATAATACTTGATTATGACCCATATCTTCAATATCATCCATATACAAACCAATCAAAGCTGGAATTCTATCATCCTTGGCATGCAAATAAACATCTTCTCCATATGAGTTAGGAATTTCAAAATCACATACCTCATCCTGAATGGACACAGACTTTTGATCAACACCAAAGTTTTAACCATCATTCCAAGAAATTCACAGGGAGTCATAAGAATCTTTACACAAAGATCTTTCACTATCAAAACAAATGTAAGCTAGACACAAAACTTCAAGATCACCTTCATATGCGCATCCCTGGTATTTAGGAGTTAACAAATCTGAAATCTGCTCACTGTTGAGTGAACTTGAAGTCTCAACATTTTCATCACTATAGTTATATTCTTCACTTTTGTCATCATCAAAAAGAGGTCCAAAATCATTAGAGAATGAAAAATCAGAAACATTATTAGTACAGTCATTCATTCCATCATTTTGCTTGCCTAAAATTATCTCCTTTTTATCATAAAGTGGATTTGAAAATACCTGAAGTTCATTCATGGGCATACCTCCGCAAAATATCATTTGATCTTCTTTTAACTCTTCATAGTACAAAGTGTTTGAAAAAGTTTGGAAGCCATCTTCAAATGTACAAACCTCTTCTTCATCAGTAGTATCTTCATAGCTTTCAACTGCAGTTAGAGGTATTATCCGCTTACTATCAAATAAATCAACATTTTCCATCACTTCTTCACCCTGATCTTCATAAGAGGTAGAAGAATCCCTTGATTACAGATCAAAATCCTCAGGTTCATCATCAGAATCTGAATATTCACTGGATTCCTCACAACATGCATTGCTTTCCCTATCATAATTTGTTATGCAAGAGAAATATCTTGTATGATCATCCTCATGCAAGCTATCATATGACTCATTCTTACTTGCACATGTCTCATCTTCTATTGAATTGATCTCCTGATGCCCATCCGTGATATCACCATCATCTTCATACCTTTTCCCTTGGGATAACACTTGAATGAAGTCGAAAGAGGAGCCTTCTGCCATAATCCTTTTCTTCTGCTCCAATGTTTCTCCTTTGTTTTCTTCCTTCTGATGAGTCTCTTGCATTTCCTTGCGCTGCTCTTTAAATTCCTCCATTTGGACAGGCCTATGTTCACTTTCATCATGCTGTGTATTTTCTGCTTTCTTCTCAGCCCCTTGTGTCTCCTTCCAATCCTTCATAAAGATTCCTCTGGGGACACCTTCCTTCTCATTTACTGTCCTATTTCTCAACCAGTACTTTTTGCTTCTTCAACTACAACAACAGTTAGTTTCTCTATCTCTTCTTCAGTAAGTCTCCTCATACTATATTGATCAAACACCTCAATAGAATGTGGATCTATATAATCTTCTTCAGAGTCAAAAAGGACCTGTTGTTCAATCATATGGACATTGCATTTCTGATTTGAAACATCATACTGATAACCTTCATCCTCCAAAGATGACTACCTCTCCACAACATGCTAAAAGGTATTTGAAGTTAAATATACTATGTGATCTTCTCCATTGTTTCCCATCGACATTCCCTCTTCCTGCATTCTTTGGGATACAACACAATAATCTGGGGAATGTGGCCTATCACAAAATTCATAGAAGTAATTGTTACTTACCATATAGGTTTCCCCCTTCGTTAATGGATTAGGAGTTTCTTTGCTTCCAGGCCTAGCTGTTTTAGGTTTTTTGTCCTTGTAGTCTGTATTATAAGGCATGTCATGCAACCTTGGCCTCTCATTTCTGTAAGTATTCTCCTATCTGTACTGATAATTGCTGCTTTGCTGAGGAACCTTAGGATTGTCTCTTTTACTGATTATACCAGTAGCCTTTCTGTTGTTTTCAATTGTTAGTGTTATCTTCTGTGCTTTAGCCAAATCTCTTGGGAATTTATTTCTTAGTTCATACCCTGTTATAGGATCAAATGAATTCAAATAAACACTCAGTGCTACATAATCTGGCAACTTTGATCCAGTAGGTATTTTATTCTGCAATTTATTGAATCTCCAATTGAAATAAAAAAATTGAATCATTTTGATCTTTCTGAATCCGTATTAATTCATGAAGAGCAACATCTAGTGCACTTAGATTCCCATATTTCTCGAGGAATTGATCCTGAAATCCTTGGAGAGAATTAATAGAGACTGCTGGTAGGTTGTTGAACTAATCCCTAGCATCTTCAGTAAGTGATATAATGAATAGCCTCATGTGTAAATCTTCATATGGCACATCCAAATCTTTGATGAAAGCAATGAAACTCCTTAAATGCTCTTCAACAATAATTGCATTACTCCCTATAAACTTTGGAACAAGACTTCTCCAACTGCCATCCATTGAATAAGGGGATAATTGAATCCCTGCCAAAACAAATTGTCTGATCATTGTTGTGTATTGATGAGGGGGGCGCTAGGTGGGTACTGATGCTGGTACGGTGGACTATTGTATTGCGTATAATGATGTGGCACATACTGCTGACCATGAGGTGGCTGTGGTGAGTATATATTTTGTTGTGCATGATATGCACAACCTCCATTTTGAAAATTTCCAATTGTATTACTAGGCATTTGAGGGGTCTAATGCCTACTTGCACTTTTGTATTCATTCTTGTCCAATTGCAGTCCTTTCTTCTCCAATTCTTCAATTCCTCTTATCTACTGCTACCTCTCAAAATTTTCTTTTGTTCCATACACAAATTCCATTCTTCATCAAGATTTTTTCTAGAGTCGCCACCTACATTTCCGAAAGTAGGAAAATGATTATTTTTTATCTTCTCCCTAGCAGAATCTATCTTTCCAAATCTTGTCAAATTACAACCTTTTCTTTAATGACTCTATATGATGGTCTTCAACTGAATTTTCTGATGTAATCCCCAATAGAGTCACCAATTTGTTATCTCTCAAAAACATAGGCGGAATGTCTCAAGAGGTTGCCAATCTCTTGATACACTTTAGGGTAACAAACAAGGTTAAAAGCTTTCAACCTTCTACTCTTCAGGTACTGCTAGACCTAGGCGGGTGTACCTAATTGAATGAAGCAGACTTTATGTACTTATGATTATCTTTTTGTAGTGATTTGTCCACAATGGTATATTGAAGTGAACAAATGAAATAAAATTTGGTATAAATTGTATATACGAATTCTAAAACTAAAATCCAATATGTGCAGTTAACAGATGTAAAGAAAATGAAATGAATCCAAATGATGAAATGCAGAGACTAGTGCCTTATTGGGTATGCATAGTCAAATGAAACAGAAGTGGGCAACTTATTCTGGAAGAAACTCAAATTGTTGGCATATGAACTATTTATAACTTGTATAAACATGTAGGATTATGACTACTAAGCTCTACTTTAATAATCTAGATGAATCTTCCTGATTACTATGATCAACCAAAAGGATTTAATCTCTCCTTGAAAGAACCAATCAATTAATCACATAGATACAACAAATGTGCACTGATAAACTGAAAATAAACTTGTTATATCAATTTAAACAACCAAAAGTCCAATCAAGTTGCAGACAGCTTAGCAATACTTTTCAATAAACTCAACAGAAAATTGACACCAAAAATAAACTGCCACACCAACTAATTTTCATTGAAATCACCATTTGAAAACATGCATCATAGTCTCTGATATGAGAACTTTATTCTACTGTATCCATTCCTAGTCTACCTACTGCCTCTATTCTAAAATCTGATGTTTCATTTACAATCGGGAATACATATTTATACACAAGCATCAAGAAACACATCGCTTCCAAATTCATTTCGGTCAACCATAGTATTCGGGCAAATCCCATGTCGGCCCACAACTGTATTTTAGGAATTCACATGTCAGCCACAATGACAAAGTTTTTGTTAATCATCACTGAAATAGTCACCAAGACAACCCTGTAAGTATGCTGAAGGCAATTATAGCGCTGTCAGTCGACCCTTATGTGTTTCACTATAATATTCTAATATCGAGGAGACCTCTCATAGATTTCATTATTTTTCACCGAAAGTATTCATCCATTCTAAGTCGTTGAGACAAAAGCACACTCTCGCCGAAAGCCATTCATTAGACTTTGTCGGAAAGCCCTAACGGGTTCGCCATGATATTACAATGAAGAAAAACCTCTCACCGATGAGCACCCTTTGTGCCAGTCAGGGAGACCTATTTGAATTCGCTAAGACTCTAAACTGAAAACCCTTAGTCTGGCTGAAGTGATCCTTTAATGTGTTAGTCGGTGAGACCAAAAGGGTTCGCTAAGACATTACTCTGAAGACATAATGATTTTGGTAAGAGTTTACATTACTCTGAGGACATAATGATTTCGGTAAGAGTTTACATGGTTGGTAGGAAATATACCTTTTCGCTATGACCTCACTTTGATGAAAAGGTTTCTCACTGAAAATTTCTTTCTTGTGCTATCGGCGAGACATAATGATTTCGGTAAGAGTTTACACTGAGGACCAATCTCATGCCAATATGAATCATCCTCTGTTGCTGAAACCATGAAGAAGTCCTACCGAACGATGCCTGTAAGTAAACTTCGATCGCTGTGACACCAAAAGTGTCTTTCTGATAGGCAACATAGACGTTTATCAGCAGAAAACACAAAATGGATCAGGGAGACCCTGGTATTCTCATGTCGATAGGAAATATGATATGGAATACTCAAACCTAGATGGACCCTTTGGAACTACAGGGCAAAGAAAGGGAAAAATTTTATGAAGAAAGGGCCTTGTGCACATGACGTGGACTCATTTGGAAACATAGGAGGATGAAAAACTTGTGAAATCACTCAGAGTTTTACAGTTCCAACAACCACCATCATCCCCAAATCACATGAACATGAACATCTAGGAAGGAACCATGAAGAGAGAAACCTATAAACCATAACATGTCCCTCTACCAACACCTCAAAAGTGTGATGTTGTGTCAATTATGATCTCCTAACAACCCCAAATGAAAAACCTCAACAACATCCATAACACATAATCTCATAGACCAAGTACAACATATGAATCAATGTAACAATGGCAACATGGACGTAATCCTCTCTAATCAAGAAGATAAAACTCAAATTAACCATCTCCAATACTAAAAATTAGCCCATAAAACATTTCCTAAGAATCCTCTTCAATGAATGATATCATACTCTCAAATGCATAGGGAGATAACCATGCCATAACATCCCTCAAAATGAATCCTCCAAAACTACCTATCCATAGCTTAAGATTCATATCTATGAAAGATAAAGCATCAAAAACTCATGCTAACGAATCCTCAAATGACTATCCATAATCAATCACCATGAAACAACTCAATCCCATGATAAAATCAAACCACGAAACATAACACATTTGAAAGATATAATGGGAAAATACCTCTCAAATAATAAACTATTGAGTAGACCAAGAGTAGGGAATGAGAATGCTCCTCTAGGACAACCAAGTCATCATGACTCACTCCAAGAACAATCTCCTCTATTGTTCCATCATGAACTCATGTCCATACCTAGGTGAAAGCTCCTCGGTCTTCCCATTGAAACCTCCAAAGAGTAATTGTCTCAAGCAAATATCTCTAATGACAAAAAAAACTCCAACCATCAACTACATCTCTAAGTATCCATTAGTACCTATAACCAATCAATCCATGCCAAATACTAAATGCAACATAGTGCACCATCATGAAACAATCAAGAAAATGATTAATATACCCAATACCAAGAGAATCACACATGATCAATGTCAAAGCTCCAACTGCAGAATCAGGGACCTATCAGGACAAAATCATTTGTCCATGATCTCCTCGTACGAGATCACATGCACCATAATGTATACATCCCAAGAGAACATCTAATATGGCAAACTCTAAACATAGATATCAAGAGTAAACCATGACATAATGGAAAAAAAATTTAAACCAATAATACATATCTCCAATCACATGAATACAACCATACCAATGATGGATCTGCGTCACTGCCAACAACTCCCACTGAACCGTGATACCGAGCTACACATGGCACCATGACAACCATCTCCTTCATGAAGATCATCTAGGTCTGCACACACTTGACTGCAATGTCAGTAACACACAAGTGAAACCAAGATCTCCAAGCTAGGAAGATATATACAACCACCATCTAAACATCACAAACAAATCTAATCACTACCAAGTCATCAATGTCAAAATCTCCCACTGAAAGTGTATAACCAATGAATATAACACGCTATCATGACACATTTATCAAACGACATGATACAAGTCCCAATCATTGACTAATCAAGTACTCAAATCATCCATCCTCTCTATCAACATACCAATGTATAAATGACCACATAAAAGATAAACTAACAAAATCTGCATCAACACTAAACCAACCTCGTGGATATAGACATTCCACATCAAGTCATCCCACTACAAGCACATGGGTAGATTATCCACAAACCTGCATAACTTGTGATTAAAACAATAAAGCATGCAAACTCATCATCACATCAGTAACCTACAAAATGAGATATCAAAGAAGATAACCATGTAGACCAAATGAATCAAACACCAAATAAACCTTAGATCTGATTTTCCAAAGATGTCCACAAAAGAACAATCATAGTCAAGGAATGAAATAAGCAACATCAGTAACCTACAAAATGAGATATCAAAGAAGATAACCATGTAGACCAAATGACTCAAACACCAAATAAACCTTAGATCTGATTTTCCAAAGATGTCCACAAAAGAACAATCATAGTCAAGGAATGAAATAAGCATCAAGAAGATAAGACCAATCTATTAATCACCAAACTAGATAACCACCAAACAACCACATACATGATCATGTCGCATGCTAATGCATCAAATTTACTTGCATATCCATGACACCATAACCATAGCCATCATTGTACCTGCATTCAACTATCACCCATATAAGACTCCAAGTCTCAAACCATGTCCAACCATGTCCTCAAAATTTAAGACAACCAGTATACCTGTCACCATCAAAGTCCAACTCTAAAAAAAACCTATAAACCTATACCAGGAAGTGCCAATATGATAGTCTATTGTACCATCATAAAAATCATATAAAAATATGTAATCTCTTAAGGTTTTTCCTCTTGACTCATCTAGATACTCACACAATCATACCACAAATCTCAGGCTCCTACGAGTGATAAAAAAAAGTACCAAACTCATCCCACTCCACAAAATATTAAACAACCTAAACCAATGTGTAGTATGCTACAAATTCTCTCCAATACCTCTTTGAAATTGAAAATTTGATTTCGTATGCAAAAGTTATCACCAAAATAGTGCAACTAAGAACATCTAACTCTCAAGCCCCAACAACATGTCAAAATGGCAAAATTAGTGAACCAAAGAAACTCCACAAAAAATAGCATAGAAAGAGCTTTTTGACGACTATAAGAAGCCAAAAAATGAAACATTGTGGGGTAAAGTTATGCAAGTATGAAAAAAAACGTTCGATTTTCCCATGTAGACAACTTTTGGTGGACCCCACTCCAAAATTAAATCCATTTAAATTTTAAAATCTAAAATTTTCCAAAAGTTTCAGATAGTTATTTTTCAATCAATTTTTAATCACAAAGCATTAAAGCTTTTTAATTTTCCAATATTAAATTTTTCTTTAAAAAGCACTTCAACCACTGTAACTTTTTAAAAGGCATCTACAACATGTTGAAGATAGTTCTAATTAGGCTTAGAAAACTAACTTAACACACTTCATAATTCACCACTTATCAACCTCTTTGCATTCTTTATTGTTATATTTCACATAATATTTGCACAACACTTATATGCCATCCCTATACAACACATCCAATATTGATTAGGCCCATATTTATATGCATAACATCCAAGTAAACACTTGCAACATCAATTAGGTCAACCTAATTAGATGAAACATGCAACATTATAACCCATTGGATTAAAATGCTAACACACATGCCTTGTAGAGGGAATGAAAATGTGTAAGACATAGAAATAGGTCCGCATGACCTAAAAACACTCTCATCAATCAACTCCTTACATAAATCAACTTTACATGACCCTAAAATAGTTAGGTCGACACCAGATAGCAAAACTAGTTAGTTGAATAATAGTTGAATGAACCAATTGTTCATCCATAAATTGACACATAGAACACCAAAAAAATTTCCACTTAGAATATACAAACTTCTAACATTTTTAAACACTTCCATAAATCCACATATCAAAATATTCATCTATGGTGGAATGTGGAGCATTCCAACATACACTCTACAACACTAACTCTGTCACAACTTAGTCGATGCTCTATCAATAATATCTTCAACTATATAAGATATAAAAACATGAAAATTTGAATCTAAACATGTTCAACATGGGCAATTAACACCTCAAAACTACATGAAAAAATTCTGCATAGTAGAGCAATGTGGACCACAAAACAATCTCATTGTAACATTGAAACTACACTCGAGACTTAGGAAATTATCCAAACCACTTGGTATTATCTAGACCAAAATTTTTACATATAAACAATGGGTTGACATCAATGACAACACCATATTTCATACTTTCAACAATATCCTCAATGACAAACAAACTTCCAACATGATGAGAAACAATATGATAACTTGGTTGTTGCGACACATGATTACTAGTAAGTTGTTTTACAAAGCTTAAGATATGGCCATGAGGTTTAGGTGAACTATAATGAGAGGTGAATTAGGAGGTCCAATAATGAGAGACTTTTAGGAGGCCCAAAAGGATTTTTAGGAGGTCCAAAAGGAGTTTTAGGAGGTTCAATAATCAAATAAAATCTAATAGCCAATTATGCATTAATAATCTCAATGGATTTAACTTCTTGCTTATGATCTTCTATCAAGGGTGAAACTAATGCCACCTTAGCATATTCATCTATGAAATCCATATTATTATGATTTGAAAGAAATATAACATTGATATCATCCTCTTTTCCAAAAATATCTTCCCAAGTATAAGAGGTAGGGGAGAGAAAGAAACAAGATTCTCATGACGCTTAGTGATTGGAACTTCTAACACCAAAATACCTTTTTCCCGAGTAGGTGAGGTATTGGGAGAAAAATAAACATTATTATCATTATTATCAATGTTTGCATTCTCTTGCACAAATATAACCTCACACATAGGAGAGATAGGGGAGAGGGATCAATGATTATCATTTTTACATGCTTACATAAAAAAATATATTTGAAATTCTCAACAAGATTTGACAATAGAACATAAATTATGGCCAGAAAATATTTTTTCAATGAGAGCAGGGTGTTATGTCCTATGTATCAAGATATCAATATTTTTATCAAAATATATTGTTATAGAACTAATATAGAAAAACTGATACTAGATATGAACAGAGACCAGAGAATGTTGAACCAAATTTTCTATTACACCAAAATATTGATCTATCAACATCCAATATAAACAATAGAGACATGGATCAAACAGGAGGTGGTTAGTCCCTTGTCACAAATCCTAAGGGGAGTATTAACCATTTTCCAACAATCTCCCCCTTAGTGTTATTCAAGGGGATTCAAACCCATGACCCAACACTTTGATACCAATTATTGGCCCACATTTTTTATTGCATCAAAATATTGATCTATCAACTCTGAATACAAATGATAGAGACATGGATTACATGAGAGGCAGTTAGTCCATTATCTCAAATCCTGAGGAGAGAGTTGAACATCTGCCAATATAAACAAGGTTCAACACATTAAATTTTGGCCTAATATAACTGGACAGGGGCTCGTAGGTTGGCTATGTCCTACATAGGCTTTTGAAAAATTCAAAATTTTATTGTATACTATATTGTTTAGGGATCCTAAGTCTATGTGAAAATTAGTCCAACAATGAGTACTGTTCCAAAATTTATTCAACTTATGATTATGTAACTCAAAATGCAAGTCTGCATGAATGTTGAAAATTATTGAACAATAAATGACAAATGTAAATACAGTTTCTAGATCTAGGATGCAATAATCAATTGATTGTAATATTCTAAATGTAAAAATTATAATACGAATATGCTTTCTTAATGAAAAATTATATGATTTTTTACTTTTTAACTATATGCAAGATGCAAATAAAATATTTTATTTTGTTTTCATATTTTAAATGAACTAATGTAGATTTATGAATACAATTTGAATGTATATATGAGCTAAAATTATTGAAATAAACCCTATTGCAACTTATGACACAATATGATATGTAATTTTTTAAATTTGTATGCTTTTTATGATGTAAAAATGGATGCCTAAATGAAAATTATAAAAAAATACAATGCCAAACCTAGATCTAGGATGCAATGCTTCATATTTCAAAAGGTCTATAGTGTTAACATGTCAGGTTCCCCAAAATAAAACATAGAAAAAGGTAGCTCTAATATTTAACTCTAGGTTTTGGGTGTTTTTCCTAAATGTTTTATGAAAGATTTGAATGGTAGTGTGGGTATCATAGATTTTGACAAGGTATCAGATTGGCTTACAACCTAAAAGGTGAGTCAACCAAACCTTAACCAAATTTGGAAATGACCTAATAACATTTGAAATGTAATGATCTAATTGACTTAATAATGCAAATTAGTGTTCCAATGTGAATATTGAAAATTTGAGAAGTCATAGAGGAAATCAAATAATAGAAACAGAAAGGGGAGGACATTATGCACTAGTGGTATAAATTTTAGCTGAATTTGTCAAGTCATTAGTACTAGGGATGTCATTTCCCTACTAGGTATATTTCAGATCTATTATCGTAGCCCTTTGGTGACAGATCTATAATTTTATTTCCTATCTACAAACTTGTCAAATCAATGTTGAATGTTCCTATAATTGAATTTTCGTGAGTTGTGAGGGCCTAGGGTTTTGAATGCAATAGTGAATAAAGTGTCTTGAAATTTCCTTTAATCCTCTTCAACCTGATATTTTCACGTTCACAATGATGGGAAATGTTGGGCCATTGTAGGTGTTTTCCTCAATTAAACCCTGTATAATTGTTTCCAATTCCATAATGGCAACATCAATGATAAATGGATAAATGAAAGGAAAGAATGATGAAATCACAAAATGTTGCAACTCACCACCCTTTAATGGCATTCTTGAAGAATTGAAGTCATACACATCACTTCAAGGAGCTTGATTTTTTTTTGCTTGATTTTCTTGAATACTTGAATGCTTTGGAAACCTACAACAAGGGTTAGCCTTCATGAAACAATGATAACACATGAACTCATATACACTTTGACATGATGTTGGATTTTGAATTGCTACAATAAAACTCTAAGGGTTGCTCTTGACTTATAGAATAATGCTCTCGAATTCTCTTGATAATTTCTTAACAATAGTTTTTGCTCATGAATGCTTGTTCTTTCTACATATATTTGAAATGATGCAATGACTATGTATTTATAGATATTTAATTATAATTTGTTGAAAATTAAATCTCAACAGCCAAATTTAGAAATTCAAATTTTCAATAATAAAAATTTCACACCAACATATTTGAATTTGGAGCCAACTTCCTAGTCCTATTTTGGGGGCTTTAAAGAGTTGGGGATAATTTATTAAATGAGAGAATTTTTTATGTTTACAAATTGTGATAAAATATTTAAAATAAGTTTAGTGATACATAATTTTAAAAATTAGGAGCTTAATCAAGTCCAATAAATTAAGTGGGGCAAAACATAGAGTGAAATTGTCAAGGGTGAAAATTTACTATGGTACACTATTATCTATCAAAATATATCTAAAGAGAACAATTATTTAAACTACTTAGAGCACCATAATATTAATATGGTATTAGATTTAGAAAATAACCAGAGCTACCCTTAGTTTTATTCAAGAAATCAACAATAGAGGTGCTTGGTGTTGGCTTTTTTTTTTGTTGCATGTTTGAGGTGCATACATTTCATTAAGGATGACCTAATTGAGATTGATTAGGTTGCAAATAATATAAATGCAAGGTGAAGCTTATGTGGGATGTGTGGAATGAGAATGTAATCAAGGGTGGTGATCTGGGTGTGAGCTTAAATGCTTAGAACTTCTAGATGCAGTGAGCATAATATGTCTACATTTTAGTGTGCTTGGAGTTTTTGGAGGCAGTGATCCAAAGGTTGTGGATGCAATAGATTTGCAGTGGTTGATCTTCCTATTTCTCTAAGATAGATTTCTCTTTGTAACAGTCTTCTTCTATCTCTCGTCTTCCAAATATTGAGTCCTTTAGGAAATGAGCCCTTTGGAGTGAGGCTAATTGCATTTGGTGTTCCAATTCATAAATATGTAATCTAATACTCACTATAGATTTTCCCTTCTTGGGTTTTTCACATAAATTTGGCATTCTTATGTGTGTGAATGTCTTTGCATTACTATTTAATATGGTTACATTATGCTAATGCATGATAAGTATTTAATGGTTGATAAGGGATTGAAAATATATTGAGGGATTGAATATTTTAATATATAATTGATTCACCCCCTCTCAGTTGTCCTATGCATCTAACACACCCTCACCCTTGGCATTGTGCTTTAGGCCCAAATTTGTCAAGATGTCGAGGATTTTTTTTTTTCTCAATTTGATCCTAAATCAAATAAATTATTCATATAAGTAAGTCAATACCTAAAATAGGGTTTCTAGATAGAGTGAAATTATCACATTTGATAATTTATGATGCTACAAATAAATACGAACTTATCTTTCTCTTTGGTGAGAGCTATAGTTTATCTAGAGATGGCATAGTAAACTAAGATCCTAGGGCAACCCTTCTTGAAAAATCATGAATTTTTTTTGAATAGTTTGAACCAAGTTTGAAAATAATAATAAGGATGAATTGGGCATTGTTTTACAATTTCACATTGCTTTTTAAGTAAAATATCAGCAATTTTATCTTAGTGAATTTTTGAATAGTATTAAAACTATTAGGATTCCAATTAATGAGTTTATTCTCTAACTTATGACTTATCATGGAATTGTTAACCCCATTAGACAATCTTAGCTTAAATTTTATTAGGTGAATCTAAGGACTCACTATGAAAGAGAAGGTCAAAACCTATACAAATGAACACAATAAATCATGTCACTAATCACATATGAAAAACCATTTTATTTTCTCTACATGTTTGGTAGACTTTACCTCTATTACCCATAGCTATTTTAAAATGTCTTTTTCCTAATAGCATGAATTTTCCATAGTCCTTGATAATAAATGCTAGATATTTTTGGATTTACACTATGCACAAATATTTACATGAATGTTTAGGATCATACTCAATGATCCATCATGAGAATGAAATGAAAATATAAAGAAGAATCAACTTAATATCCTTTACTTCTCAGTATCATTATTTTTTATATTTTCATACATAATTAGTCGATAGGGTATTTTGTTTGAAGTTTCTACCAGGATTTTTGTCAGCCCAACTACAAATTGGATTTGTCAGCACCAGGGGTTTTCCAATTGGTGGGGAGGGCACCATTTCTTTTTTGGTGACATGGACATTGGTAATTAGGTGGGTTGGTGGTGGCGGAGAATGGTGTCATCGTAACGGGGAAGGTGAATGGTAAGTTTTTGTAGGTGTGAGTGCCAATGCATCTTCCCATCACTATACAGAGGCGGAGGCCAAAGTAAATGCTATATTGAATGTTTCCATCTGGGAAAGCATACTTTGATTAAGTTGTATTGTCAAAAGAGCCATTGTGGTGTGGGTTTAATACTAGACTACTGTTAAAATCGTCACCTTCCGCTCCATTTTTTAGCAGGCTGGAGGGTTGTAAAACTATTGTGTCACAGAATTTGTAAGTCATTTAAATGGGTATTTTGCATAAACTAGTAATTTATTGTTCATGTCTTTTTTTCTTTATTTATTGTTGCTTTTTATAGTAGGTTGGAAGGTTTTAACACTGATGCACTATGAAATGTGCAAGAAAGTATACTGATTAAGTTGCATTGTTGAAAGAGCCATTGTGGTGTTGGTTTGATAGCAGATTATTTATTGTTCATATCTTTCATTATGTGCTTATTGTTCCTTTTGATAGAAAGTTGGAGGGTTTTATATTGATTAAGTTGCATTGTGGAAATAGCCATTGTGGTGTTGGTTTTGTAGCAGACCATTGTAAAAATCGACGCCTTCCACTCCATTTTATAGCATTTTGGAGGGTTATAATATTGTTGTGCTGTAGAATTTGTAAGTGGTTTTACATGGTAATTTATTGTTCATGTGTTTCAGTCTGTGCTTATTATTCGTTGTTATTTGTTTGTGTCTTTGCGGTTATACCCATTTTGAAGACTTGAAAGAGATAATCGGTCTGTATGGATGCTTTTATTGTAGTTAAATATTTTTTCTCTCACCCAAAAAATAAGACTATTTTGTTTGAAGTTTCTACCAAGATTTTCATCAGCCCAGCCGCGAATTGGATTTGTTGGTGTCGAGGGTCTGTCAGCCGGTGGGGAGGGTACTATTTTTTTTTGGTGATGTGGATCTTGGTAATTACATGGGTCAGTGGAAGTGGAGAATGGTGTCATCATTATGGGGAAGGTGAATGGTAAGTTTTTGTTGGCACGAGTGCCAATCATCTTCCCGTTTGTGTACAGAAGTGAAGGTTCAAGTAAATCCTATATTGAATATTGTCATGTGGGAAAACATACTTTGATTAAGTTGTATTGTCGAAAGAGCCATTGTGGTGTGGGTTTGATACCATACTATTGTTAAAATCATCGCCTTCAACTCCAGTTTTTAGTAGGTTAGAGGGTTGTAAAACTGTTGTGCCGCAGAATTTGTAAGTCATTTTTGATGGGCATTTTGTAGAAATCAGTAATTTATTGTTCATGTCTTTCGTTCTCTATTTATTGTTGCTTTTGATAGCAGATTGGAGGGTTGTAACACTAATGCACTGTGAAACATGTGCGAGAAAGTATATTGATTAAGTTGCATTGTCGAAAGATCCATTGTGGTGTTGGTTTGATAGCAGATTATTCATTGTTCATGTTTTTGGTATTCTCTCATTTCATGTGGTTCTTGACTATTTTTCTAATGGTTCTTTTATAAAATTTTCCTTGTCACTAACTATATATAATTGAAACCATTTTAGATTGCAAACTATGTGAGTAAAATATGCATACTGAATGACAAACACCTAATAAGGCATTATATCAATATATTTAAATAACAATTAAACTACTAAAAGCTATAAATCTATTGTAAGCATCTTATTGTTCCCTATATCCAAAGATTTACCATATCATTGGGCTCTTAGATTGTTAAGCACTGTGACTATTAAAATGCCAATCTAGAGAATGATATGTTGTGAATATGCAGGAAACTAATCCTATATAATGATTGCTAAATGATATGGTGATGATACTATAGCTGAAAATGACATGAAACTGATAAAAGAAGCTACCATAACTAGGATGCAGCTAAATGGAAATCCATGATTATGATTGCTATATGATTGCTAATCACTATTTTCTATTTGCTCAATCCCCAAATGCTTAATTTCTCTAATGTTATTTCTGTAGAGTAATATTACACAAAGTTGGGATCCATTTCTTGTAGAAAGTTGTATTTATAGATTCTCGACAACATATTTGTGATGTGGTAGGAAGTAAGGGTCTGGATTTGAATTGAAAGATTCAATGGTGAAAGATGAAAAGCCTGATAATATTATGGAGATTATTCCTCTCCACAAAAAAAATTAGCCAGAGGATAGGAAGAATCAATGGAAGAAGATGACGAAGTTTTCCTGTAATTTTTCTCAAATTTGTCTCCAAATTTATTCATGAAGGCTGAGTTGAGTTAATTAGATATATATATCTAATTTTGTTGGTGCACATGATGAGATGGAAAGAGAAAAAGTTATAGAAATGTTATTTAATTGAAAATTGGAGTTATTCAATTTTAGCAAAAGACGATATTTAAGTTAATAGAACAAACTTATTAAAATACGTTTATTAAATTAAGATGGAAGAAATAGATAATTATTTAAACAAAGTATGTGAACTTGTTTATTTAATTAAGATAGAATGATGTGATTAAGATATAATTATAGAAGAATTGGTAATAATAATTAAATAAAACAAAGTATGTGATTTGTTTATTTAATTAAGATGAAACAATATGATAAAGATAGAAGAATTAAAAGTGAAATATATAAATAAATATTTTAATTTATTTATAAGTAGATGAAAATAGAAGGGTTAATTAATCAAATAAAGCGTATTTAATTAATTAGATTATCTAGACCATTTGTAGGTGTATACACAAACATTGTTAGTTGTAACTACACATGTCCACAATACTAGATAGGTTTGTCTCCAACTAGATTCTATTTATATAGAAGGTAAGCCTATATGTCCTTTATTCCATTCCTTATTTCACAAGTACATGTCAAATTATTTTTCATAAATGATATAACTAGATTTTTTTTAAAAAATTTATAGCATTGATTTCAACTAAAGAAAATTGTCAGGTTAATGCTACAAGATTTCCACAATCTATAATGCTTGGCAATTCTTATTTTGGGATATTTGATTGTGTTTCAGTTTTGTGGGTAGGCAATGTATGTTCTTCCTTGGGTTCTTGGTGACAACCCATGAGGCTGCATGGCTCAATACTGTAAGGTGGAGAGTAGGCCTTCTTTCTTTCTATTCAGACTTCATCTAGTTGCAACTACAAGGTATGCGTAGATCCTATCTAGCACTTTTGTTTTGCAAATATCCACATAATTTCTTCCTATATTTCCATATATATATATTTACACATTCAGTCAGACTCCCTATTTTTCATTTTAATATGGTGTCATCTCTTATTTTATGACTATGTTTAAAATCCTTTGTCATAAATTATACAACTACACATATTTTAAAAAAAATGTATAGCAATGATTTCAACTAAAGAAAATTCTTAGGTTGATGCTTTGAGATTTTGACAATGCATAATGCTTAATATTTGTCATCGAAAAAGTATGCTTTGGGCTGGGGATTCCATGACAGCCAAGGAGGCAGCATCACCCAATACAATAGGATAGAAAGCATGCCTCCTTTTCTTATGTTCATACTACACCCAGTTGCACCCACAAGGTATGCCTATATCCTATCTAAGACTCCCCTTTTACAAATATGAACGTAATATATTCCTATGTTTCCATGTATACATTTGCACATTCATTGAGCTCCTATGCTTTTGATTTTAATATGGTGCCCATGTGCATTTTACTCCACTGACAAAGAGAGTATTTGTATAAGAGCAACTGCATTATCTAGCATTGAGTATTATAGAGAAATAGGGAAATTGTAATAGACTGGTTAGTAAAAAATGCATACATGTATTTATGCATATATGCATATTTATACACATGTATATACATGTATATATATGTGTGTGTGTGTGTACATATGTATATACATGCAGAAAGATGTATATATATACATCTATGTATGTATGTATATATATATGCATGTCTGTATGTGTATATATTATATATATACATGTGTATAGATATGTATATATGCATAAATATATGTATGTATGCTTTAGTAATAGCTCTATTAAAATTCCCCCATTATACATATATACATGTATATGTATAAAATGGGCAAGGTCTATTTTACATAAAAATATTTGGAATCATATCATATAATTATTATCATGACCTAAAGAAAGTAGGTATTATCATAAAGAACCAACTTTATACACTTCATCTAGCAAGCTAAAAAGATAGTTGTATGAGCATGGAGAAATTTTAATATTGCATTTACTCTTCCCACTGGAGTCGTGCAACAACATGATGCATTGGTCCTCGTGCCAACAAACACTTACCATTCACCTTCCCCATATCTAGGAAACCATTCTCCATCACCACCAACCCATGTAATTTCCAAGGTCCACGTCACCACAAAAAAACCCAGTGGATTAAGCTTGTGGCATCTTGTATACATATGTACATATATATATAAATAAAAGCAATACACCAAAGGCTAGTTGAAGCGTTATATATATATTCTAGATTTAAGCTCCATTATTTGGCACTAAGTATTATAGAGAAATAGGAAAATTGTTTAAGAACTCTCCATCACTGCCAACCCACATATTCGTGAAGCTCCACATCACCACAAAAATACCCAGTGAACTCCCCTCCGGCCAGCTACATCCTCATCACTGGAAAATCCAAAATAGGGCTTGTCTTGCAATAGGTCTTGCAATTTCCCTATTTCTCTATAGCATACAACCCTAAACCCTACACATAGATAACTGCAATCCCTCCTATGGTAATGGCTGCAACGCCAAAGATACACACACATAAACAAAACAATAGACCAGTAACAAAATAAAGAACATTTAACTACAATTGCTCCTATGGTGACAGGTATAAACCCAAAGATGGACAGCCATAACTATAAAACAAAAATCAAGGGCCACAAAAATTATTGACCCCAACCATATTTTTTTGACGATAGGAATAATATTTTACTACAACTTCCCCAAAGTGACATTAAATAGAGCTCCTAAACCCAATACGTAGCAATAATCTGTGCATAATAAGCACAACCCCACACACTTAATTGAAAATTTGACCTACATCACCTGTCCCTAAATATTATAGACAAATAGAGAAATTGTAAAAGAGGTATTAGAATAATACTCAACAAAAACAAATTAGTAACCCTAACCTTATTTTTTTGATGAATGAAAGAAGATTTAACTAGTATTTCTCCACGGTCAGCTCCCTAATGGTTGGCTACATCCTCATCACCAACGAATGCAAAATAGGCCTTGTCTTGCAATAGGCATGTTACAATCCCTTTATTTTTCTATAATATTTAGTTGCAGGGAATGTAACTTCAATTTTTGATTAATTCTGTGGCATTCTATATACATACACACACACACATATATATATATATATACACATGTCTATGTATATATCTATATATACATATTATCAGAATGTATACTCCAAAATTTGCAAGAAAATATTTTGATTATGTTGCATTGTCAGAATAGCCATTCTAGCATTATCAATATGTGCTCCAAAACATGCCAGTGAATATATTGATTAAGTTCCATTATTTGAATAATACTCTCTTCTTAACAAATGGAAATTTCATTTACAGATAGTGTATCAGCTAGAGATATAAAGTTGAATAGATCAAAGAACTATTACAATAATACTTAAAAGTTTCCATACACATTTTGGAGAGATTGTTTAATCATATAATACACAAATAAAGAAATTGGAAAAGAGCTATTACAATAACACTAAACAACCACCAAAGTAATTTTATCTCTAATATTTTAATTTTTTCATACCACCCTAAACCATACATAGATAAGTACAATTTCTCCAATGGTAATGGCTGCAACGCGAATGATACACACAAATAAGGACAAATAGAGAAATTGTAACAAAGCTATTGCACCACAACTCTTATTCACACTTGGGCTGATGAAAATCTTGTCAGAAACTTGAAACAAATAAATTGAATAGATAGGAAGAGATATTAGAAAGGATAACACTTAACAACAACCAAACTATTTTTGTATATATAGACGTGTGTATACATTTGTGTATATATATATATATTTGTCTATATAGATACATACATACACATGTATATATATATGTATACATAATGCCATAGGCTTAATCAAACATTCAAGCTACATTCCCTCAGACTAAACATTATAGACAAATAGACAAATTGTTATAGAGCCATTAGACAACAAGTCTTATTCACAGTTGGGCTGAAAAAAATCTTGTTGGGAACTTCTAACAAATAAATTGAATAGCTACAAAGAGATCCTAGAAAGAATAACACTTAACACTGATATGTATGTATATGTATGTTTCACATCGGTATTTTGCATAAATGATTAATTTATTGTTCATGCTTCTCATTCTCTCCTTGTTGTTGCTTTTGACAACAGGTTGGAGGGTTTTGACACTAATATGTTGCAAAATGTGCAAGAGAGTGTATTGATTAAATTGCATTGTCAAAAGATCCATTTTCAATAGATAAAAGAGATAAATGAAAACTCTATACTATCCACCACATTTGTCATTGTTTGCTTCTGTTAGATTGCTTTTCTTCTATCAAATAGTTGAATGTGGCTTTTTCACCATGTATCACTTGTGATTCGTAAGTGTTTTCCTAATAGTTGTTTTACAATTTCTCTATTTCTTGTTATCATGTGATATATGATAAGAGTCCTTGAGATTTTCTGTGGACCTTACCTGCTTTTGTTACTTGGGGGGGTTGAATTTTTCCCGTGTCTAGACATTTTGAAAAACACAAATAAGTAGATATATATATCATTATGTACACATGTATATATTTATCTATATATACAACAATATATCTAAATGATAACATATTCCATCCAAAAAAATTAAGCACGTTAAAGATTACAAAATTTTAAACATTAAAAAATAATCCTTGTTGCAAGAACAATAGAATACTCTGTTACATGCATCTTCAAATAGATGAATGGAAAACAATATCATGAAAGTTATTGATAGTTAAACAAATGAGGGAAGAAGAATATCATGAAACATGTTAATAGAAGATAACTACTAGCCTCTTTTATTTTATATGTATATTATTTTGTTTAGATTCTTGCAGAAATATAAATATGCATTCACGAAAATTAGTGTATTGTACACTCTATTTCAAATTCTTTCATGCTCGTATGGCTTAGTTCAATGTAGCTCATCCTTGTTGAATAGAATCAACAATGTATGTAAGTATGATACTTTCTCATTGTCAATAGACAACTTTGGTTAACTAATTGCAAAAATTATTCGCTATTTTTAGGCTTACATTGTATATATTAATTTTACCCATATACTTGCTCTTTACCCCTTTTTTATTTCCCTTAGTTTTCCACTAACATATGTTTGTATTCCATTTGCAAGAACTAGGTTTAAACATGGAAAGGGATTTGAAAACCAAGTTATGTTTTTTCTTTCAAGTTGCCACACCAAAGAGAAGACAACAATATCAGATATTACATATGGAAAAAAAGGAGTTTGCCCAAGATTCCTACTATACGATGTATGATGAAACTCTACAACATCTCCCATGGGTTTTTCATCCTTCTCTTTCTCGAGGGTCTGGCTAGAGTCCATGCACCTCTATCAGAAAATTTCTCTTGTAATTAAACACTTGAAAATCTTAGGTGAAACATAGTGAAATGACCTCTTATTTATACATATCTTAACATTAATTCCAAAAATTCAAATAACACAAGCCAACATTTGAATACATATTTGAAATCATAGAAAAATCACCAAAAAAATATTTGAATTTTAGGTTTTAGGCCTTTAGTGAGGACCCAAATGGGTCCTAGGTCACTAACCTAGGACACACATTCTCCAAACTTAGGTGTTATGTTGTGGAATTTATGAATGTCAGGTTTTTCCCTTCATAAATTGCATTTAATTAGGCTTGGATTTGAATCAAAGGGGCCAATTAATGCATAATTAACCTTAATTGATTAATAAATCCCTAGATTAGTGTGGAAGTGTAAAATTACATGTGACAACACCATAAATAAGGAACAATTAAGTCCATTTTTAATTAATAGGCCCTAAAATTAATGTGAATATGTAAAATACATATTACAACACTAAATTAAGCCATAATTTAGTCCTTTTATTTAATATTAATTCTTAAATTAAGTGTGAAAATAGGATAATTTTTCCTACACTACATTTAGCCCCCACTTTAGTGAGAGTATGACCCCGTGTCAAACTCACATTAAAGTAGACATTCAAGACAATTATGCATGCAACAATGAAAAATATACTCAATCATACACTATCAAAGTCTAGAAGAAGAGAAAGGTGGATCAATCTTCGACCCTCCCAAAATGATGTGGAACATGGTTGTTTTTCTAGGGAAGAAGAGAATCTAGCTTCGACTATCCCAACATGATGTGGAACATGACTATTTGTCCTTTTTGTTCACAAGTGGAATTCGATGTCCACTATGCAAAGGACATGAGTACTCACTCTAGGCTAATGGAACCTCAGGTCATCCATTAGGTGAACCACTAGGGAAGTGGCTTAGTGAGAAGTCAATGCCTCTATCTCAGCTCTCATTGTACTTACCATATCGAAGTTATCCCACTGACAACTTTGATAGGGAAACAAACACATTTCAATTTCAAGCTTCATAGGACCTAACAAGATGTGCTACGCTAAGCCCACTATGAACATGGATGTGGGTAAAGATTTGTTCAAAGGTACTTTGCTTAGTTTGTGTAAACTCTTCTTCTTAGGGATCATCATTCTCAATTTCTCCAAGAGAGGAAAAGTATAGAATAAGAGAATCACAACTTAGGGAATGCAACGTGTAGCATCACCACTTAGAGGAAAGTTGTATGCTAACAAATATCACACTCTCAAAGGAAATCAAACACAAATGACACCACCAAGAAAAGGACACATCACAAGAATAAATAATATCAAATAGAGAAACATGAGTGTCGATGTATGCCCCCACTTTAAAGTGATTGCTAACAATAATGTTGTGAGAAATCAGCTTTAAAGTAGTCAATGAAGAATACATGAGAGTGTTGAACACACAAAATAATGAGAGAGCGGTGAATCAATATTCTATTAAACCAATTAATTGCTAACCATCCAATTATTACAATGTATCTTGTTGCAACAACAAGTAAGAACATGGAAATGAACATAACATCACACAACACATAGAAACCAAGATTTTTACATGGAAAATGTAAAGTGGTAAAAGCCACAGTGAGGATTAACTCACAATATATTATAACTGGTTACAAAATATCACATGACACACTACTAAGACACATTATCCTTGAAAGGATCATAGTTGGATTACAAAGATATGGCTCATTGCCAAAGATGTGAACTGAAAGGAATGCATATTCTAAGAGTTGGGTACAGTTCCAATTAAGCTCTAAAAGATGGAAAGTCATACACCAAATTGCTGGTGTACAACAACTATCATCAACTACCAAATCACTTCATCACATATCTTGCGTTATCACTTCTCTTTCACCTCTCTATCAATCTCAAAAACATACACACATTAATGCACATCTCATACATATATTCAATATACACACAATTCATACATCAATTACGTTGGCCTAATTGGATGTAAGCATACATAATTTAAAATATCTTGTTGACCACAAAACAAAACTTCTTTGGCGCTCAAAACTAAAAAATGCAAGACATAATTATGGTCATCCCAGACCTAAAAAAAATAGTCCTTCATGAAACATGCACCTTAATTCAACTAGAAGAGAAACATAATAAAATTGTAAGATGAAATTTTGACATTTAAATCTTTCAATCCGTTCAACTAAAATTTCTAATTCCCTGATCATGACTATATCTAAGACTCTTGAAAAATATATCAAAATTATATGAGTCATCATATAGTTTAGAGAGATTCTAGAAAAGATTATTGGATTGATGTAGAATGAGCATAGTTTACCAGATGAGAAGATATTTAGACATAAGACAATGTTGACATCAATGACAATAAAGACAACAAACCGAAGGTCTCCTTCAATATTCCAATAGAGAGATTATTTAGAAATCCCTATACCAAGTCATATGTTATCAAATGAAACTACATCATGTAGGGGGAAGGGGTCACCCTCAAAAAACACATAAGCAATCTAGGAATTCATGGTTAGTATTTCTTTGATACAATGTGGTTATAGAGCTCAAAAATGTCATCATTCCCCAAATACTCGTAGAATTGGAAGAATAACACAAAGAGAGTGAAAAAGAGAAAATATTTTGGGTTAATAATCTCCCCCTTTTTCATTCATGGCAACATGTTCCAAAAGTGAAACTCACTTAAAAATTATTGCAACAACAAAAATTTGTTCAATTCTTCATAAAACTCCCTCTCTCAAAAACATAAAATTGAAACAAAAAAAGAAGAAGTTATTTATATTGAACCTTCAACCTTCTCCCCCTTTGACATCAACTTGGACAAAGGGTAGGAAAGAAAAAATGGTCAAGAGCTAGTGGTTCAACCTTGTAGCTCTTTTAGAATTGCTTCCCAAGTGGGCTTACCATAATCCCAAATCCTTTTAGCTCTTTTAAGATATTTATGTAGAGATCCTAGTTCCACTAAGCATCCTTCTCCTTCTTCGAGAGTGGAATAAATAATGTTCATCTTCTCCAATATTTATGCATCTATCAAGGAACTTGATATGGAGATGTGTCTAGCCTTTACTAGATCTCCAAGTTTTACAAAGCGTCTTATTGCATCTTCTTTTTGGCTTTGCAAAATGAATAACTTGTTCTAAAGATATGTAATTAAGTTCCAACCAATGTAATATCTATCATATATAAATTTGTAGAATCAAGACGCATCTATTAGCTAAGACTCGATTGAGTCCATTAAGTCCTTGATACCTTGAGTGGCATCCAACCAATGCATATTGTAAGCAAACAATAACTGGGATTCCTCACCATAGTCTCTCACCTCTTTCAAACTTTGTAACACACTGTTATGTGCAATAAAAAATTTCTCTTATAGAATTAGTGGTATTTTAAGTAGAAGACTTGTCTCCAAATCTTTCATGATCTATACCTTAAGATTAAAGGACTATTCCTTAACAAAATCAATTGCACACTTGAGATTCTCAATCACTGCCAAGGTGTCATTTGTAGTAACACCAGGGGCTATTTCCTCTGAATCTCTAATGTCTTGATTTATCAGCTCATTCCCTTTTTGATAAGCTTCAATAGTCTCCTGAGTAACTAATTTGAAAAAGGTGCCACAATTTTTTATTTTCTCACTTGGTGCAATCTTAAACAAATCTACATAGCCCAGATTTGATGGAAAAGTGACTAGTTGATGTGGTAGCACTAGCTGTATCTTTGGTTGCCTTGTAATTAACCCTTTAAGTGTGCTTCTGGATGATTCTCTAGTTATCTTTGGTGGCTCAAAAAATTTTGGATTCTCTTCTTCATTTTTTTCATGCTAGGTGGCTTTCTTTACTTGTTCTTCTTTTCTTCTTCTTTCTCCTTCTTTTCCTCATCATCCTTGTAACCATTTCCCTTTTTTTCTTTTCTCCCTTCACCCTCATCTTTACTCTTCTCGCCATTATTTCCAATGGATTCATCATATTTTGTAGGTACATTACTAGTATCATCCTTGTATTGTTCTTTAGACTATTTTCTTGTAGTCTCCTCTATATCATTTGGAGGGATAGGAGTCTCTAAAACCTCATATATCTCACCAAAACTTTCCAATATTGGATACTCTATTACTTCTCTAACAACAACATGTTCCTATGCCTGAGTTGTATGGGATGAAGAACTAGTTCTTGTCATGTAATTTCTTGCCAAACTTTTGATTATGTCCTGAGTTTCCTTTCTTAATTTTTCCATACTATTTGTCTCCTTTATCATAAGCATGTTAACTCTTTGTTTAACTCTAAACATAGTAGAACATGAATTATCTTAACAAATTAGTAGCATCTTCTTGAGATAAACATGATCCATAAGAAACCAAGGGCCTCATTTTTCATCTTCTCTTCATCATTTATAGCCTCTTTCCTTCTGTGTACTAACACTTTCTAGACATTATCAATCACTTTCTTTTGGATTGTCTTCATACCCACATTGCAAATAACAATGTACTAAATAAAAGCATTAATAATATTTTATTTATCTTCATCATTTACTTCATCATATAATTGGGTAGTTTTCATAAGATCTTCATCATTTACCAAAGCACCTATATTTAAAGATGGTCAATCACTTATCGAAGGAGAGGCATACATTTCCTCCTTAGGATTAGATGTTCCTTCTTCATTATTCGTTTCATGCACATGAATTTTGAAAAATTCTTCTTCCTCTATCTCCTTATCTATGAAGATATTAACTCTTATTTTTGCTTCTTCATTATTTGCAGAGGTGCTCCTTCTTCTATTCATTTTGAATTGTTTCTCTTCTTGCAATCCAATATTAATTTCTTCCTAAATAGAATCACTAAAATTTCTCTTCTTCTTTTTCCAGGAGCAACAAATGGTGCAACAAGAGGTATGCCCTTCCTTTTAAAAGTACAAATACTGGGTCCAATGGGGATTGATGAGCCTAGTCTAATTTCGGGTCGAATCTATAGTCTATTTTCTCATAGGTGACATGAACTTTAACATTTAAGTGTTGGTATTGGCATAATGTTTCCCTCAAACCATTAACATTTGATATTATCCTATCTCTAGAGTTTTAATGATATTTGGCATAACCTGTGGGTTAGCTATATTGATTTTGCATGTGATTGGTGAATGTTTCTTAGAATGGTTATATACATGTGTAGTTGTTATGCATACTATCCTTGTCATGTATATTTAATGAGACAAGTTGAGGAAGAAATTTCCAGCTAGACATGCACCATAACTTCTAGCTGAGGAATTGCTCCAAATCAAAGGTAGCTAGTAGCAAAGATTCTTCATGCAACTAAACATAATTGCTTTGTAGTGGACCATAATGATCGAGCATGCATGGGCATTACTGTTGTGCTAGATCTATGATTGATTTGCATGTCTGACCAAATTCCATGCATGTGTAACCGTCATCACTCGACTTTCCCCTATTTTTCCTAAATGGTGTCCAACTAGTCGTGGAGTTGACTACCTTGTTTAGCTATAGTATAAATAATGATTTGATGCTCCTTCTTCAGGAGGTTGCATGATTTGGCATTCTACTTCTATTCTCTAGTTTCAATAATATAGACACATTACTCTTTGTATCACTTATCCAAGGGGGCTGACTTGGTGAGTAATATGTCTTCTTAATTTAGCATTAGTTCAGTATTACTTTCTATTTAGTACTTAGTTAGAAATCTGGCATTGACTGTTCCTGTAGTCACTAGAATTTCATTTAATGACTATTCCTGTAGCCAAACTAGACAAAGTAATCTCTTGTTTTTTGTTCAGATTTTCATTCTTGTTTTGCATTTCAGCATTGTGTTTCTTAGTTGTAGAAAGTGATGACTACTTGAGCCCCTAGTGCACATAGTGTGTTAACCCACTTCAAGTTTATGCCTCGAAGTTGAAAAGTTAAATGCACCTTCATGAGGATTGAAATAGCTATTTAGGTCAGATGTCCAATCACTAAATCATGGTTGTATGGGATTAGTTATTAGATCATTGTAGGAGGCCAACATTTTTGGCATCATTGTTGGGGATGGTGTCAAGCTAGAAATTATTTTGGATTCATTGGTAGTTTTTCTTGTTGTATTGTTTTTGGAAAGGTTTCTTAACATATCCTCATTTAGGAAGTAATGACCCCCCTTTATTATTTACCAATTCTTTGTGTGAGCTTCCTGATAGTGAGTGATACCGCATGCATAGAGGAAGGAGAAGGGATGCTTTTGGGAGATTTCTTCCTAACAATCCTCATCCATTCTAGATATTTGAATATTAGAATCTACCAAAAGAAGAGGAAGAAGAAGATACACACCCCTTTATTGATGCATATCCCAATCCGACTAGTTCTGAAGTCTCCTTTGAAGATCAAAATCAGCTTGAGAACCCATTTGTCTTGGAACCACATCAAGTAGGCATGGGTGATGCAAATAGAAACAAACAAAACCAACCAGATTTTCCTTTCCCAATTTCCCATCAAGATGAAGTTGACAACATCAAGAACATTCATGTCACAACACTCCCCAAATTTTATGGACTTGTGACAGAAGATCTTGATACCTTCTTATTTGAGTTTCATATACTCTGCAACAATTATTATTATACTATTGATGCCCATAGGCTTAAGTTATTTCCCACCACCTTGAAAGAGGTTGCATTAAGATGGTCCATGATCCTAGGCAGAGATACTGTGGGAGTATGTGTAGGATCATGATGGGCCAAAAAGTGGCAATATGATGGGTATGTGGCTAACGAATTTTTTTTACCCAAAATTGATGAAACAAAAAAGGGTTTTTAAAGGAGATTCCTAGCTTTCTAGAAATATAAATTATGCTTTACTTTGAATTTAATAAGTAATTAAATTATTCATTTTCTATTCAAATTACGACTAAAGTCCTAATCGATAGATTGATTGAAAAAAATATATAACTTTCAAATGGTATCATATTTTTTGAATCAAAAACATGTGTCACATTCTATGCTTCACATGCTATAGGATTAAAAAAGAAAAAATGGAATTTCATGAAGTTTTGACCAAGTTAAGGTGGTCAGACATACGAGTTTTTTTTATATTTTAAAAGTTGTAATAAAAATTCATAATTAATTATTACTTGGAAAAAAATTATAAAAAAATATACATCACATCGGGACATGAGTCCACTTCTATATAAAATATTATTAAAAAATATTATCGTTTTATTGTAGTTAGGGTGGTCAGATAGACACCTACTTCTTATTTTTTCCCTGAAATTTAAGTACTAGTGCATTGAAATTTCAAATTTTCACCAAATAGATTTCTTTTTTTTTGAAACAAACCAAATAGTTTAGAAACTACATTCAATTTTCTATAGATTCTATTCTTACATATTTTTGAAATAATATAGATAACTTATTCAAAATTTGAAGTCAAGTTGCCTAACTCTGATTTTTTTGATTTTTTTGCCACTTAAGGGCCTATTTTTTCCATGATGATCCTGCACATACCCGTGGAAACTTGGGAAGACATGAAGAAAAAAATATTTGAGAAATACAAGGAATACTACATGGGTAGTGACATGAGAGGAGGTGACATTTTCAAGACGAAAAAAAAGGAAGATGAGTGCTTGGAAGACTAAATTGCAAGGTTTTTATTTTGCTTACAAAAATCTCCACACCATGCACTTAGTGAGGACTCACAAAAGTTTCTTTTCCTAAGAGGAATTAGTGATAGCTGTACTGATGCCTTGGACCTCATGGCAGGAGGATATATCTCCCAAGTTCCTTGGGAGGATATCAAGAAAGTATGCTAGAATTATTCTAGGGAAGCTTCAAAGAAAGGGAGAGCTTATCAATCTTCCATGGGTAAGTCAACTATTGGTGGAGTCTCAAGAATAAAAATCACTCATTTGTTGGCTGACTTCAAGTAGAACATTATCAACAATATGGATACTCAGCTAGATACATTTCAAGCCAAGAAGAAGCAAGAGGAGGCAGAGACAATGTTGACAAAGTATTGCCCTTACTACAGGAAAAAGAAGAAGGACTGCAGATGCAAGATGGTAGCTAACCTTGAGAGCAATAAGATTCCACCTGAATTCAAGCCACTTCAAATTGAAGAAGACTAGGTCTACTATGTTGCACAAAGGAATCCTTGGGCTCCAAGACAAGGTATTCCACTAGATCAACTACCCTATGTTGGGCCATATTTTAACTCTTATTCATCTGGTAACCAATGGTAGCCCCCATATCCACCCAATTATGGAGGATATGCACCACAAACTTGGAGTAACCCTTCAAATGCTTGGCCAAGTAATCAGATTTCTCCACATTAGTGGTAACAACCTCAGGGAAATTGGAAGCAATTTCAAGGGCACTAGAAACCACCTCTAGGAAATTGGCAACAAAAAAGTCACTAGAGGGGAGGACAACAATGGCCTACCCAGACAACTAGCTAC
Organism: Sequoia sempervirens; assembly: GCA_007258455.2. NCBI lineage: Eukaryota > Viridiplantae > Streptophyta > Pinopsida > Cupressales > Cupressaceae > Sequoia > Sequoia sempervirens. The sequence continues at coordinate 613,536,245 of VDFB02058242.1, read as the reverse complement.
ATGTAGCCAACTTCTCTTCCCAAACAACCTTCTATAATGCCTCCACCTACTAATCCAAGCTCAAACATGCACATAAACCCACTCAGTTACCGACTCATCCCACACCCAATCCAGATAACAAACCACAACAACCTGCATATGTTGTGAATGTAAGTGGCATCCATTTGCATTTAGGAACTACTTTACCCACCCTTTCCAAGCCAATTATCATTGAACAACCTGTGGAAGAGGAAGAGGATCCTCTGATTGATCCCATTTGGTCAAATGCATCTAAAAATCCTGAGCTGCTTCAAGTCAAGCAGACTAAACAAGAACCACCATTCCCTCAGAGGTTGGAAGTTTCCAATAAGAAAGAAGAGAAGGAGGATACTACTTTTGACAACTTGGACCAATTAAAGCATATATGTGTTTAGATGCCCCTATTTCAAGCTATAAAGGATGTTCCAATCTATAGCAAAGCTATCAAGGAAGCTTGTCTTAAGAAGCCAGGAAGGAAGAAGAGAGGCCCAACTACCTATCATGCAGTGGGCTAGTAGTTGACATCATGTTGGGAAAAGTGACTATTCCCAAGTATAATGACCCAAGAAGAAGTGCGGTAGCAGTTTTCATAAACGAGATTCAAGTAAAGAATGCTCTAATTAATTTAGGGGCATCAATAAATGTAATGACCAATGACATCCTGCAACAACTAAAAATTGCAAGCATGAGATCTACTCCTATAGTCCTGTAGCTTGCTGATAGCTCCACTATTAAACCTAATGATGTAGTGGAGGATCTTGTGGTATTTCTAGACTCCTGGGAGTACCCAATAGATTTGATGATTCTTTCTCCTAAGAATACACTAGGTAGGTATCCCATCATTCTTGGAAGGCCTTGGTTGGAAACTACAGATGCATACATTGGATGTCAATAAGGTGACATGACCATTTCAGATGGGAGGATTAGTAAAAATTTTGCTCTTTATCCACCTACTCAGCCATCTCATGATGAAGATGATTTTGTATGGCCACAAGTTAGTGAAGAGGCTGAGGAAGCTAATTATGTGGCACAACTTATGATGCTAGGAAGAACCTCTTTCATGCAGCTCCAAGATGAGGATGAAGTATTGGCTAACATCATTCAAAATTATTATGAAGTGGAGGAAGCATCATCCTCTCATCCTACTACTTCAGTCAATCTTCTTGTAGCCACTAATCCTGCAACCACTCTTCCTACATATGTTCTTCCTATAAACAATTTCTTGCAGCAATAGGTGTGCACCATAAATTGCTGCCATACGAACAAAAGGTACCTTATGTTAATCAAGAAACCATGATAGAGTTAACTACACAAGTCTAGGTGTCAAAAGGAAAATATTTGAATGTTAATAGCAAATTGAATGAAGAGCAGCAATTGTTATTGGAAAACCTATTAAGGACCCATCAGTATGAATTTGCATAGGATTATCATGATATGAAGGGATTGGATCCTAAACTTTGTACCCATAGAATTTATATAAGAGATGATTGCACTCTAGTAAGATAGCCACAAAGAAGGATTAACCCTACACTAAGAGAAATTGTGAAGGGAGAACTGCATAAATTACTAGATGTAGGATTTATCTACCCCATTTCAGATAATCAATGGGTATCTCCATTAGTGATTGTGCCCAAGAAATGAGGGAAATTGTGATTTTGTGTTGATTATAGGGAACTTAATGCTACAACCAAGAAGGATCACATTCCTTTACCCTTCATTGATCAAGTTCTGGATGCACTCATAGGAAAGAAATACTTCTCTTTTATAGATGGATTTAGTGGCTACAATCATATCCAAATTGCACCAGAATACCAAGAGAATACCACCTTTAATTTTCCATGGGGGACCTATGCCTATTCGGTACTTCCATTTGGCTTTTGCAGTACACCTGCAACTTTTCAAAGGGTAGTCATTAGCATATTCTGAGACATTTCTCATGATTGCATGGAGATTTATATGGATGACTTAACCACTTATGGTGTTGATTTTAATCAAGCATTGGAAAATCTTAGGAGAGTCCTACAAAGATATGAAGACCAAATTTTTTCCTTAAATAGTGAAAAGTGCTTTATGATGATGCAAGAAGGTGTAGTTCTGGGCCACTATATCTCCCACAAAGGAATCCAAGTTGATCCTACAAAGATTGAAGTAATCAAAAATCCACCCACAACTGCAAAACAAAATTATGTTAGAAGTTTCTTGGGTCATGCAAGATATTATAGGCGATTCATCAAGGATTTCAGCAAGGTAGCAACACCATTGTACACCCTCCTCACTAAAGATGTTGAATTTTAGTGGACTGAAGCTTGTGACAAGGAATTTTCTGACTTGAATGGAACTTTGACTCATGCTCTTATACTCATGGGACCCAATTGGGAGCTTCCTTTCCACATCCACACCAATGCATCAGATTATGCCATAGGAGTAGTCTTAGGACAAAAAGAAGGAGCTATTGAAAATTCCATATACTTTGTTAGCAAAAAATTTCAATGAGTTGAATTTAATTATATAGTGATAGAGAAAGAAATGCTAGTAGTAATCTATGCACTCAAAAAATTTAGACACTACATAATGGGCTACCAAATCTTTGTGTAGAATGATCATGCAGCCATTAGGTATCTCATGAATAAACCTTTGATCATAGATAGATTGGAAAGATGGTTATTTTTGATGCAAGAGTTTCATATAACCATTGTGGATAAGCCAGGGAAGGCCAATCTTGTCGCGGATTTTCTTTCAAGGCAAACTACTTCAAAAGACAATCATCCCATAGATGACTCTTTCCCTAATGAGCATCTATTTTCTCTTAGTGTACAAACACTCTAGTATGATGATATATCCAATTACTTGGTCACAAGTAGAGTTCCATCTCACTTCTCCCCAAAAGAGAAAAGGGCACTCATTGAAAAATATTTTCCTTTCTCTAGGATTGTTGGATGTTCATTTTCTACTAGACCAAACCATGTCATGAGAAGATGTGTGAGAGAAGATGAGACATATGATATTTTTCATGCATGTCACAATGAACCATGTGGAGGACACTTTGTAGCCAAAAGAACAAAAAATGGTTTTGAACATAGGGTATTATTTTCCAACAATCCAAAAGGATGCAATAAGGAATACCAGAAAATGTGATAGATGTCAAAGAATGGGAAGACCAACCAGATCTGATGAGATTCCCCTATGCCCTTAGGTAGTAATCACTCCCTTTGACAAGTGGGGATTGGATTTTGTAGGACCAATTCATCCTCCATCAAATAGTTAATCTTATATATTGGTATGCATTGGTTATGTAACAAAATGGGTACAAGTTAAGGCCATGAAGCATGCAAGAGACAACAAAGTTGTAGAGTTTGATTGTGCGGAGATTTTCACTAGATATGGAGTCCTTAGAGAAATAGTGATTGATCAAGGAGCGCAATTCACATCAGCTCTTGTTGCAACATTGGTTAATGAGTATAACATAAGGCACAAGAAGTCTACTCCTTATCAACCCCAAGCTAATGGCCAAGTTGAGGTGACAAACAAAGAAATTGAATCCATTCTGACTAAAATAGTAGCCATCCATAGGAAGGATTGGGAAAGAAGATTACTGGAAGTTTTTTGGGCCTATAGAACAACATGGAAAAAAACTACAGGCTTCACCCCATTTGAGTTGTTGTATGGAAAGATAGCTATGACTCCTATTGAATTTGAATATAAGATTCTATGAACTACAGTGGATTTCAGGATGGATATTTCTAAAGCACAGAGAAAGAATCATGTAGCTAAATTCTTTGGATGTAATAAGAAGAGAAACCATACAACATACAAAAGTAGTGCATAATTAGAGAATCAAGTGACATAACAAGTTTATTAAGGACAAAAAGTTCAAACCAAGAGATTGGGCCTTGTTGTATGATTCAAGATACTAGGACAATGCAGGAAAATTATAGACAAGGTGGCTAGGACCATATGAAGTTGCTAAGGTCTTTCCCCATGGAGTTGTCTAGCTCACCACCATTGACCTTTTTAGGTTCAAATTACTTTTCAATGGCCATTGCCTCAATTTATACCACAAGCCAACTTCTAAAGAAGAGTTCCTGCAACAATTCACTCAACATTCAACACTCGAGCTTCCTATAGCCGAAGGCAGTAGACCTAGTGTCCCTGCTTCTGACTAACTGAGGTATGTACTTTTCATAATAAAGACTTCCACTTATGTGGAAGTCCATTTCTTCATCATCCACCCATCCACCCATCCATCACCACCTTTTTCTCTCTTCCTTCACTTCATTCCACCTCACCCCATTCTACCTCATCTTCATTTATTGCTCAATTTATTTTCCAACAAGGTGACCATTACTTTATCCATGATCTTTGCAACAAATATTCCACACATTCAGGTATGTGTGCATTAATTGCTATCTTGAATCATCTTTTAAGTGTGTTCATTTAATCACTGTACGTTAGTATGGATGTTCACATAAAATGTTGTCATTACTTGTTAATCACCACTCCCATCTCACATGTGTGGACACATGTCCAAATTTATGTTGGGGGTAGGGGAACAAAAAAGTTGCAAATATTTTGTGAATTTATTACCCATGTGTCAATTCGTACTAGGTTACATCAAAAATTTAAAATGAGTCAATTTGAAATCCAAGTGAAGGGATGGCTTGCATTTGTGAAGTGACAATAACTGCAACTGCCATTTCTTCTCATCATAATTTCCCTTTTATCACTCCTTTCTTTCCATTATTGGCCCTATCAAAATCTTGAGTTGAAGAATCGCAGTGCAAAACAAAATAAGGAAAACTCAGTTGGCAGTAGCACTAGAAATTTAGCAAGTTGGTGCTGGAATCTAGTAAACACTGCAAGGAAGTGCATTTGATTTTTAGAAGGGAATTGAAAGAAAAGAATTTGTAGAGCATTCATTGATTATAGATGATGGGAGGTGGGTTAATTTGAAGCAAACCCACAATGCATGACATTTTACTATAGAATGCACAATTCCTACTCAAATTTCAAAACTGTGGATGGATAGATTACTTTTTGAAGTTGGATGGTTTTGATGAAGACATTTCTCTTGAATTTTCCTAGATGTTTTTAGAGTGAAAAGCAACAAGAAAAGGATTGGAAGTTGTGGAAAGAGAGGAAATAATTTTAGAGGTTATAGGATTACTTGTTGATTGTGAAAATTACCCTGCTTCCAGAGACACCAGGTTAGCTAGGGCTGAATTCATAGAGCTGAATGACCCCCCATTGAGTATAGACAAATAGGACACAAAAGGAATGTCTCCGCCCAAGATATGGAAGCATATAATTGTCTATATTATCGAATACATCACTTGTGAGGGTTTCCAGTCAAACTTCCATTCTGTCCACTTCAAGCTTTTGAATCACACGAGGCATGGCAGAAGGATGAATGTACCTAATGTGATGTACAGTCTTCTCTCCATCATGGTGGCTGAGACCCAAAAAGGTAGGGATAATTCTATTTCCCACCATTTCTTGATTAAATTTCTAGTTGAAAAACCTTTGTGTGATGTATCTACAATGACTTGGGAAGAGTTTATCAAATTTGACCAAAATTATTGTCAGGAAGAGTTTGTCAATGTTGAGCATTTTCCACCTAGGGCTATACCTCAATCCCGTAGGTCTAGCAGGAAAGTAAGCATCATTGAAGCCATTCCTAGTGCTTCAACCTCTGGTGTTGGCTCTAGTGTGAATCCTGCTACAACAAAAGAAGATATATAAATCAGTTCTTCTAGAACAGATCACTCAAAAAAATAAATCTTTTCCTCAAATTTTGATGATGAAGTTCCACTTGAAACCCTCATGAAAACTAGGGAACAATAGAGATGTAGAGATGAGAAAAGGGAAAACTAAAACATAGCCTATAGAAATAAAAGTGTTAGGTTCTAAGAACAGGAAGGTTGATGATGTTCATCCTGTAGCCAAAGGAAAACATGAGAAACCTCCCAAGAAATCAAGACCAGTCAGGCCTACAATTGGTATGCCTCCACAGGAAAGCCCTAAACCTAGTGAGACTTCGCATGAGGAACCTGAAGCTCCAATGGAGGAGGAAAATGTTGAAGAAGAAGAAGACATATTTAAGAGAGAAAAAAATATAACACTGGTCAATCTTTCTAACATTGTAGAAGAATGAGAGGAAAATCATAACTTCCTGCACCATGAGCAAGAGGTCCTGTAGCATGAACAAGACGTCTTGCAACAAGAAGTCCTATAGCAATAGCTAGAATTGGAATAGGAGTTCCTGCAGCCACAACAAGAGAAAGAACAAGAATCCCTATAGCAAAAGGAAGAAGAAGCAGTACCTTTGCAGCTCGAGATAAGTGGATAGCCTAAGTCCATGCAAATAGTACTATATGAGGAGCCTCCACCAAAAATATTGGTAGGAATACATAAGCCATCTGATTTCACATTACAAATAGAAATTTTGAATTTATTGAAAGAAATGAAAAGAAGAGAGGAAGAATGGAGAAAGGAAAAACAAAATTTGAAGGAGGAAATTCAAAAGAGGGATGAAGAAATTCGGGATAAAAATGCAGAAATTTCCACCTTGAAGCAAAGGGTAGATGATATGGCAGCCTTGGCGCCAAAGATTCTAGAATATCGAGATCCTCGAAGGGTTTATGCTCTACTCCTGAAAGAGAAGTATCTCTCTTTTAATATGTCAAAAATTTCCTCAGGTTTGAATCCTTCTATTGATACCCCCATTGAATTTTTCAATGCTTACAAGATTGCTTCACCTGAAATGAAAAAAATTCTATGTGAATTTTATTTAAATAATTATGTTGTCATAAAAGACCATGATTGGAATCCTCTGCTGTATGTTGGGGATATTCAATTAAGAGCATTCATGTATTGGGTACAAAATGAGAATAGTTGGGTTTAGCAACATAGTGCTTATAAAAAATTGGAGTCTGATATTCCCCTGGATGTTAGAGCTAAATCAAGCAACCCAAGAGATATTTACAAAGAATGGCACAAAATGATGCTCAAACCAAGTTATGCCAATAGAATTATTCCCTGGATTGAGGTAGTTTACAGTGAGTATGAGGTAAAAACAGCAAAAGAAAGAGGAGACCATGACAAGATGTTTATCCCAGAGATGGAATAGTTTGACCGATGAGCTGGAACAAGTTGAGCCTCATTCCATCCACAATTATGCTACAACACTAAAGGGAATTGAGAGGTAAATTGAGAATGGAAGAACACAGGGGTGATACTAGCTTCACCTGAATTTCTAGCCATCCATGCTTATGTGTCCCGTGCTAAACTTCACATTTTACTAGTTTGAAATTGTTGTAGAGAGGCAGAGATGGAACAAGTTTGACAGATTGGCAGGATTATATTAAGACCCCAACTCACGTATTGCAGCCATTGATGTTGGAAAACTCTCAGTTGCAAATTTTAGAGCTTTAACCAAATAGAAGAACAACTCTTCCCCTACTAGAGGACCAACAGATGTTAGGTTGGGGGAGTAATGAGCCTAGTTTTTGGTCTAATTTTGGGTAGAATATATAGTCTATTTTCTCATAGGTGACATGAAATTTAATGTTTAAGTGTTGGTATTGACATAATGTTTCCCTCAAACCATTGACATTTGATATTATCCTATCTCTGGAGCTTTAATGATATTTGGCATAATATGTGTGTTATCTATATTGATTTTGCATGTGATTGATGATTGTTTCTTAGAATGGTTATAGATGTGCAATTTTTATGCGTATTGACCTTGCCATGTGGATTTAATGAGCCAAGTTGAGGAAGACACTGCCAGCTGGACATGCACCATAACTTCCAACTGAGGAATCACTCCAAGTCAAAGGTAGTCAGCAACAAATATTACTCATGCAACTAAACGTAACCACCTTGTAGTGGACCTTAATGATAGAGCATGCATGGGAGTTATTGTTGTGTTGGATCTGCACTTGAATTGCATGTCTAACCAAATTCCATGCATGTGTAACTTCCATCGGTCCAATTTCTCTTGTTTTCCCTAAATGGCATCCTCCCAGTTGTGGAGTTGACTGACCTATTTAGTTCTAGTGTAAATAATGATTTGACGCTCCTTCTTCTGGAGGTTGCATGATTTGACATTGTACTTCATATTAATGGTTCCAAGTTGACACACAACATGTAGGTAAGATAAAAGTGAAATATCTCACCTCTCCTAAAAAAGACAATCAACAATCAAACTGATCAGCTCCCAAGGTCTTTGACGTTGGTTCACAATGTTGTTGTTTCACGAAGTGGTCAATATGGTTGTAATGTTAAAGGGGCTTGCTGGTTTTGAGCTTCTAGATTGTTATAAGATCAAACATATATTTAAACCTACTTTAACCAGTGGTTTTAAAGAAACATAAAAAGATAGATTAAAGCTTTTAAACTGAAGAGAATGTTGATTCATCCAACTAATCAGACTTGTTACCTTCCAAGGAATTCCTAAACTGAAACTACATAATAAAGTTAATTTGTAATTAATACAAAGTTTCATTCATTCACAGTGCAAACTTTAACAGTAGATTGCAAATCATCATTTAAACAAAACTTAAGATAAAATTTCATTCCTTGAAAGCTTTCCAAATCAAATAATTAACCCAAGATAAATACCATTCTAGAGCACAATATGTAGATTTAAATCTAGTTGCTTCTACTATTGGTGAAATAGATAAAACAACATTTTCAAATCTGGAAAGATCATCAATGTACAGAAAACCCATGTCTTCGAATTATCTCCATCTATACTAAGAAATTATGGAAGATACATCACCTCTTCCTATTGACCTAAATAATGTCTAGCTTCCTGCTCTCGAGTTTTTCTACCTTCTAACCCTAACTTGCTAATTCTTAAGAAAAAAAAGGTTTGTTTTCTATCTCTCTTACAAAGAGGCGAAAATGCCATATATACCAAACGCGCCAAAAATGAGTTGGCCCCGCTTTAGGGTTTACAAAATAATTCAGTTACAGAAAATGGGTTTGAACAAAGTCAATGATGCATTAAATGTGTATACTCTATTTATGTCGACGAAAGATCGCTCTTAGGCATGGTTTCCAGATCTTTTACAACCATCCTCCTTAACTCATAGCCTTTTTGTCTGCCATTAAGACTTCGCGTGTTTCATCTTCGACCTCAAAAACTACTCCTCTAAAGTTGCTCTGAATGTTCTGAAGCACGGTCATTAATATTGATCTACTTTTTCTAGTAGAAATCCCATCTGTCATTAAGACTTGTGGCTTCTTCCTCTCTATCTAGATCTTTCTGCAAGTTGACCCCCTTGAGAAGCAGCATGTGACGTTGCTTACATGTTTTAACCCTGCAAAAGAATTCCATCATCAGTCCTCTAAAAGCATAGAAAAACATCATTCTTTGTTCTACCTTTCATACCTTTCCATTCAATTATACTTAACAAAAAGAGACTTAACTCTAGCGGAGGTAGAACCAAATCCGAACTGGAAACATACTTAGCTTTAATACTGGTGGGGGCAGAGCCAAGATGAAATGATAACTAGGACCGAAGTCGGAATAGGAACTGAATATGGAAATAACCATCATTTCCAAGTTCATCCCACATTCCGGCTCCACGTTCACAAAAAATAAAAGTAACTGGGACCACAACAGGGCGAGGGCGGAGTCGGAACTAGATGAGGAAAGTGAAATTGGTAAAAACTCCATAAACCAAATCCTTCCCAAATCCAGTCCCACGAAAGAGACCAAACACAAGGAACAAACATGGAAACAAGTGCACGCGAGATCAGAACAAAAACCGATTCCGGGCGAACCACAACAAGGGCAGGAATGGAACCAAATCCGACACTGAAACTTTTCCAAGTTTCAGGTTCAGATTCCATCCTGACCCCACCTCTGACAACACAAAAAGAAATGACAAAAAAGGATGAAAAAGGAAAAAGGAAGGTAAGAAAATAGCCCACGACCAAATGATCAGAACAAAAGGAAAAAGTAACGAGTTCGGTGGAACCGGGACTGGAACCTGGAACTTCATATAAGTTCTAGAGTTTGGTTTTGGTCTGCATCTCGCTTCTGCCAAAACAAACAAAGAATTGGTGGAATCAGAACGGGGAATGGAACAGAAACCAGGATTTGGAAGAAATTCCAAAGTTTGGTTTTGGCCCCAATTTCGCGTCTGTCAAAACAAAAAGGAAACAAACAAATGCAGAAAACTCGTGGAATCGGAACCAGAAGGGGAAACAAAACTAGAACCTAGAAAAAGGTTTTGAAGTTCAATTTCATTCTACGTCCCGTGTCCACCAGAACAAAGGAAACCAACAAAATTGGAACCAGAATGGAACCAGAACTAGAAATTAAATTTTTTTTCTGAAGTTCAGTTGCATTCTGCATCCCATGCCCACCAGAACAAAAGTAACAAGTGCAAAGGGGCAGAACCGTGGCCAGGAATGGAACAAAAAACAGAACTTAGAAGAAGTTCCAAATTTTGGTTTCAGTCCTAGTTCCATGTCTGCCAAAACAAAATAGAAAATGTCTAAGGCAGAAAACAAAAGGCCAAAGGAAACATAATAGAAAAAGGTGGACCTATTTTAAACAAGTTTAAAATGGGGTGGTTATGCAAGTAATAACACTTCCATTCTCTAGTTTCAATAATATAGATACATTACTCTTTGTATGCATGATTTACATTGAATGGAATAAAGTTCTAAGTTTGAGCATTTGAGTTCTTGTTAGTTTAGAGGATACTTATCCAAGGGGCCCCACTTGTTGAGTAATCTATCTTCTTAGTTTAGCATTAGTTCACTATTACTCATTGTTTAGTACTTAGTTAGAAATCTAGGATCAACTGTTTCTGCAACCACTAGAATTCCATTATGTGACTATTCCTATAGCCAAACAGACTAAGTAGTCTCCTTTTTGTTGTTTAGATTTTGAAATTCTTTCTCTTGACATTTTATCTTAGCATAGTTGTTGGTTGATGATCAACATTTAATTGATTTCTTTCTAGAAATTTACTTCCAAAATTTTGTTTCTTAGTTGTAGAATGTAATGATTACTTGAGCCCCTAGTGCGCATACTGTGCTGACCAATTTCAAGTTCATGTCCTTGGGTTGACAAGTTAAATGAACCCTCATGATGATTGAAATATCTATTTAGGTCAGATGTCCAATCATTGAATCATGGTTGTAAGGGATTAGTTATTAGATCATTGTAGGAGGTCAACAGGGATAGGTACATCAACTGATGTTGGAGTACTATGTTCCTTCTTCTTCCCTTTCTCAGCTATAGTAGCACTAGAAGTAGGTGTGGTAGAAGAGGATGGGTATGTGCCGGATCATGAGGGGCCAAAAAGTGGCAATATTATGGGTATTTGTAGGGTATGTGGCTGACGACTTTTTTTTAACCCAAAATTGATGAAACGAAAAGGGTTTTTAGAGGATATTCTCAGATTTCCACCAATATAAATTATGCTTTAATTTGAATTTAATAAATAATAATTATTCATTTTCTATTAGAATTATGACTAAAGTCCTGATTGATAGGCTGATTGGAAAACATCTATAACTTTCAAACGGTATCACATTTTTTGAATCTGAAATATGCGTCACATTCTATGCTTCACATACTATAGGATTAAAAAAAGAAAAATTAAATTTCATGAAGTTTTGACCAAGTTAAGGTGGTCAGACAGATGAGTTTTTATATTTCTTAAAATTTGTAATAAAAAATTCATAATTAATTATTTACTTGGAAAAAAATTACAAAAAAATATACATCACATTCGGACATGAGTCCTCTACTTGTATATAAAATATTATAAGAAAATATTATCATTTTATTATGGTTAGGGTGGTCAGACAAACACCTACTTCTTATTTTTTCCCTGAAATTTAAGTACTATTACATTGAAATTTCAAATTTTCAACAAATATATTTTATTTATTTTTAAATAAACCTAGTAGTTTAGAAACTAGATTCAATTTTCTATAGATTCTATTCTTACATATTTTTTAAATAATATAGATAACTTATTCAAATTTTTACGTCAAGTTGCCTAACACTGATTTTTCTAAATTTTTTGCCACTTAAGGGCCTATTTTTTCCATGATGATCTTGCACATACCCAGATATCCTTTCAGATTTCTTGGTTCTAGAGGGTAGTTAAGCTAACTTGGACTTCCTCTCATCAAGGCTTCCTTCAATTGATAAATTTCATTCTTAGTAAATGGCCCTTTGAAGAATTCCTCAACATTCTTTCTTTTTGTGTGTATGGAATGTTAGTATTAAAATGAGCTATACAAACACACAAATGAAACCTTAAACCAAAGAAAGCAAGATAAATTGAATTCAGAGAAAACAAACAGAGCTTCTTCAGAATTGTTCCATTGTCCTCTATCTCTAGGGATTTTCTTGAAGCCGTTTCTCTCAGATTGTATAAGCAAGGCTTCTTAGAATGGCAACCTACAGAATGAGTATGTAAAAAGGAGAGTACTTCTATCCTATATGCTGATGGAGTGAAATGCTGATACGGATATGCACAGGGGCTGCAGATTATGCACAAGGGCAGCAGATTATGGATGCTATGATATGAAGTGGATATGCCACGATATGGAATACTACTATGCTATGCTATGATGTTAGAATGCTTATGAATGCTAAAAGACTGTGCTACTACAAATTGGGTATAGTTTTCTTGTATGAAAGCTTCTATGTTTTTCAGAGACTCGACAATCCCTTTTATAGATTTTTGCACGCAAGAGCCTGGCTGGCAAAGATCAATGGCTGTGAGATTGTCTGGTAATTTTGGATGGTGAGAGATGGAAGATGTTGGGAGGTTGGAGAGAAGAATGGAGGCTTCTCTTCAACCCACGGGAACAAGCTTGCACAGGAACAGAGAAATTAATTTTCTGTTTTGGAAGTTTGTTTCACGGTTGTTGAAGATAATCCAAATTAATTAAATAAATAAATTTATTTAATTTTGTGTGAGATTGAGGAAATTAAATATTTTTGAAATATTTAATTTTAGAACTATAGAAGAATATTTAATTTGCAAATAGAATTTTAGAAGAATTAATTAAATATTGAGAATATGGAATTGTGAATGGATTTTTAGAAGAATATTAGAAGAGAAGAATATTTAATCTATATTTAAATAAAATATTCAAGCCAAGATTAAATGATAATTAATATAAATAAATCATAATGTTTATTTAATTAATTAAGAAATGAATAAGAAAAGTGATGAAATAAACTTATTTATTTAATCGAAATGAAAGAATGAACAATATAAATAAATTATTTAGATTTATTTATACATAGATTGAATTCAGAGATTTAATTAAATATTAAAAATATTTAATTAATTACCAGACTATTGTGATGTGACTATTTTTAGGTGTATACATTTTTCCCCTCTTTGAAGTGATGTGTTTTACGCATTGCTTCAAAGAATTTTAAAATTTTCCCCAAATGCTAATTGTCGAATGTTGATAGGTATATGTCCCCTCGAACGATGAATCGATAAGATTTTGATTTTGTTTTGTAAATTTTTTGGAATGTTTCAATTTTATGAATTTTTATGATTTTTAAGATGTTGATTCATCGTTCGAAAATGATGATGTGAAGAAATTGTCATGGAAAAGATTTGAGTTGAAAAATTGATGACCTAAATTGCCCCTGCTATGATTAACGCTGATAAAATGCCCCTAGTTTACCTTTAAATAGGTAAAAAAATGTCATTTTCCATTTTTAACCTAGTAAAAATTGTAATTTTTGAGCTCTGGAGTGAGAAAGATGGCACTTCCTATTCACCAGCATCATTTCAAGTGCATCCGATGACATCAGCGGCTGACACACTATGGACCCGCGATATGTACCCTGTTAAACTTTTGTGGTTTGAAAATTATCCGTTTAGAGCACGTTTTCCAACCTTTTGTAGTTTTACACATTCTTGTAGCGCCCTTTATGCTTTTTATAGCGCCCATTATGATTTTCATAGTGCCCGTTAGAGTTTTTGTAGTGCCCATTAAGTGTTTTGTAGCACCCATGATATTGTAGCACCAATTAGACTTTTTGTAGCGCCCATCAAATTTTTTGTAGCACCCATCATCTTGCAGCGCCCATTAGGATTTTTGTAGTGCCCAGTAAGATTGTTGTAGCGCCCATGATTTGGTGTTGTTTGATGTGATCAATTTGTTCCCAAGGTTGTTGGAAAACAAATCGTAGCTGATAAATTTTCTTTTAAAGTTGTTAAAAACAAACTGTTGTTTGATAAGTTTGCTTCTAAAGTTGTTAAAAACAAACAGGATTGTGATAAATTTGTTTTCATGAAGATGAAAAACAAATAGGTTGGTTTGATAAGTTTGCTTCTAAAGTTGTTAAAAACAAACAAGATTGTGATGAATTTGTACTGAGATTTGATTTTTTTGTAGTGATGAATTGATTTTTGATATTGTTTGATCTTGATATTCTTGTCCTATTCAATAGGAGAGATTGGGCGTTTTGCAGCTACGGGAGACATTCCCGAGGACATGGAGTTTGATTCCATAGCTTGTGCAGGAAGATCGAGATGTGATCGAGGCATGTGGATTGACCTCATTGCTTGACATGCCTAAGGTGCCCCTCAACAGAGGTCTATTGACAGCACTTGTAGAGAGGTGGCACAACGACATGAACACCTTTCACTTGGCGACAGGAGAGATTACTGTGACTCTTGAGGACGTGTACCGTATCTTGAGGATCCCAGTGATGGGGGAGATAGTGAGGTTTGATGGCCGAGAGGCGGGAGGCACTAATGCTTTGAGGAGGATTTTCAGAGATGATTAGATTGCTAGATATTTCATCTGATGGGGTCATATTGCAGATTCATATGCGCCCTTGCCCTCTGTACTTGCAGGCTTTATTGAAGGTGTGTTGTGCCCCGACCATAGGTTGAAGGGATTTGTAGCTGGATGGGGTCGTGTACTCGAGAGGATGGTGATGCAGGGCACACGTTATGCTTGGGGATCGTGCATGCTTGCACATTTGTATGATGAGCTACATCAGATTGTATACATCAGAGGTCGTAGTTTTGTAGTTGGTTGTTCATTGTTACAGATATGGGCATGGGAGCATTTTTCTATCATGCGACCATTGACTCGAGGATGGTGGCCGGCTGGTTGGCCATACAGATTCAGATATGCAAATATCATTGCTCAGCCGAGATTGGGTAAATTAGCTCATTAGCAATGTCTTCTAGATGACATGGATACAATTTACTGGCGACCCTATGTAGATTGTGAGGGATGGCCAGAGGATACGAGGGAGATGCCCTATGTGTTTACCACCAGATATCTTATTGGCCGGATGCCTGAGATTATTGAGAGGTTTCTTGTTGGTCGAGTATGTTGACAATTTGGTCGGCCTCAGGGTATGCCTATAGGTTATGCTATTTATGCTGGCCGACAGCAGGAGGTCACAGTGTGAGGTCCACGGATTTCATATGATGCAGCGGTGGCAGAGTTTACCAGTTTGGGAGCTCAAATGTGGGACTATAGACTTGATATTCTTGATGGAGGGATGACAGCAGAGTATGGTTAGTATGTGTTAGATCATCCTGCACCACGATTATTTGATCTTGATGAGCCTATCCCTATTGCAGAGGAGAGAGCATAGATAGCTGGTCATAGGTGACAGCGAGAGGCAGCTGCAGAGGGTGATGATTTTGAGGGGGATGATGATGAGTCAGATGATGATGGAGATAGCAGTGATGAGGAGAGTGGTGGTGATAGTAGTGGAGGTAGAGGTGGCAGAGGTGTTAGAGGTGGTGATAGAGGTGGCAAAGGTGTTGGTAGAGGTGGACCATGGATGAGATAGACAGGTCCATCATCTTCAGTAGATCTAGTGGGGCTGAGTCAGATAGCTACCTTATAGAGTAGAGTGTAGAGTTTAGAGGATCAGCTAGCATAGGCGCATTCCTTGATTACACAGCTATAGGGGCAGTTGACTTCAGTGACAGCAGAGAGAGATATAGCTCGACGATAGGGTGAGGAGGCCATGGCTCTAGCTAAGAGTCTTCAGAGAGCAACAGCAGGTGATGGCATGACGAGAGAGTTGACCAGATTTGTTAGGGAGGCGGAGTTCTATAGGATCAAATATCATGATGCAGTGCCACCTGAGCAGAGAGTGAGTTATACACAGTCCCGATCTACACATAGTCGTTCTCGGACTACTAGCAGGGGTGTTTCACAGCCATTACCTCTAGGAGGTCCATCAGGGGCAGGTGGAGCAGGTCCATCAGGTGTAGGAGGGACAGGTCCTAGACCAGCACCATCAGAGGATAGCACTGCCTAGTGCATTGTACATGATATTCTATGATACTCATTTGAGAGATTTGTATACACACTGATATGGTCACATTTTTTATGATGTATATCATGTGACACCTTTGTACATTTTGACATTCACTTTCGAGATATATGATATGCAGCGATGATGTATGATGAGTGCATCTATTTTCTATATGCATGATGTTTTATGTGATGGTTTATTATGTGATGTTCATGATGTATATGTATGCATGATTTTTGGATTTAAAAATGGAAGTGCAATGTTATGATATAATTACAATCTATTGATGAATGAATATGAATAAGAATATGAAATGATGGATGCTTATGAATGTTTTTGATTAGTTTTTTTATGATTTTCTAATGCAAATATGTATGAAAAATGTATGAAATGATGTTTTTGGTGAATGTCAGAAATGTATTCAGTCATTTTAATGGAAAGACATGAAACATTTAATATTTTTCCAGTTTTGGAAAAATCTATAAATGCAGTTTGCAAATTCTAAAATGAATATAATCTATACTAACCATGTAGGATATTTGTACAATATTACCATTCTGAGAGCGTATTTGTGCTTTTTGTATCATCATAGAGCATTGAAATGTTGAAAGTTAATACAAGCATCAAAGGGTATGTTAGCACCAGTGATGACCTGAGTATTGCTTTCATGATTTTTAATATAACAAGTTAATACAAGCATCTAGGTATAATTGAACCGAGATGACCTGAGTATTGCTTGCATAAACAGACAAGAGTTAACCCGTTTCCTATGAAAATTCTGAAATGTCATAAATGATACGTAGTAAAGCATGTCACATGACCAATTTGCATAGTACTAATGATTTCCTCCCAAACAATAGACAAAGAAATATCATTCTCCTTCCTTGCTTTTCTAGTTCAGTACATCATTGAATTGCTCCAGAGATATGATAGAAAATCAAACAACCATTCAAATCTTGCCTAAAGTATTTCAAACATTATGCAGATTAAGATCATCCAACTTGGTTATCAACATTGATGTTTGTGTTTTGATTAATGTTGTTTTGATTTCATTGGCATTGAGTGATCATTTTGATGTTGTGGTTGATTTAATGTGTCAATGTATGTTGTGTTTTGTCAAACTATCATTTGTCTGTTTTAAAAGCTTGTTGCCCTTTTCTTGTCTCAGTCTGTGTTTTTGTCCCCAGTTTAAACACAACCTGAATATGATAAATATGTACAAATTTAATCAAGCCATGATCAAACACAAATATTCCCGTTGCATGATATGAACATGATAGATATGTACAAATGAAAGATATGGACAAATGATGCCGTTATGAAAATGCAAGACATAAGCTAATAGATAGAGGAGCCCATTTTGATCACAAATAGCGCCTGTTTGCCAGGTTTTCACCACTTGTTTTTATTGCACTTTTTCAAGACTTTTCTAATTTTTTTGTATTTTTTAGGAATTTTTATGATTTTTTTTATTTCTTAGGACTTTTTATGATTTTTTTGTATTTTTTCAGGACTTTTTATGATTTTTCTGTATTTTTTCAGGACTTTTTATGATTTAGACATAGAACTTCTTCAAATGAATGTTGTTGATCGGCTCTTCAAATAGGTCCCCTTCTGACATAGATAATTGATATGCTCCAAAACCGTATGCTGCAATGATGACAAATGGACCAAGCCAATTTGGTTCAAATTTTCCTTTCTTTTCTCTATCTTGTTGATTGCGTGGATTTTCTCTAAAACTATGTCACCCACTTGAAATTTTCATTATTTAACTCTGTGATTGTAACTACGGGACATAATCTTTTGATAACCCTTCAAATGATCAACTGCATGTTGATGTCTTTCATCTAACAATTCTAGCTCATGCAGACGAGATACTCGGTAGTCTTCATCATTTATCAATCCTTTGAGTGAGACCCTAAGTGAAGGTATTTCAACTTCTAGTGGTAAGATCGCTTCTGCTCCAAATACCAAGGCATATGGGGTAGTGCCTGTTGGTGTGTGAATGTTAGTTTGGTATGCCCACAAAGCTGGATTTAACTGGACATGCTAATCACAACCGACATCATTTACCGTCTTCTTCAAGATCTTCAAAATTATTTTGTTTGAAGCTTCTACTTGACCATTTGCTTGTGGATAATAAGGTGTAGATAACCTGTGTTGAATGTGAAACCTTTCACAAAGTTCATCAACATCCTGATTTTTAAAAGGCCTCCCATTATCAGTAATGATAGAATTAGGAATTCCATATCTACAAATGATGTAATTCAGGATGAATGAAGAGATTTTTTTACCAGTCACGGTCATGAAAGGAACATCTTTGATCCATTTTTTAAAATACTCTATGGTCGTGATGATGAATTTATGTCCATTTGATGATGAAGGATGAATTTTTCCAACAAGATCTAGTCCCCATTGAGAAAAAGGCCATATTAGAGTGAAAGGATGTAGTTCCTGTGCAGGTGCATGAATAAGATTTCAGTGGATCTGGCATTTAGAACACTTCTTGACAAAAATAAAAGATTCTCTCTCCATGGTAGGCCAATAATATCCCATTCTAATTAGTTTCTTGGCTAAGGTTAAACTGCTTGAATGAGTTCCACAAATACCACCATGAACCTCTTGTAAGGCCTTTTTAGATTTGTCTTGTTCAAGACATCAAAGGAGTGTACCATCAAGACCATGTCGGTAAAGGATATCAATGATCAAGGTATAACGGGATGATTGGCGTATGAAATTCTATTTTTGGTTTCGGGATAAATCCAAAGATAAAATGTTATCTTTCAAGTAGGTATAAATCTTTCCATATAAGGGTGAATCAGAACCGGTTAAATGGCATATGACTTGGGTCTCAGGATTATCATAGGCGGGAGAAAACAATTGTTCCACCAAGAATTTGTACCATTTTTGATTTTTTGATAATTGTAACAAGGAAGCAATTGTAGCCATTACATCTATAGCTTTATTATCAATCCTTGGGATTTGTGAAAACTGGATTGCTACAAAATACTTTTTAAAATCATCCACCATGTTCTTGTAAGGTAGCAGCTTATCATCTTTAGTTTGATAATCATCATTGATTTGATTAATGACAAGTTGTGAATCACCGTAGACTTGCAACTCTGTAATCCGCCAGTCCAATGCTATCTTTATTCCTATGAGCAATGCTTCATATTCAGCCATGTTATTCGTGCAAGGAAACATCAACCGATATGATTTTGGAATAGTATATCCTTCAGGTGTGACAAAAAGAATTCCTACCCTCGAGCCTTGTTGCGTGTAGGATCCATCAAAATACAATGTCCATGATTTTTGAATTTTTGCTGTGAAGACATCTGCATCAGGAAATTCAATATGCATTAGGTTTCCTTCTTGTAAAGGTGCTTCGGCCAACTGATCTGTGATAACCTGTCCTTTTATAGCTCTTTGATCTACATAGTGAATGTCAAACTCACTCAAGATCATTACTCATTTTGCTAGACTTCCTATTAAGGTAGCTTTGCTTAAGAGGTATTTTAGTGGATCAATTTTGGTGATCAACTTAACTGTATGAGCCAACATATAGTTTCGCAACTTTTGAGAAGCAAAAACTACTGCTAAGAAATCTTTTTCAATGAAAGTGTAGTTCAATTCATGACTTGTTAAAGTTTTGCTGATATAGTATATAGCCCTTTCTTTACCTATAGAATCTTCTTGTGCTAGTAGCACTCCCAAAGATACTTTTGTTGCTGAAATATAAAGTATGAGGGGCTCTCCTAGAACTGGTGGAATTAGGACTAGTGGATTCATAAGATATTGCTTGATTTGATTAAATGGAGCTTCACACTTTTCCTCCCATTTGAATGGGACATTTTTATGCAATAGATGTGTAAATGGTAAGGTTTTGTCTACCAGTTGAGCTATAAATCTCCTGATGGATTGTAGATGTCCTTGCAGAGATCGAAGCTGACTGATATTCTGAGGTGGCGGCATGTCCATTATAGCTTGTACTTTTTCTGGATCAACCTCTATGCCCTTTTCTGAAGCAATGTATCCCAGGAGTTTTCCAGATTTAACACCAAAGACACATTTCTTTGGATTGAGTCGAACATTGAACTTCTCCATTTTGACAAAGATTTTTGACAAGATTTCAAGATGTCCCTCTCTTGTGTGAGATTTGGCCAATAAGTCATCCACATAGTCTTCCATGAAGGTGTGCATCATGTCATGGAAAATAGTTTTCATTGCTCTCTGATAAGTCGCTCCTACATTCTTTAACCCAAATGGCATTACATTCCAATAGTAGGTACCCCAAGGACATGTGAATGTTGTTTTATCTTGATCCTCTGGTGCAATCTTTATCTGGTTATATCCTGAAAATCCATCCATTAATGAATACATTGCATGGCCAATAGTTAAATCAACAATCATATCTATGTTTGGCAAAGGAAAGTCATCTTTGGGACATGCTTTGTTCAAATCCCTGAAATTTGTACAAATTCTAATCCTTCCATCCGGCTTTGAAATAGGTATGATATTGAAAATCCATTCTCCATAGTCAATAGACCGAATGAATCCAACATCTAAGAGCTTCTTTAATTCTTCTTTAACCAATAATGCAACATGTGGATGCATTTTTCTGAGTTTTTGCTTCACAGGTTTTTCCCCTGCATTTATTGATAAATGATGCATTATCATATTAGGATCCAATCCTGGCATATCAACATATGACCAAGTGAAATTGATTTGATTCTCCTTCAAAAAGCCTATGAATTTTTGTACTTCTTCCACTGTTAATGATGCTGCTAGTTGCAAGATTTTTGGCTACTCTTTTGTACTTATGTTGATTGATTCTGTAGGCTCAATCAAAACAGAAGATCTTTCTTGATAATGTTTAGGAAGAGTGTCAAGTTTCTCATCCTTTAGTGCCTCAAAAAAGGTTTTCACCATTGGATTCGCTCTTTATTTTTCTCTTGTGATCTACCACTGCTGTTTTTCAATTTTTGCCGATAGATCCATCTTTTATTTCATTTATTTTGCAGCTAAGAGACTTGAGACCCTCCCTATCAAAATCTTGAGAATGAGATTCTTGGATGAAACAAATTTTTTTTTTACTAGATGAACAATGGAAATTTACAATATCTTCATCATCGTGGAATGTAGGGATATGGATAGGTGCATCATCATCCCAATCAATAAGTTCTGGATAGACTAAAGGCATGGAATCATTAGGTTGAGTAAGATCTTGAGCTGTCAAAGTCATGATATGGTTGTCATTTTCATGAGGGACAAGGTTTATGATGGTATTTTCTTGTCGATTATCAATCCCATTAAAATCTGAATCATCCTCACTTGAGTCATCATCATATCGTGGTTCAAATTCAAGTGATTGTGTTCCCGAGCTTTCTCCTTGTATGAGAATGGGTGCATACTTATGTATGGTATCAACTTGTTTGTCTCTCCAAAATTCATCATTATAAATGGTGTCCCATTCATATTCATTGGAATCAGTATATAAACTATTCTGCAATTGAAACACAGATTCATAAATTTTTTGTAGAGCAACATCTTCATGGGATTTATCTAAAATTGGTTCTACTTCATGAATTTGTTGTGGTTGCTATGAAGTTAACTCCTCTATATCTTTGCCATATCCAAGTCCTATTTTATCGTTTGGATGTATTGAAATAGGTTGAATTGGCTCAATGATTCCTTCTTTTCTTTTCCCTATAGGACCATTTCCTTCATAGCCCATTCGTAGCATGATAGTATACCCTTTGCCATATTGTTCGGTAGGTAACTTGATGTGCAAGAGAGATTCATCTTCATCTTTGTATAGCCATTTTAGGATGTCCCTATCTTTGGCTTCTTCCTTAGTGGTGTTAGCTTTAATGAATTATCCATCAAACTTTGTGATTGGCACAGAAGCTTGGGATGTAGAGGCTGTTGCGATCTTCTGAATTGATAGATTTGGTTGACCATGTGACCTTAGAGAAGGAGGTAAGGTAGAAAGGGATAGCGAATATTCGCCTACTCCTTTGTCTTTGAAATGTAGCTTGGTGTCAAGATTCTTTGTCAGTTCTTGCAATTGGTCTTGTAGATTGGAAGAAGTAGTAAGAGCCTCCCTATTGTGTGGCACAAAGGTGTCTTGAGTTGCTCGAAGATTTGAACAAGTTTGGGTGCTATTGTAATCAACTTGTATGGTTATTTCATGTCCATCATATGGAAACTTGATGCATTGATGATACGTTGATGGTACTGCTTGCATATCATGAATCCATGGGTGACCCAAAAGTATATTATAGGAAAGATCACGATCTAGAACCTGACAAAATGTATTCTTCACAACATGTCCCACTCTGATAGGTAGCATTATTAGTCCTTTAGAAGCTCTCTCTTCATCATCATATGCCTTGATGGTTATTTTCCTTCTTGGATTAACGAAATTTTTTGATATTCCTAAGGCATGTATAAGCTTTAAGGTACAAATGTTTAAACCGGCTCCTCCATCTATCAAGACACGTCTGATTCAGTGTTTATGGATCATGACTTCAAGATAAAGTGATGGATTATGCGGATGTGTCATGGAGGCATCATCTTTTTCGGAAAATGAAAGAAAAGTGGGGGAAGACAAATGTCCCACCATGGCTTGAAATTTGTTTACATCCAGATCAGTGTCAATAGTTGTGTTTAGAAGAGCTTAAAATATTCTTGTGTATGGGGGATATTTTGAGAAGTTCAAGGATGGAGATTTGAGCTGATGTTTTTCTCAATTGATCAACTAGATTATAATGAATTGGAGAAGAAATAGCTGCCTTAGATGAACTACCTTTTAAAACAACTCTTGCTTGACCTCTCATAGTCACATTAACCTATTGATACTCTTGTTTTTCCTTGATTTTTATAACATTAACCCGTTGATCATCTGCATAGATGTGGCAGATTATATTGTCTTTAACATTATTTATGCCTTTTGCTTTGGTATATGATGCTTCCCCCTTTTGATAGTTTGGTAAAGGATCTTTGAATGCTTGATGATCGTCATTGGTATGATGTCCTTCAATTGTAATAGTGCCATTGTCAATTAAATCTTGTACTAGATTTCACAAGGCTTGATAGTTATTTGTTCTATAACCTTTACATTGATGATAATTGCAATAATACGAATCATTCCATGATTGTGGTTTGACTCATGGCTCATAATCTCTTTGCGGTGGTAAGGTGATAACCTTATTATCGAGAAGCTCCTTGAGAGCAGACTCAAGAGATTGACCCAACGTGGTAAAATTCTGTCGATTTGAAAAGAATGGAGGTCTGGACGGATTTGATGTTTGGGTATTACCAAGATTGTTATTGAAATTACCATGATTATCCTTAGTATTTTGATTGGAGTTTTGTCCTTGTTGGTTGGTATTTCTTTGTTGGTTGTTATTTCCTTGTTGGTTATTTCGTGGAGCACTTGATAAGTTGAAGATAGATGATCTTGTTCGTGAATTGTTTGCATCCACTATACCATCATTGACAACATTTTTATTTTTGTTCCAAAACCTTGTTTTATCATTGTTGTTTTGGTTGGATGTACTTGGATTATCAAGTTTTATCACCGCTCTTTTAACCAAGGCCCCTTCAATGGTGATTGTGTTTTCAATCAATTTTTCAAAGTTAGGAGGACAATGAAGATTAAGCCTGTAGCTTAATTCTTGATCTAGGCTATTGATGAAGATATCCATCTTTTCCTTTTCAGGAATAGGACGGGAATATTGGGCAAACAATCTTCTCCACCTTTGCAAAAATGTAATGAAAGATTCCCCTACTTTTTGTTTCACTTTACAAAGATCAAGCATGGTTATCTGGTGTTGAATATTGTAAGCGTATTGTGATATAAACTGATTTATCAACTCCTTAAAAGTTTTGATGGGGGGGGGTGATCTTGGAAAGCCACTCCATGGACTATCCACCCAAACTTCATGGAAACAATCACATTAAGTAGGTGTCTTCATAAGCAAATTCAAGACTCATATTTCGGAAATCCCTCACATGTTCAATGGGGTCATTTTTTCCATTGTACCTATCAAATTTAGGGATTTCGCAATGTTTTGGTAAAGGGATCATTTGAAGACTCCTATCAAATGGATAAGGAGATATGTCATCCAAAACATACTTCTTTGTTGTACCTCCTTGCATTTCCTTTATTTTCCCTTGTAATTCTTTTATCTGTTGAGTAAGGGCACTAAGATCATTAGGAGGAGTTTCAGGATTTTGTTTAATCCCTTCTATATCAAAATCGGAAGGTAACTTAGCTCCTTGATTAGCTAATGAAAGAAAATATCTTTCTTTTTTTCTTTCTAAAATCCTTTCCAAAAGAGTATGGAATCGAGGATCTTGTTCTGCTTCTTGAAGCTTTTCTTCTATTAACTCTTCATTATTAAATGTATTCTCTTCTCTCTCACTATTATCACCCATTTTTCTTGTGCTAGTTTCTTCTTCATCTTTTTCTAAATGTTTTTGAGATCTTGTGACAACAGGCATAAGCTTTGTTCCAAATTCTACTAACTTTTGATCAAAAGAATGAAATAGTGCAATTTGTGATAGATATGAAAGTCACAATAGAATGAAGATTCTATGACTTGAAAGATTTCTAATCTTTAGCTTGTGTTATTCCCTAGTTGAAAGAATGAAAATCCTGTTGGCAGGAACTTTAAGCAAAAGATCAAGAAAAGGATGATTTTGCACTTTATGAAATTTGATCGTAGCTTCGTAAAAGAATGGATTTGTGATAAATGCCTAATGTGATTGAATTCTCTATTGCAGAAATTGATTTGGACGAGTAGAATATTCAATTGCAGGTTGGGGAACATAACAAAAAAGAATACACTGACTATGGTTGTGCCTTTGAGAAAGGGCTCTTCTTTGAAAGAAAGCTTGTGAGTATAATGGATCTATAGCATAATCATCAGTGAAACCCCTAACACAATCATGATATCGATGTATAAAGGTTCTATGTTTAAGTAAAACCTTTCGACTTTGGTACAAGAATTTCCTTTTCTTCAATAGTTTCTTGTAGCTAAGGGTTTTCTTTGGCTTTTTAATTCATTTGAAGATGGATTTCTTAACAAAGGTTGTGGATTTCCAATCTCTTAACATGGGAGTAATCAATGTGATTGTGAGTTTTGGATGATCTTTACTAAATTAATGTATTGAAAACACATCAAGCAAATTGTAGAATAATTGTGTTTAAGTCCTATACTAAACATCAAGTGTATGATCAAAATGTTTTTCAAAAATTGTTTTAACAGGTTTTACACATGACATATAGTTCAAACAGACTCACCCATAGTACTCAAGTAGGTCATCATACTAATCAACAACCCACATCTTAGAACCGCATCAACTCACACAGCCGTGTCACCCCCGAAAGGGCACCCGTGTTTTTGTCTTTTCTAGGTGCGTACTCAAAGTGGAAAAAGTGGATACCGGATCCCCTAAGAAAATAGTCCTTGGCAGTTATATGGTGAGTATCTTGGGGGTAGATTCTTCCCTCGCCTACACTGTGATTATTATGATGTTCAGAAACTGACAAGTTAGCCACTACACTAAGTTCTTAGTAAGGGTTTCTGTTCGGTGCAACAAATGATATACTCCCTCGAGAGACCTCCCTACCTTTAGAACAAAGGCTTTGTGGATGGTTATCAATGCAAACTACCGTCAAAAGAGGGTTTCCCCAGTTTTGCTTTAAATTTTATAGTGGGGTGGAATAGCCTGGCTTTGACTTGAACCCACTTGAGTCATTCCTCTTGGGTGAGTACTTTTTCCCACAAGAGTAGGCTCTCTAAAGGATGTAATGAAAACAATAAATTTGCATGAAATTGAAAAGGAAAGTTTGGTATTTTGATCACCTAGTTAAGGGGAGAGCATAGACCTATTGCCACAAAAAAAGAAAAAAAATGTTCTTTTTAAAACCCAAATCACAATTAATCTACTCTAAGTGAAGATATTGCTTCACAAAAGAAAATTGTTCAATTTTAATTGCAAGATCATTGTGTAGTGACTACCCTAGATTGATTCATTTTAAAATACATGTTTATCCTAGGATTGATTCATTTTGATTAAGTTCCTATCCTAGGATTGGTTCATTCCAATTAAGTTCCTACTGGCCGCGGTTGCATCGAATCCAATCAAATCTCTACCTAATTTACAAATTACAATTTGCAGATTCTGTAAAGAAATGTGCTAAAATAGACTTAAAGGGCGCTATAGAAAATTGTGCTGTGAAATTAGTAAAAGGCGCTATGAAATTTTTGATGGGTGCTATGAAATGGATAACCGGCGCTGTGAATTGGCTAATAGGCACTACAAAATGGTGAATGGGTGCTACGGAATGGAGAATGGGCGGTGTGAAATGGAGAACGAGCGCTACAAAATGAAAAATGGGCACTGCGAAATGGATAATAGGCACTGTAAAATGGTGAATGGGTGCTGCAAAATGGATAACGATCGTTACGAAATGAAAAACAGGTGCTATGAAATGGATAACGGGCGCTATAATAGTGTTAAAGAGTGCTGTAATATAATGAACGGGTGCTAAAACATGTTTAATGCGCTGAATCACTCTTCTAGTCGTAACCTGTCAGAAAAATATGCAAAAAGATGTTAAAATATGGGGCAAGTGCCCCAGGTGGGGGCCAAAAATGTGTGTATGGAATGTTAGTATTAAAATGAGCTATACAAACACACAAATGAAACCTTAACCAAAGAAAGCAAGATATATTGAATTCAGAGAAAACAAACAGAGCTTCTTCAGAACCGTTCCATTGTCCTCTATCTCCAGGAAATTTCTTGAAGCTGTTGCTCTCAGATTGTATAAGCAAGGCTTCTTAGAATGGTAACAGACAGAATGAGTATGTAAAAAGGAGAGTACTTCTATCCTATATGCTGATGGAGTGAAATGCTAATATGGATATGCACAGGGGCTGCAAATTATTCACAGGGGCAGCAGATTATGGATGTTATGATATGAAGTGGATATGCCATGATATGGAATACTACTATGCTATGCTATGATGCTAGAATGCTTATGAATGCTAAAAGACTATGCTACTACAAATTGGGTATAGTTTTCCTGTATGAAAGCTTCTATGTTTTTCAGACCCGACAATCCCTTTTATAGATTTTTGCAGGCAAGAGCCTGGCTGGCAAAGATCAATGGTTGTGAGATTGTCTAGTAATTTTGGATGGTGAGAGATGGAGTAGTTGAGAAGATGGAAGATGTTGGGAGGTTGGAGAGAAGAATGGAGGCTTGTCTTCAACCCACGAGAACAAGCTTGCATAGGAACAGAGAAATTAATTTTTTGTTTTGGAAGTTTGTTTCATGGTTGTTGAAGATAATCCAAATTAATTAAATAAATAAATTTATTTAATTTTGTGTGAGATTGAGGAAATTAAATATTTTTGAAATATTTAATTTTAGAACTATAGAAGAATATTTAATTTGCAAATAGACTTTTAGAATAATTAATTAAATATTGAGAATATGGAATTGTGAATGGATTTTTAGAAGAATATTAGAAGAGAAGAATATTTAATCTATATTTGAATAAAATATTCAAGCCAAGATTAAATGATAATTAATATAAATAAATCGTAATGTTTATTTAATTAATTAAGAAATGAATAAGAAAAGTGATTAAATAAACTTATTTATTTAATTGAAATGAAAGAATGAACAATATAAATAAATTATTTAGATTTATTTATCGTAGATTGAGGGTATGTCAGGATCATCGTGGAAAAATAGGCCCTTAAGTGGCAAAAATTCAGAAAAATTAGTGTTGGGCAACTTGACATAAAAATTTGAATAAGTTATCTATATTATTTCAAAACTATGTAAGAATAGAATCAGAAAATTGAATGTAGTTTCTAAACTACTAGGTTTATTTAAAAATAAATAAAATCTATTTGGTGAAAATTTGAAATTTCAATGCAGTAGTACTTAAATTTCAGGGAAAAAATAAGAAGTAGGTGTTTGTCTGACCACCCTAGCCATAATAAAACTAGCACTTGCACCCCAATGAGGTGCAATGGTTACGCTGATAGGCTGATATACTTTGGTATTATATTATGAACATGTAGAAGCGGTGCAAATTTTTTTTGGAAATGAGCTTATGTGGTCTATGCAATTTGTTTTCAAGACCTGTACAATGAAAGAAACAGGGTGGTTAGTTGCGTAGAATAAGTGTTGATGCAATCAAGTTGTAGAACCAATTTTAAGCTTTGAAGTTTGCATTATGTAATGATTTGTACATGATGCAGCATGGGAATTGGGGAGATATCAGGTAGATAGGAATGAGAGTCGCATACCTTGTTTTAGGAGAGACATAGTTTTTGTAAGCGGGCCTCCTCTCGCTTCCTTATGACTGCAAATGGATTGGTTTGCATTTTGGAGTATCTTTCAAAAGAGAATGGTGACTGAACGCGAAGATCATTTAACGATTTAACTCTAGATATGGCTGTAAATGTTAGTCCCTGCCTATCTATTTTACCAATATCAATTGTTGCTTTTTGTAGTGTTAGTCCTTGAGCTTTGTGTATGGTAATAGCCCACGCCATTGTGAGCGGTATCTTCCTTCTATTGCCCAAGGAAACAGGTATGATTATTCACTTTAGAATGTGATTATTCATTAGAAGACTGCAAGGTTATATGAGCCTTAAGAGGACTTGACCTCATAATATATGAATATTTAGGAATAACTAATCAAAGTAGTATCTTCATAGTCATAAGATCTAGTGTGAAATTAAACAAAAAATGACTATGTACAACTATAGAATGAAAATTTTCATTAACAAAATGAAATAATGATAAAGACGCAGCATGTTTCTTAAATCTGATATCAATTTCCACTATTATTCAAATTTTAAAAAATATTAAAAATAAATTCATAATAAATATATGTATTTTTTTCAGATATATGTTGAAAAAAGTATTTAAAGACCAAAGGTAAAAAACCTAAAACTATTAATTAAATAGTGAAGACAACATTCCAATACAAGCTTTTTAACTCTTCTACTATACTATATTAAATTTGTGAGAACAACTATTCTCCTAAAAATATAGGCAGACCATGAGGTAAGGCCTTGCACAGTAGCAATTGGGATTTGGGATTTATCTGTGTAATCTATGTTATACTTATCATAATTAACGTTTAGTTTTTCCCATTCTTTTTTTTTAAACAGTTAACAAGTTAAAGATTAAGGATCTATAACTGTTTTAAGGAAATATAATAGCACATGAAAAAAAATTAAAGAAGGCCTGAAAATTTGATCACATCAGCCTATTAAATAGAAACGTGCATTTCCTTGAAACTTACTCGATCACATCAACCTATTAAATAGAAACGTGTATTTCCTAACTGTTACCTCTTTTATATTTATTCCAATGGAACTATGGCGTTTGGACAGATGGTAGGAGGATTGACTTTGTTAACTAAAATAACTTGACCAGCTATTCTTTGCATGTGTATATAAATTTAATCATTTTATTTCAATTAACATTGAAGGCTCCAGGGCTTAAATTTGACGGTCGACCTTGCTGTCAACAATTTTTTCAATGACAGTTATCTATTCAAAGGCACCAATAAAACACTATGATATACCTTAGTGTAAGTAAAATTATATACAAATAATATATATATATCATTATAATTCTATATAAATTTTGACAGTCTATCCAAAATCTCTCCCTTCATCTGATACAATATTCTTAAAATTTTGATTATATTTTACGGAAAAAATCTCTAAATATAGTCACATGACCATCAAACATAAGCCCTAATTGAAACTGAAATATAGATAAGCTTCATAAATTTAAAATAATGTCATGCGGCATAAGTGTCGGCGAACGAAGACACAACCAACTGTGAAAGAAGCCGATACAGATGAGATTTTGACGATGGTACCTGCCCAATGCATGAAGCTTGACTGCTAATAAATCCCTCGCAGCCTTCATTAATTCTTCTAAATATAGGTGGAAGAAAAAGAATCGGCCAAAATAACAAGAATAATTCAGAGTGTCTATTCAGTAAAAAAGTAGAGTAAATCTTTTTAATATTTCGTACTCTCTATTCAGTGGGAAAGTAGGGTAAATTAAAATTATTTTCCAAACTCTTATATTAAAACATGTCACTTTTATATTAAACATCAGATTAAGAATAAAATACTGTAATTAATTATTCAAAAAACTTTTTCTGTGCAACATGAAATTATGGGGGTTCCTCCTATGACAGGATTTGATGACATTGAAATCCATGGAGCCCATGTATACCTAATCAACTAGCTCATGAAAGACACTGTAAATGATAGGATATATCTCTATGGCGGAAATTTGGAGAATCGTTGCAGATTTTCTCTTGAAGTCATGGAAGCAGTGGTAGATGAAGTAGGACCATGACACATGGGCCTGAGGCTTTCTCCCTACTCAGACTATTTAGACGCCTACAACACAAATCGAGAGGCCATGGGGCTTTACATGGCAGAGGCCTTGAATAAATATGATATTGTGTATGCCCATTTTGTAGAGGCAAGGCATGGAAAGGGAGTTGGAAAGGATAGGACCGTCATTCCCATGAGGAAACTTTCAAGAATACTTTCATGGTAGCAGGAGGTTATGATGGTGATGAAGGGAATAAAGCTATTTCAAGTGGCTTGGCGAAAATGGGTGAATTTTCATATTTTAAATAATAGCAACTATTATTGCAACAAATTTAACCTATGAGACATCAGAGGCTTACTTATTGCACTGGATACACATTACAATGGAGTAAAACAAAACTAAAAAACCAACAGATTCACTAAAAAGGTAGCAAGTGAATCACCTCAAGTTTCTTTCTTCACCAACTCTGGTTCTGCCTACTTCTTCACCACTAAGAGTTTGAAAACACAACAAAATCTCATCCAGCTGAGAGCCATTTAATTTTGCTCAAGGTTGCTTCACATTTATTGGATGGAGTGAGTTTTGGTGGCCTATTAAATGGCAAGGCAAGCACAGATACAGCAAGAAATGTTGTGAAATGGCGCGGCCGCACTGGGAGCCATACCTAATGGCGACAAGGATGACGATGCATCCAATGAATATTTAATGCTGGTAGTTCGTTGTATAAAATATATTTTAATTCCATTATATTCATTTCCTCCCAAGCTTTCACAGGTAAAATTATGCGATGACTTGGGTGCTCCCAAGCTTTCACAGGTAAAATGATGTGATGACCTAGCTATGGGGGCACTGCTAAGTAAAAGAATTTGTAGAAATATGGCTCCTAAATCCCCCATATGCATATGGCCAACTGGCTATCACTACCATGTAAAACCCCCTAAACCAGGGTGTGACACGCTTGAAAGGAGGCAATTTCTTGTCAGACTGATAGAAACAAAACCACATTCGTTGGAGAATGTTCATCAATCTTGAAAGTTCCCCCAACTTGGAAAACGTGATAAATGGGATGAGCTTAATTAAACAATTCGCCTTTAAAATTTCGCCACTACACCTTCAAAGATGAAGATAGGAAATTTGTGGGGTTTTCGGTACCAATTATTAGTGGTGTTGTCAGTCTTTTTAGCTGAGTGGTTATAGGAATAAAACTAGTGGACACTGCAGCATATTTAATACTTTTGATGTAGATAGAAAAAATTCCACTGTAGTGTTCGTGGGGTTACCAACAGCGTCAGACTACTGGAAATGCCGGTGGGGTTCCCCCACATAAAAGGCCTATCGGCTAATGATAATATTTTTTTATAAGATTTTATATATAAGTAGAGGACACATGTTCAAATGTGATGCATATTTTTTGTAATTTTTTTCCAAGTAAATAATTAATTATGATTTTCTTATTACAAATTTTAAAAAATATAAAAACCCGTATGTCTAACCACCTTAACTTGGTCAAAAATTCATGAAATTTAATTTTTCTTTTTAATCCTATAGTATGTGAAGCATAGAATGTGAAGCATGTTTTGGATTCAAAAAATGTGATACCGTTGAAAGTTATAGATGTTTTTCAATTAGCCTATCGATCGACTTTAGTCGTAATTCTAATAGAAAATAAATAATAATTATTTATCAAATTCAAATTAAATCATAATTTATATTGGTGGAAAGCTGAGAATCTCCTCTAAAAACCCTTTTCATTACATCAATTTTGGGTTAAAAAAGTCAGCGTAGCCACATACCCTACAAATACCCATAATATTGCCACGTTTTGGCCCATCATGATCCTACACATACCCTTGAATTCAAAGATTTAATTCAATATTAAAAATATTTAATTAATTACCAGACTATTGTGATGTGACCATTTTTAGGTGTATACATTTTTTTTTATCTCTTTGGGATGCAAAAGTCTTGAAATGCAATTCCTTAGCTTTTTCCTCATATGTTCCATGTCGGGGTAGAGAGGGGTCTCTTGGACTACTTAGCAACATTTCAATAAACTTATTAACAAGTTTTTCATCTATCTCATATCCCAATGGTTCTATCTAGAGATTTTTCAATTCAACTACTTCCATGATGCATTCATCAATACTTACAAGAAAGGTTATGTCCTTTGCATAATTTTTCACTGGGATTCTTCAAACCCTTTCTCTTTCATGCATATCATTCTAGAAAACCACAAAGAATGTAATTAATGCATTATTCTATGCCTGAAAGTCTCCAAGACTATGCAGTTGTTAAAAAAATTGATGAGCAACTAGCCTATTGCATTCATATATGATGTTTTTCCTTCTCGATAACTCTCTTAAAAAGTAACATAGTAGATAAACTACCATTATTCCAAACTTAAAGGAGTGTTTCTTTGTCTTGATCAAGTTGATATTCCACAAAAGTTGTTGTTGGAGCAACTCACGCAAATCATAGTTTCTTCCATTTAACACCATTTCATATGCAATATAAATTATTGTGACAAACACATAATTCTCTTGATTGGTGAAATATATTTTATGTCCAATCATGATAGAAACATACTTCACAGCTGGGTTTTCTATAGGCCTAGTAGTTAAAGCTCTCTAATCAATGTTGCTTCTGTTAGATTCATAATTGCCTCATTTTTCATAGCTTTAAGCATTGGCAAGGTTCTAGTGGCACAAAGATCAGTTATATCACCTCTTTGCTAATTAACCCGACTACATTTTTCCACACAAATTTATCATGCACCCTACTTAGTGTCATCCTAAAAAATATAGAGTCCATTTCATTGGAAAAGAATTAGGCAACAAATTCCAAAACATCTAGCTTCTTCCATACTATGTTTTCATATTCAAGTTTTACAGAATAATGATCTCTTGTCAATTATTTCATTCATAAATCCCTAAGTTCTTGATGGTTAAATTATTCTAGCTTATTAAGAATGTTTTTTCTAGTGTCATTAGTAGGAAAAAAATTAATAGGAATGTGAGAGAACACACCCAAGGGATCCATTTCAAAGAACTTTGAAGAATACCTTTAGAATTTGGGTCAGGGTCTCTTGGAAACTTCTATAAGAATAGAAGTATCCATTTATTTTCCTCAAATTAATTGTACAGATGCTTCAATTTAAAATCCACAAAGATCATATGAGAAAAATACCTTCTTAAAGCTCTATCAAAAACTAGGGTTCGACACCAACTTCTCTAAATATCTTTTCAACCTTTTCATTTTAGCTCCTCAGCTCCTTCCAATTTGTAAATGTGATTTAATTTGACTTATTTTCTTACTTTATGTCTTATTTTTTCCCTAATTTGGAATTAAATGCACTTCATCTTCAAAAAGCTAATAAACACTTTGTAGAATACACTATAAACACTAAGATGCTCTGTAATTCATCATATTTGCATATTTTCTGCTGAAAACTTCTTTAACATCTTTAGAATGACGCTTTACACCATATATCCTTGTGTCACTGCTTTACACTTCTTATTTCAATGGTTTGTTAGACTTTTCAGTCATTTCCCCCCCCTAAAACCATTTATGTGTTTAGCTTTTAGAAGTATCTACACCAGATGCAGATGCATTTGATTCATTCTTATCGTCAAGTTCTTTTTTCTTTCAAATCTTCTCCATTTCCTTTATAACTTTAGTAGGATCAATCTTGTTCATAGTTTTGTTCTTTTGATTTGGTTTAGCTTTCTTCTCAATTTGCCTCCTATAGAATTTTGAAATGTGTCTTTGTTTATTGCAAGTATACCACATAACATGTTTCTAACCAAACTAATTTTCATTCAACCTTGATCTACACTAAATAGCTTTATGTCCAAAATCATAGCATATATAGCAATAGCCTTAAAAAGATTGAGTCATTCTACCAATTGTATTGAATCCATTCATCATTGCCTAACTTCTACACTTTATAGCTTTATGCCCAAACTTATTGTACAAGCAAAGCATTGTCCATTAAACAATCCAACATTTTGATTCATTATATTTTGGTTCATTCTATTTCTACATTATGTTGCCCTATGACCAAATTTATTGAATGAAAAATAAATTCCATTGAAATATGGGTACCTTTGAGCATTAGGTAGTCAAATAGGAATCCTTTCAGTATTACTTCTTTGATTCTTTATTTTTCTTCCATTTTCTTGAGTCTTCCTCTGGTTCATTTTGTTTGGAACCTAATTTTCCTTTGAACGTTTTCCTTCTTCAAGTCCTAAACCACTTTTATCCTTAGAGAGTTTATGAAAAGCAATCAATTCATCAAGCTTTGCAGTTCTTGATTCAAATTTATCCTCATGAGATTTTTCCTTCACTAAGTTATATCTTAGTGTCACCACTTCTTGTTCAAGCTTTATGCACTTATCAATTTTTCTCTAGATTTTTTCTTTCTGACATTATTCAATTATTTTATTTTCTTCCACTTGCAGCTTCAGTCTGGTGGTGCCTTTAGTTGCCTTCTTCAAATGATCACTAACTTCTCTATTGCTTTCTTTCAATTTCATTATTTTTTCTCTTAGTTTTCTGATGCATTCACCTACTTCTTTTAGGATTTCCTTCAAAGATTCTTTCTCATCTTCACTTTTGTCTAGATATTTAAGAGAAACATGAAGATCCACAGTTGCAGAGATCTCTTCAAGAGGAACAAGATGCTTTTTATCAGCCATGTGTTCAAAATTCAAGATCTTCCTCAAGCTACTCAACTTTTCAAAAGGTAATGAGCTCTGATACCAATTGTTGAACACACAATACTGAGATAGGGAGTGAATCAATATTCTATTAAACCAATTGAATGCTAACTATAGATGCTCAAAATATCCTAATTGATATCATGCATTTCATCTTGATTAACTAACACTAATTCTTCCTTGATCATGTCCACACTAACCAATTAATTGAATAATCTTTAATTAATTAACTCTTCCTAAAAATTAGATAATGCACGTTATCAAGTTATTTCATCATATTCTTCCTTTAATTAAATAAAGAAACTATATTTAATTAAATCCTAATGTTCCTTCTTTAATTAAATAAATCAACTTTATTTTTAATTAAATCATAATGGTCTTGCTTTAATTAAATAAATCAACTTTATTTAATTAAATCCTAATGTTCTTCCTTTAATTAAATAAATTAACTTTATTTAATTAAATCCTAGTATTCTTCCTTTATTTAAATAAATCAACTTTATTTAATTAAATCCTAATGTTCCTCATTTAATTGAATAAATAAAATTTATTTGATTAAATTAAAAATGTTCTTTAACCTCTCATTTGATTTAAATAAACCAAAA
Organism: Sequoia sempervirens; assembly: GCA_007258455.2. Taxonomy (NCBI): domain Eukaryota; kingdom Viridiplantae; phylum Streptophyta; class Pinopsida; order Cupressales; family Cupressaceae; genus Sequoia; species Sequoia sempervirens. Next base: position 613,500,194 of record VDFB02058242.1, on the reverse strand, counting down.
TATTTAAATTAAATGCCACAAACACCTAATCTCATCTAAGTTAATTAATCCTAAATTAATTAACTCGTAACACTAATCCTCCATTCCTCTAGCTTTTGCAAGTTGCACATGTAAATAAATTTATTTTATTTACTAATTCCTCTATTTTCATTCAAATATGGCATATTCTTGGAATATTCCACTTATTTGAATTCTCCCTCCCAAAGGAATTTTGTCCTCCAACTTGGCATTAAAAGCTCTTACATGTCCTCTCCTTGATCCAACTTGGCTAATTCCTCTTACATCACATCTTACACAACTCACCTTTTCAAATTAAAATTCCACCTACTTGCATTTAACATGCACATTGTTTAAAATGTGCTCCACTCTCCTTCATTAGCATGTTGACAAGTGGCACAATTCCATTGATCCATATTTAATCCCACATTCCTCATATTCTTCATTCCTCCATCCTTCTCCATTATAAATAGAGGCCTTCTCTATTAATTTTGGATCCAAAAATTCATGCACAATCATCCAGATTTTGATGCAAGGTTATTATCCACAATTTTATGCAAGGTTACTATAGTCATTTAGATTCAAAGCATCCATGATTTCATTCCAAATTTTACCCAAGTTAGCATAGAATTTCACCATCCATAGCTAGGTTATTGGTATTTTGCATCAAGGATCAATCAATCATCATCAAGCTTATCAAGGAATTGGGAAAGGGATTCTTTCCACATCAAAGAAGCACCAATTCCCTATGGGATGTTGGTTTGAGCATTTGAATGAGATTTCATTAGCTTTTATTTGATATTTTATGTTGTTTTCTTGTTCTTATGCTTGAATTAATTTCACAAGGAAGGTTTGGTTTAAACTTGTTTGAAGACTATTGTTTGTTTGCTTGTGAATATTTGAATAGGTATAGGCTGAAGCCTTCAAATTTTGGTGCCCACCGTGGGGGCCTAGCCCCATTTTTAATATTGTTTCTTACAAGTTTCATCAATAGGTCCATTCATGAATTCTGTTGTAGCGCGTCAACTATCCGTTTTAGTGTGTTGGTGGTGAATTTTGGCATGTACTTTCCCACTTTTGTAAACCTTTATAGGGCCCCCAAGTGGTAATGAGCATAATCCAAGCTCTTCCAAACCGTTATTTAAATTTATGGTTGCAATAAAAATCATAAACAATGGGAAGCAATGCATGATAACTCTCCACCAGTATCTTTATGATGCATAAAACCCTTGTTCTAAGGATTGGAAGATCTCTCACAAGGAGTTTATCATTGCACCCCATAAAGTGGGTGCCCTTACTACAAACCTTTCCTTAGAATCCAAAATCCGAATATTTGTTGGCATCAGGAGGTCAAACCTCTAGAGTTTCCCTACACATTTGCAATTCTATGTAGAGATGAAAAGTTTTTCATGGGAGATTCATGAGAACTGAAGCTTCGATGACCCATAGAAGTGAGTTTTGTGGAGGGGAGCTAGTTTGGTCAAGCTTCTAATCATCCACTCTGAATAAGTGCAGTTGGATTTATCCAAGTGGGAATTCAACAAATATTTTCTTTTCCATCTAAAATCTCAAGAACAAACATTTAACAATGTCATCAAATCACAAACCCTTTAGAAGAGAAAATACCTTTGAAAAATCCAAGTGCTACTGCTTGTCCTTAGGGATTTCATCCTTCGAGGCTTCTAATTATTTAGATTTATATCTCAATTTTCTCACTAAATTCAAAACTATTGCCTTGATTTTCTTGATTTTGACATAATGGACCTTGTGGGATGAAAGGAAATTTAAACATAGACATGTTTCAACTTGAAAAACTAAGCAACAAGTGTGGATGTGGTAAAATCAATTCATTAATCAAGATGAAATCAATTGAACCCCACACATGTACTTGTGTATCTTTTGTCTTATGGCCTTTTGAGCAAACAATGATCTTTTGGTTTGAAGTACTCTTAGGGAAAAGCATGTTCTTCAAAACCTTGGCCTTGTAAACAAGTCCCTCTTACATTCATTTAGAATCAAAACAACCAACCAATTTCATCTATCTCAAAACATCAATCATAACCCATCTCACAAACAACTTTTAGAACCTTGTAAAAATCATTCATATTAGACTTTTGGTAAAATCCTTCAAATCAGCATTAAAATCACCTTGTTTGGCTAACTATGCGTGGATGAATCCTTCCTCATACATCTAGTTAAATTATCATCCTTGTGGACAAGTTTATTCCCAAATAATATCCAACATCTTGGGGTTTATAAGTCCATTATCCAAATCAAAAAATCCAAAGAATCCTAAAGTCTAGTATCTCTCCAAGGATCTTAAAAGTTCAACACCCATATCATTCACCCCTTTAATCCTTCATCTCATCATTGATCCTAAATCCCTTAGAGGTCAAAAAGATCAATTTAACACAAAAAGAACATGGAATATAAACTTTCTCCACACATCATGAGTGATCTAAGTCAACCAAACTATCAAAATCTTATGAAACCAATGGATTATCAAAACTCACATTTATACAATCCATACATGACATAATTATCTCCTACAAACCTCAATGATACAATAAATGTGAGTATTCCCAATCTAAATTTTGGAACACCTTTCCCTATGGTAGATTTACATCAAAGTCCAAACCTACAAATCTATAACCAAACAATCAATGCATGAGTCTTCAACAAAGCAACTTTATTTCACCAAATACATACATGCCAAATGTGAGTATACCAAGTAAAACTTAATCAAACATTAACATTTCAAATCCGCACTTTGTAAACCTTGGGATAGATATGTTTGTGAATCATACAAATGTTGTTCAAAACCCAAAAAATATGTTAACAACTCCATGTATTGATCCAATTCAAGGTAACACCATGTAAAATCAAAGCTACCTAAATCAAGATAATGTGATTCTACACCACAACAATGTTCAATTTCAACCTTTAATGCCAAATATAAGCATCATCTCAAACTAGAACATTGTCCAAAATCAATTTGTCCATGATACCATACAAACACCACAAGTATACATTCCAAATCTGCTTGAAAATAAACCAAATGAACTATACCAAGGGTGTCAAGATCAAAATCAAGATCAAATTTTGTGAGATCAAATTTCTACACTTACCAAAATAGTTGATTCATTGTGCCAAGAGACATCTCCACCCCAAAATCAGTACACTCTTCCATTGGTTAAACCATGTCATTAAAGCATTGAGTTGTTTCCACAACCACATCAAGAAAAATATCTCCAATGTCAAGAAGTTGGATATCAAGATTGAAAACATCAACAAGAAACCTAACCTCCACATCTCGAAGATCAATCACCACATCTCAAAAATCAATCACCACAGGGTCAATTTAAAGTACAAATCTCACAAGGTAACAAACGAAAATGCACACCACTTGGGGAACCAATCAAATTGGTCATTCAACAATTGGTACATCAAAATCTCATCAAAATCCCCTTTTATGAAAATTATCAAGAGCCTCAGGTTAAACCACCAGGGTACAATGAGAAGCACCTTTGTGATTTTCATAAAATAAAGGGATACACAACATCAAATTGTATTTGACTCAAAAATATCATCCAAGACCTTATTGATCAAAAAATAATAACTATTGAGGAAAACAATGAAGATTCAACCACTAGTGATAGCATTGACAATCTGTCCACCAAAATTGTTGAAAACAATGATCAAGATATATCCATCAATGACCACCTTGAAGATGTTTCTACCTCATCCAAAGATCAACTCAACATACATCAAAACTCACTTTTTGATCATGATAAATACCCTTCAACAATATCCAACAATGATCTATTCAAAGGAGTGTTAACATTATTTGATCCTATAATCCATGATCCTTCCACAAATAATCATGTTGAAAATGTCTCTACATCACCTAATGAGTTAGAGGACATATCTCAAGAATTCATTCTAAAGCATGATCAACATCTTTCACCTAAGTCTAAGAATGGTCCTTTCCAAGACATATTGACATCCTTTGACCTCATGGTTATAGATACTAAATGGATCCTCAACCCAACATTTGATCCAAGTCCACTCAAACATCAAGAGGATATTGAGCCACTTCCCATGCCTAATGAAGATATCCAAGAACCATTTATAAGTAATCTATCCTTTAAAACTGACTCATGTTAATAACTTGATCCAAAGCAAGTCAAAAGCAATTGTAAAATTAGTCAAGATCAAGAATTTGTATCCCTAAGATACTACAATGATCAAACATCATGTGAAGGCATATCACAAATGAATCATGAGGAATACTTTTACATGGACAGTGAATCATCAAAACCTCTTGAAGAAGCATTAAAATCTGATATTTCACAAGATGAAGAAAAATATATGAATCAAGAAGTTATCCCACTTATGGAGGATCCTATCACTTATAAACTTGGATCACTTTCTTTTTTTAGGGCAAGCTATCTTATCAATAAAGAAGCTATCACCTTTGAAGATGCACAATAGAGTAGAGAAGGATTATCACCTTGTTTCCAAGGTAAATCATATCCTATTTCACATAAAATGTTTCAACAGATGAATTATCAAGGCAAAGGATTAGGCCTACATGAAAAAGGAATCCTAGAACCTGTGCAGATTATTGGAAATCCTAAGCATCAAGGTCTTGGTTATTCAACAATGAAGGGATCTAAACATATTAGTGATACCTCTATAATACTAGGGAAACTTTATCTAGCACAAGCATTAACATAGGGAGCACAAAGAGTCCTTATGGTGAAACCATTTCCATTACTACAACCAACCACGTCATGAATCTTCATCCACCCATCACCCCATCCATGAATCGGGACCAACATTGAAAGAAAGATTTGAATCAAAGCATGAAGAACATTATCAAAGAAAAAGAATTGGAGAAGCATAATGGACAAATCAAATACATATGGATAGCAAAATATACAAAGAAATATTATCCTTATCAAACTCCATTAGTCAAAGAAACTATGGGGAAATTTTTTTCTAAAACAAAATTATCCATCAAAGATGTCCACAAAGGAAAAATCAAGATTCTTAAGAAAAATACAAAGTATATGAAGTAGTTGGTCCTAATTTCATGCACAGTTTCATATCCACCCATCATTTCTCATCTTCCCAAGTTTGGAGAGTCAAAGGTTCTAAACTATCAACCAATCCATCTTTTATTCCTAAACACACTCCATCCATGCCTCCACACATGATATCGACCATGTTTTGGAAACAACCCTTCATCATAAGGATTTAGATGGAAATCTATTGTAATGTGTGCACAAAGACAAAGTTAAGTCTGATATCAACAAAGTCGATCAAGAGTGTCAAAAGTTGTATTCAAGTGCACGCATCTTGGAAAAAAAACTTCTTCAAACAAGATATCAATGGAACATTATTAAAAAATCATCTACATCTACACCACCATGTGGTTTAGCATGAGCTTAAAATCTTTCAGAAAATCAAAAAAAGGATTGAAAATAGTAAATAAAAAATCATCCTCTAGTGAATATCACTATGGTGGCGATTTGGATAGGTACCATGGTGAAAACATGAAAAATAGGCGTCATGTATAGAATCAAGCATCTACATGTGCCAGTTCAGGTGAAAGCATCTCATCCCATCCATAATAAATCCAACATTCCATCCATCTTATTCATAATAAATCCATTCTTCCATAAACCATTTATCCAACCCATTACCATCCTTCTTCCAAATTATCTTGATCTTGATAAAATTTTGGTGCACGCATTACACTTGCTTATGGTAACCTCTTGATATGAGTCATTTTTATTGATTCTATCCTACCTGCATTATCTAAGCCATGAAGCATTATCCAAATGAGCATTCTTTATTTGAACACCTTATCACAAGATAATCCATATCCCTCCATCCATACGACTATCCAAGCATCCACCCATGGAATTCCATACATTGCTAGACACTAGGGGAAATATTTACATTTTAATTTAGGAATAAATCTTGATCTATATATTCCAACTTATGTGGTGATCGAAACATTGGAAAACATGAAATCGAATTGGTCAAAACAATTGTAATCCAAAATCCAAATCACTAGCCCATGGTATATTTTGACGAGAAGATGTTCCTTATCAAGCTTTATCTTTCATCGAACATCAATCCAGACAATCAATATCAGTTGCATCTAATGTGTGCTTCAACATCACATCAAATCATTCAAACAACTTATGTTCCAAACCAAGCTTCAAAATCTTGATCAATCAAATCCAATCAATCCCTCATCATCTCAAGATATCTCTCCCAATCCTTATTTTGCTTAAACACTCTCCTTGCTTAAAATTTGGCTTTTCTATTTTCTAGGATTTTCGCATATGACTCTTAGGGTGTGCCTTCTTACCACCTACCTTTTTTTGTGAATATGTAACTTCATCTTTATATTAATATAAATAGCTACCTATTCATAAAAAAAAGAGTTACTTTTTCCTACTTTAGCTTAGATATGTATGTAGTTTGATACAACTATTAAAGTGGAGACTAAATGTAGCATCATAAATTGTGCTCCCTAAGGGTGAAAGCACAATTTCATGTTCAAGGGAAATTCACCCTAGACTAGGTATATTTCTTGAAAATTTCGATCTTGAATTTTTGTTACATGAATTCAATTTCAAGATTTAGCACAAAATTAATCCTAAAAGTTTAAATTTAAATGAGTCTTCATATATTTTAAATTATTCCTATGCTCCAATACATAAAAATAAATTATTATTTCAAAATCAACAAGGCAACCATAATTAAACCAAATACTACCGTAGGTAAGGTATTTATGAGTTTTAATGGACCATAATATAAGATAAGGTTAGGGTTAGAATTATTCTATTCCTTCATTTTGAAGCACTATTTCTCTTTTATATTTCCTTAATTTTATAATATTTCAAAATATGGGGACCTCATAGGTGAGATGTATGCTTCAGTTCTATTTTTATTTATTTTTTCACATAATAATTACACTCAATTAGTGATATGACATATTAAGGTGCTTGTTAGGTTAATGAGGAAAGGCTCCCCCTTTATCAATATTTTGTGTCCCTCCTTGAACATCCTTATTGACACCAACTATGCAGGAAGAACATTTTTCATGTGAATTTTGTGACTAGAGTTACATTCCTTGTGCCTCTAGGCAACACTATAGATGATTCAAAATATTTGATATTATAATCTATGTTCTCCTACCATTAAGGATGTGTGTTCTTTATCTAAAGTTATATCATACAATTTGGTGGACCTAGGAAAAAGGTGCTCAAGTTTTGTGATTCTTTAGTTAATGGTGCTCAAGTCCTCTAAAAAAATATTATATTTACGTTTACCAAAAATTAGATTTCTATATATATTATTTTGTCTAATGTATTGTACTGTCATAGCTATAATGCTCTTCTTCATTGTTTACCCAAGGAAAAGATCACTATTGCTCTTCAATAGGCACATTCTAACACTCATTGAGGATATTTTATTATCAAAAGATTAGTTCAAAAATTCATTCAAATGGGATATTATTGACAAAAAATAGAGAAAAAATCTAATGATTTCATCAAGAAGTATTCTAATTATTTGCAACAATAATATTAAACATTGTCCCTGCACAATAATTCCTTAACAAATTTAGTATTTAGCATTAATTTTCTATACCCTATAATTTGTAATAGATAGATAAATATATTGCAACATCTAAAAACTCATGTTCCTTTATAATTGCTACAATCAAAATACCTCATCCAATATTTTTCTTAGTAACATATGCAGCATCTAAATGATCAAGATTGTCCACATTAGCATAATTGTAAATTATATCCTTCATTTTTTCTAAAATATCAATATTCTATGATTAAAAAAAATATATTATCAAAAATAGCATCTTTAGTATATAAAATTATACTTATAGTAGCATCTTTAACATACAAAGCATCTAGATAATCAAGACATAATAATTATAAATGATATCCTTCCCTTTTAAAGGATCAAGATTCTATAATTAAGAAAACAAAAACTTGTTATACAATACATTTTTAAAAGTAGCATATTTTTAACAATAAAACTATAATTATATATTTATTACTCATTTGAAAGGTAACAATAAATTTTATGAGCATGAATGACATTTTTTGTATTACTTAAAAAACACAACCTACAATATTCTTGTACAGCCTCTCCTCATCACTAAACATATACAATAGAAAACAAACTGAAACAAACATCATGCACAAATGAAAATACTTTAAAAATTTAAAGAATGAGAAAACACAAAAAAATTAGATTGATAAGAAAAACATGGCCCTTAAAACAAAATAATTGGCACACTCTCACTCCTTATTCATGATTCTCACCATCTACAGCATTCTATATACCTTAAAAATAACAGATAACACAAGAATGCTAAATTTATCTTATGGTACATCTAACACCAAAAGAAATGTAATTGATTTTGATTATAAATTTGTCAATGCTTTTGTTTATAAATCTCATTTTCTGATCTGCTAGTTTTGAATAATGGCACAGGCATATGTTGGCGTTTTTTATCTATGCCTATGCCATTATTCAAAACTAGCACATCAGAAAATGAGATTTATAAACAAAAGCATTGACAACTTTATAATCAATATTAAAGATATTAATCAATGGCATTTTTAACAGAAAATATCAGGGCAGTTGATACCTAGTAATTTAAAATTGTATCAGTTTTGGAAAAAAGTAATCATAGAGATGCATCTTCACAAAACAATTCAAAGAAAACATACAGTAGTCCCTTGTAGAATATTGTCAACTTATCACCCTAAACAACTTAAGTCCAGCAGACCAGGGAAAAACCAGTATCGAATAAAACCCATAAGTTCTTGAAGCCAAGTAAGTCATGATAAAGTTACGTAGCAACAAAACCAAGTACCACGCTTATAATATCCAGATTTACTCAAACGCCCATTGATTTTGACGCCTCACTTCTTCCTCCTCTTCAGGAGTGAAGTCATTCTCTATGTTGAATATGTTTCGGACCTCTTCTGGGGTTTTCTCCTTAATCCTGTCTGCCACAGCTGTGCACGTCAAGTCCAGAAGATTGTTTATACCCATATACTTGGCAGCCATAATGAGATCAAAAAGGGTAGCCTGATCCACCTTCACGAACTCCTGCTCCCACGTCTTCACATCCTCCTCCGAGATGGCGCTCTTGCCTTCGCTGGTCTCGGCGGCATGCGCATGATACTCGCAGTATTCAATCACCTTCGCCAGAATATTGCTGGAAATGTTATTCAAAGGCACGGCGCTCTCCATGGCCGTCTCCTCCATGGCGTTCTTTACGATCTGCGACTGCACGGCCACGGCATGATCTACCTCAAATATCATGCCATCTGAACTCTTCAATCTCACCTTAGACTCCTTCGCCATGATTGTATTGGGATCGCTCGCCATGGTTGTATTGGGGGGGAATGTGATCTACAAAAACCGTTGGGAAACTGGTTGTGTGATCTTGTATATATATGGTATTGTTTATCATGTCGGCGTTTAGTTGTCTTTCGAGGTGGTTAATTTTTAGGGTTTTAAAATGTGCCTACTCTTTAAGCTTTTATTATTTGATGGTTGCTTAAACTTAGAGGTGTAATTACCTCTTTATTTTCACATTTGCAGATCTCTTTGTAGAAACTAACTCTTCCCAGCTACCTTAAATTTAGTATAATATTCTATGACAATTCCATTAGTTTTGTTTCTTGAATAAGATTCTGGGTAGTTTAGGTTTGTTTCAAAATCTAACACGCACTAACATTATGATTCTCTAAATAGTTTAAATAATTTTCTATTTTTGATATATTTTGAAAGATAATTAGTAATATAGAGGTCATATTTTTTCTTAATTTTTCTATAAAAATTAATTGGTAATTTCATTATTTTTACCATCTAATAACTATAAATACAAATATAAAATATTAATGGTATTGAGAAGTAAATGATATTAAGCTGATTTTTCTTTCTATTTGCATTTCATCGTGATGATGGATCATGGATTATGTTCCAAAATATTGATGTAAAAATTTGTACATAGTTTCAATCCAAAAATCTTTAGCATTTTATTAGAATGTATTGTGGAAAATTCATACTATTAAGAAATGGAGATTTTTACATAACTATGAGTATAGAGGTAAAGTCTACGAAATATACAAAGAAACTCAAATGGTTGGTCGAATGTGATTAGAGATATGATTAGGGATATGGTTTTTTTCTAAATCTAATACCATACTTACATTATGGTTCTCTAAATAGTTTAAATAATTTTCTATTTTGATATATTTTTGAAGATAATTAGTAACATAGAGGTCATGTCTTCTCTTAATTTTTTATAAAGATCAATTGGAAATTTCTATACATTTAACATCTAACAACTATGAATGAAAATATTAAAAAAACAATGATTTTTAAAAGTAACAAATATTAAGTTGATTCTTCTTTATATTTGTGGCCTTAAAGAGGCATTCAAAAGGTACTTGCTAAGTCTACAATCAATTCATTGACTTTGTTGCAACTCGAAAGCCATGGTTCTAGATAAGACCTGCAAAATCATTCCTAGGATTCAAGCAAGGGCATCTTTTAGAGATAATTTGTAGTATACTAAGGTATCATAAATTTTTCTTCTATAAAAAGCGAATTTATTTATGACCAATAAGAAGAGACAAAGTTACTATAACTCCATCTACTAGGGTTCAATCCATACCTACATTTTGTAAGATGCTTCAAGCTAGAAATCTTATCACCCCTATAAACATACCCCTATTTCATATGGCTACAGCTAGAGAGTAAGGGTTTATTTCTTTTAATGGTGATATCCCTCTTGTGTTAGCACAAAAGGATGAGATATGCATAATTCTTTGAAAAGTATTTCTCCTTTTACTGGTAAGACAACCACGAACCTAGCAAAACATATTCATTATGTGGTCAATATTTTCTCCATGCATTTATGATCCTAGCCACATCCTTGAAGGAAAAATCATCACAATAATGCAAAGGTTTGCATCCTAACTTCATTCACAAATAAAATGAGTTAGGTTAAAATTTATGGAAAATTTTTGAAGACAAGATTGATCACTTGTCCTTGGTGGAGTCATGAAGTCATGAGAGATTTTAACATCATATTCTAAAATATGGGATAGAATTTTGATCTCTCCACATTATTCCTTGCTATACTATCTCATGGCTCTTAACAATGACATGGTTGTTATGATACAATTTGTGGGTGGAATGGCTCTTCCAAATGCTTATGAAATTTCCATTAGGCTATAAAATTATCTAATACAAGAGAGGAAAATATCTCCATGAGCCTAATTCCCCTATTCTTAGAGTTCCTCCCTAGCAACCCATATAAGCTCTTACTCCCATTGTATCTACTAGTCAACAATCTACTCCTACTACATATCTAGATGAATTGCATGAAATAAAAACCTTAATGTAGTGTTTTGATAATGAGTCAGTGATAATAAAGAAGAAAAATCAAATCAACAAACCTTACCAAACATCAAATCAAAATTATTAGCAAAATAGATAGCCATGTCAAGGGAAAAATCAATGGAATCATGATAAACCCTTGATTAGTATATATCCAAATGCTATTAAAAATTTCAAGGATCTTATTCTAGTTCAAAATAACTTAGATACACGGAATGACTAGTGTTACCCATTTAATCAGCTAGATAATTAAAATTCTTGATAAAATGGAGATTTTATACAGACTCTAATAGTCCAAAATAAATCCTCAACTTTGGGATAATGATTTCATGCAAACCAAGTAGCTACATCTCGGTAGGATCACATACAAGGAGAATCTACATTGCTCAATTACCATGAAGAGTATTTATGTGGCCTAAATGAAGGTAGTGTTAATTCAATGCCTTAGAATGAAAAATTGAAGAAAAGAGCAATAGATATTGATGCATTTTCCATAGTAGATCAAGAATCAAATTTTAAACCACCCAAAACTACTATAATTTTTTGAACAACTAACAAAAAAATTGTGCTACAATAAAATAAAAATTTTGGTAGGAGTAATATAACATAAGAACACCCGTAAGTCATCATATTAAAAAAATTGGACCTAGTTTTCTAAAGAGTTTCACCTAAAGTTGTTCAACCTGTATTGAATATAATTAGACAAATGAAGAAGACTAACCTAAATTCCATCATATGGGATTCTCTCTCCATCCAATATAAAAGGAATATGTTGTAAATATCTTTGGAAGGGTTCAAGAAATGAAATTATATCACATATCATATATTACATGATTGTTGTTGAACGATGTTTGTCATTGATGTCAAAGGTGTTAGAGTGTTCATGCTGCTTCAAAGGCCCTTATTCATGTCAAAGGTTAATGGTTTTTCTATTTATGTTACTGATGTCAGATGGTCTCAATGTAAAAGTAATGGTTCATTACTCTATCATAGAGTTGCTTGATCTTTCAAAGTGCATGCAGAGTTGCTTGATCTTTCAAAGTGCATGCAAAGTTGCTTGATCTTTCAAAGTGCATGGTGGTATGATGTAGCTATCACAAAGGTTCTTGTCACAAAGTTGTTTCACATGATACGCATGGTGTTGAATAACTCATGATGGTATTTGGTGTCAAAGGTTATGTTGGTACAACATGCAAAGCTATTGTAACTTGATGTATTTTAGTAGTTCTTCAAGATATTTCAAGATTGATTTGTAGTAATTTAAGATCAATCACAAGAGGCTCAGGTTATTGGATTTGTTTAGGATTTTTCTAGTTTTAAAATTTTGATTTTAAAACCTTAAATAGAAAACTTTTTGCATAGTGTATATCAAGATTTACTTTATGTTATAATTGAATTTGACTTGCTTAAACAGTGGATAGAAACTTAAGTTTGTCTTGAGGGTGTTAATCTCATTTATGACTAGGCCCTTCTCTTGGTTGATACTGGATAAATAGGTAGTAAACTCATGTTTCATTGCTGATACAAAGATCAAGGGTTATGCTTTAATTTGTATAATGGTGTGTTTCAAAGATATAGGTTTCTCATTCAAATATGAGAACGACTATTTTACAATGCTTTATTTTGATGGGCATTGAGAATTTCATAAGTCACTTGCTTCAGTTTTGGTTTGCAATAATATGAATATGAACAGTTTAGTGTTTATCTTAATGGCACCAAAACTTAAGTTTATTATTTAAAATAATTTTTTTGAAAAGGTTTTTTGGATTCTAGTGTTTGTAGAGTGGAATAGATGGAAAGGCACAGTGGAAGGTGAGGATAATAAGTTCTTCTATGAATAATAGTGTGACAACAGCGTGTCTAGAATTTTTGGACTTCATGAAGAAACATTGAAATCTTCATTACCTTGTTGAATTGTTTCCAATGGAATGTTAGGAAGAATTTAACAACATAACATGAAATAATTTCATATATGAAGTGAAGCTAAAGACATGATTAATAGAAGATGAAAGGATTTTGAAGATGTTGAGTGAGGTTGTATTCTGATATTATGAAAATTAAAGGATGTCTTTTTTTACTGCTTCATGTATATATAGATTAGTAAAAGCTAAGAATGCTCTAGAGTATTTAAAATTTGTTTGAAAATCTAAGCACTGTGAGATTTTTTTTGAATTTTATTAAATCCTTTTACAGAGATGATCTCAGAAAAGAAGTTTGTGACTGTTTATGAAAAGGCTTTAAGACTTTGTGTCGTTGCATTCAAGAAGTAGGTTTTTCTATGTACAAAAGGTTTTGATTGAACGGTGAGTTAAAGTATTCTGGATGTGAGAATATCCATGTTGTTGTGATTCAAAATTGTCTTGTTCATTGTCTTTATAGAAAATATATCTATTGTTGTGATAGTGGATAAGGTGTCAATAGAGAAAATTATCCTAAAATAGATAGATTCTTGTAAAAAAAGGTGATTTCTCATGTGTGTTCAGAATTGAGTTAACAGGTTAGAGTGAAGGGCTATTTAATATTATTGTAGTCATCTATGTAACAAGGTTATATAGTAGGGAGAGACACTATATTTGTATTATTTTTCTTTTCTTAGTGATAGGACAAATGTGTAGCAAAGTTTATGTTTGGTGATATAAGGGGATTCTTGTTCAAAAAGAGTTACATCATGAAAGTTTGTATACGAAATATGAAATTTGATGAGTTGATGCAGAGATAGTGTAGTGGTTTGTATGGAAACAAAGTAACCCTTTGATTCTCATTCTTTTCTTTTCAAGATTGCCAGAGAGGTAGATTGAAGACTATTTGTGAGGCAAATTGAAGTTGGCTAGTGAGGCTTGTTGTGCTATTAGTGAGACACAATTTTTCAATAGTAAGTTTTTGGCTAGTGTAGCCTTTAAATAAAGCATTTATTGAGAGTGTATTTTCACCCTTTTTAGGGTTTTTCTACTCATAAATTTTGTGTCTCATTTTTGTTGATGGTGAGTTGTTTTATGTATGGTTAAGGATCCCTGATTTACATGTGATTGTATGATTTGCATATCTTTGTTTCCTTTCCTAAAATAAAAAAATTAAATTTTTTGTGTGATCAAGAGTGTTAAGTTTATAAGATTAGTTTTTATTGGATCACTAATTCACCCCCCCTCTCAATGATCCTATACTCCAATTATATGATTGATTTCAATGTGAGTACTTTTTTTATTCCCTAAAAGATAGTTGATATGCATGGCATTAACTATGAACTTGTGTCTAAAGGATTTCTTTAATTGGATGGCATTATTTTTAAGATAATGGGAGTCATCAAGGATTCAAATTTGACCTTGAAAGAATGCTCTAGTTGTATCATGCTTCAAGATATTTTGGTCATAGATCTCCCTGCCTTCTTTGTCATATGTTTGTCTATAGAACTCAATGCTAAGATTGGTAAATACCTATCTTTTGATTGGTCCCATATGCTATTCAGGAATAGGTATGGTAATAAATTGTCCATAAAGGTTGAACCCATTATTAAAGATCATATTTAACATTATAATCCTAACCCTAAAAGTATGAATTCCACATTGCATGATCAAAGAGATAAGTGTTTTCTTCATGAGCCTACTACCCTTTTGAATGAGGTTCTTGATTGTTTGTTTGATTAATGGGGTAATGCATTTCAATTTTACCCACTTAATGAATTAGAGGAGAATGGTCTTGGCACCTATTTCATTCATGAAAAGAATCATCATATCCACATCCTCATCAAAAATAGAGAATATCTAGAAGGGTTTTAGTAATTGTACTTCAACGACTAAAAAATAAATGTGTTGGTGGACATGTTTTTATTATTTCTCCCCATGGTGATAGGTATTACTTAGCATTTAGATTTTTTTTTATTTGTTGAAATATAGAGAAATAGAGTTAAATATGGAAAGATAGGTCAAGACTCCCAAATGTGAAGGGAAATGGGGTTATGATGGACCTATTTATCTAATTTCATTCGGGAAATGAGATCAAAACAATGAAATGGCTATCAACTAAAAGTTAAGTCAAATCAAGACCTATGAATCTATATATTTCCCTTTTACCTAAGGATGGAGGTATGAGTGAAACAACACTTTAGGGAGAAAGATTAAAATTAGTAAAACAAATCCAAATTGAAATTTACAAAGTGAATCTAGAAGATTAAACTCATTTCTAATGGAACCAAAAGTTAAATTGAAGATCTAAGAATGGGAAAGTGAAGTGTACTAGTCACACAAAGTGTCTTTTCAAAGAAAAATAGGGACCTTGGCTAGGGCTTAATAAATGGGTCGTGGCTAGGGCTCTTGATAAATGGTTTCTAGGTTTTGTTCTCTTGCGTTTTCACTCCTAGATTCCAAAATCTTGTAGTAAAAAAATTGGAGATAAATTCTATAGGCCAGTTTCTATGAAAATTGCAAAATAGTGAAAACTTTGACAACTTTGATAACTTTGTAGTTTTTTCTCTTTAAGATATCTTCCACCTAAAATATGCAAACACACACCAAGAGGGAAAGATATTGTTTGTTAGGTGAATGGAGGCTTTCCTTAGCCAAACCCTATTTTGGTAATTAAACCTTGTAATGAAATTAAATAGCATGAAGGAATGATTAATGAACAAACATAATGTCACAACTTCACCAAACCCTTGTTTGAACCTTGGATTGTAGATCTACAAATTGCATGAAATGGATTCAATGGATGTGGATCTTGATCATAAAAATTTATTTGGAACAATTCCTTTGAATGCTTGAATAGATATTGAACACTACATCAACATATTAGCTCAAATAACCTGCATGATGCAAGAAGAATTTGACATGATAATGAAATCTTGATTGCTGCAATAATTCTTCAATAATTATGCTCTTGATATCATAAAATTTCTCTTGTAATTAGACACTTGAAAATCTTAGGTGAAACATAGTGAAATGACCTATTATTTATACATATCTTAACATTAATTCCAAAAATTAAAATAACACAAGCCAACATTTGAATACAAATTTGAAATCATAGAAAAATTACCAAAAACATATTTGAATTTTAGGTTCTAGGCCTTTAGTGAGGACCCATTCGCCCTTGGGTGAATGGGTCCTAGGTCACTAACCTAGGACACACATTCTCCAAACTTAGGTGTTATGTTATGGTATTTATGAATGTCAGGTTTTTCCCTTCAAAAATTGCATTTAATTAGGCTTGGATTTGAATCAAAGGGGCTAATTAATGCATAATTCACCTTAATTAATTAATAAATCCCTAGATTAGTGTGAAAGTGTAAAAGTACATGTGAAAGTGTAAAAGTCCATTTTTAATTAATAGGTCTTAAAATTAATGTGAATATGAAAAATACATATTACAACACTAAATTAAGCCATAATTTAGTCCTTTTAGTTAATATTAATTCTCAAATTGAGTGTGAAAATAGGATAATTTTTCCTACACTACATTTAGCCCCCACTTTAGTGAGAGCATGACCCCATGTCAAACTCACATTAAAGTAGACATTCAAGACACTTATGTATGCAACAATGAAAAAGATACTCAATCATACACTATCAAAGTCTAGAAGAAGAGAAAGGTGGATCAAGCTTCGACCCTCCTAAAATGATGTGGAACATGGTTGTTTTTCTAGGGAAGAAGAGAATCAAGCTTCAACTATCCCAACATGATGTGGAACATGACTATTTGTCCTTTTTGTTCACAAGTGGAACTCGATGTCCACTATGCAAAGGACATGAGCACTTACTCTGGGCTAATGGAACCTTAGGTCATCCATTAGGTGAACCACTAGGGAAGTGGATTAGTGAGAAGGCCATGCCTCTATCTCATCTCTCATTGTACTTACCATATCGAAGTTATCCCCCTAACAACTTTGATAGGGAAACACACACATTTCAATTTCAAGCTTCATAGGACCTAACAAGATGTGCTATGCTAAGCTCACTATGAACATGGATGCGGGTAAAGATTTTTTCAAAGGGACTTTACTTAGTTTGTGTAAGTTCTTCTTCTTAGGGATCATCATTTTCAATTTCTCCAAGAGAGGAATAGTATAGAATAAGAGAATCACAACTTAGGGAATGCAACGTGTAGCATCACCACTAAGAGGAAAGTTGTATGATAAGAAATATCACACTCTCAAAGGACATCAAACAAAAATGACACCACCAAGAAAATGACACATCACAAGAATAAATAAAACCACGTAGAGAAACATGAGTGTCGATGTATGCCCCCACTTTAAAGTGATTGATAACAATAATGTTGTGAGAAATCATCTTTAAAGCAATCAATGAACAATACATGAGAGTGTTGAACACACAAAATAATGAGAGGGGGGCTGAATCAACATTCTATTAAACCAATTGATTTCTAACCACCCAATTATTACAATGTATCTTGTTGCAACAAGTAAGAACATGGAAATGAACATAACATCACACAACACATAGACACCGAGATTTTTACGTGGAAAACCTAAAGTGGTAAAAACCACAGTGAGGATTAAATCACAATATATTATAACTGGTTACAAGATATCACATGACACACTACTAGGACACATTATCCTTGAAAGGCTCATAGCTAGATTACAAAGATATGGCTTACCACTAGAATACAAAAATATATGGCTCATTGCCAAAGATGTGAACTGAAAGGAATGCACATTCTAAGTGTTGGGTATAGTTCCAGTTAAGCTCTAAAAGATGGAAATTCATACACCAGATTGCAGGTGTAGAACAACTATCATCAACTACTAAATCAATTCATCACATATCTTGCATCATCACTTCTCTTTCACCTCTATATCAATCTCAAAAAAATACACACATCAATGTACATCTCATATATATATGTTCAATACAAATATATTCAATATACACATAGTTCATACATCAATTACATTGGCCTAATTGGATGTAAGCATACATAATTCAAAATATCTTGTCGACCACAAAACAAAACTTCTTTGGCACTCAAAAATAAAAAATGCAAGATATAATTATGGTCAGCCTTGACCTAAAAAAAATAACCCTTCACAAAACATGCACCTTAATTCAACCAAAAGAGAAACATAATAAAATTGTAAGATGAAATTTTGGCATTTAAATCTTTCAACCTGTTCAACTAAAATTTCTAATTCCCTGATCATATCTACATCTAAGACTCTTGAAAAATATATCAAAATTATATGAGCCATCATATACTTTAGAGAGATTCTAGACAAGATTATCATATTGATGTAGAATGAGCATAGTTTACCAGATGAGAAGATATACATAAGACAATGTTGACATCAATGACAATAAAGACAACAAACTGAAGGTATCCTTCATTATTCCAACAGAGAGCTTATTTAAAAAGCCCTATACCAAGTCATATGTTATCAAATGAAACTACATCATGTAGGGGGAAGGGGTCACCCTCCAAAAACACATAAGGGATCTAGGAATTCAGGGTTAATATTTCTTTGATACAATGTGGTTATAGAGCTCAAAAATTTCATGATTCCCCAAATACTCGTAGAATTGGAAGAATAACACAAAAAGAGTGAAAAAGAGAAAATATTTTGGGTTAATAATATCCCCCTTTTTCATTGATGACAACATGTGCCAAAAGTGAAACTCACTTAAAAATTATTGCAACAACAAAAATTTGTTCAATTCTTCATAAAACTCCCCCTCTCAAAAACATAAAATTGAAACCAAAAACAAAAACATTATTTATACTAAACCTTCAACCTTCTCCCCCTTTGGCATCAAGGACAAAGGGTAGGAAATCAGAAATAGTCAAGAGCTGGTGGTTCAAGCTTGTAGCTCTTTGAGAATTTCTTCCCAAGTGGGCTTACCATCATCCCAAATCCTTTTAGTTCTTGTAAGATATTTATGTAGAGATTATAGTTCCACTAAGCATCCTTCTCCTTCTTCCAGAGTGGAATAAATAGTGTTCGTCTACTCCAATATTTATGCATTTATCAAAGAACTTGATATGGATATTTGTCTAGCCTTTACTAGATCTCCAAGTTGTGCAAAGCGTCTTATTGCATCTTCTTTTTTCCTTTGCAAAATGAAGAACTTGTTCTAAAGGTATGCAATTAAGTTCCAACCAATGTAATTTCTATCATATATAGCTTTGTAGAATCAAGAGGCATCTATTAGCTGAGACTCAATTGAGTCCATTAAGTCCTTGATACCTTGAGTGGCATCCAACCACTACATATAGTAAGAAAATAATAACTGGGCTTCCTCACCATAGTCTCTCACCTCTTTCAAAATTTGTAACACATTGTTATGTGCAATAGCACATTTCTCTTATAGAATCAATAGCATTTTAAGTAGAAGACTTGTCTCCAGATCTTTCATGATTTGTCTCAGGTTAAACCACCAGCGTATAGCGAGAAGCACCATTGTGATTTTCATAAAATAAAGGTACAAACAACGTCAAATTGTATTCGACTCAAAAATCTCAACCACTAGTGATAACATTGACAATCTCTCCACCACAATTGTTGAAAAAAATGATCAAGATATATCCATCAATGACCACCTTGAAGATGTTTCTACCTCATCCAAAGATCAACTCAACATACATCAAGAGTCACTTTTTGATCATGATAAATACCCTTCAACAATATCCAACAATGATCTATTCAAATGAGTGTTAACATTATTTGATCCTATAATCCACGATCCTTCCACCAACAATCATGTTGAAAATGTCTCTACATCACCTAATGAGTTAGAGGACATATCTCAAGAATTCATTCTAAAGCATGATCAACATCTTTCCCCTAAGTCTAGCAATGGTCCTTTCCAAGAGATATTTACATCCTTTGACCTCATGGTTATATATACTAAATGGATCCTCAACCCAACATTTGATCCAAGTCCACTCAAACATCAAGAGGATATTAAGCCACTTCCTATGCTTAATGAGGATATCAAAGAACCATTTATAAGTAATCCATCCTTTGAAACTGACCCATGCCAATAACTCAAGATCCAAATCAAGTCAAAAGAAATTCCAAAATTAATCAAGATCAAGAATTTTTATCTCTAAGATACTACAATGATCTAATGGAAACTCTCCAATCTACACAAGATGTCACAAATGATGATCATATCCACATAGCACATATTCCTCCATGATCCACCCATGAGATGCTTACTCCTAATGGACATGTAGATGATATTCATTCAAAACGAGTCTCATACTCTTGGTATCATTGCCAAGGAACAAGAGTCTCCTACTCTTAAAATTTGTACACATGATCAAGATAGACAAATCTAGAGACATATCAGAAATGGGTCATGAAGAAGGATTCTACAAAAGTTGTGAATTAGAAGCATCATGTGAAGGCATATCAAAAATGAATCATAAGAATTTTTTTTACATGGATA
Source organism: Sequoia sempervirens (assembly GCA_007258455.2). Lineage (NCBI taxonomy): Eukaryota > Viridiplantae > Streptophyta > Pinopsida > Cupressales > Cupressaceae > Sequoia > Sequoia sempervirens. Next base: position 613,479,324 of record VDFB02058242.1, on the reverse strand, counting down.
GTGAATCATCAACACCTCTTGAAGAAGCATTAAAATCTGATATTTCACAAGATCAAGAAAAATATATGAATGAAGAAGTTCTCCCACGTATGGATGATCGTATCACTTATAAACTTGGATCACTTAACTTTTTTAGGGCAAGCTATCTTATCAATAAAGAAGCTATCACCTTTGAAGATGTAAAACAGAGTAGAGAAGGATTAGCACCTTGTTTCCAAGGTAAATTATATCCTATTTCAAATAAAATGTTTCAATAGATGAATTTTCAAGGCAAAGGATTAGGCCTACATGAATAGGGAATCCTAGAACCAATGTAGATTATTGGAAATCCTAAGCATCAAGGTCTTGGTTATTCGATAATTAAGGGATCTCAAATATATCAGTGATACCTCTATAATAATGGGGAAACTTTATCTAGCACAAGCATTAACATAGGGAGAACAAAGAGTGTTTATTGTGAAACCAATGCCATTACTACAACCAACCACGTCATGAATCTTCATCCACCCATCACCCAATCCATGAATCAGGACCAACATTCAAAGAAAGATTTGAATCAAAGCAAAATAAGTTGAGAAGCATAATGGAAAAATCAAATACACATGTATACCAAAATATACAAAGAAATATTATCCTTATCAAAATCCATCAGTCAAAGAAAATATGGGGAAAAATTAAAAAAGGGAAAATTATCAATCAAAGATGTCCATAAAGGAAAAATAAAGCTTCTCAAGCAAGGTACAAAGTATATCAAGCAGTTGGTCTGAATTTCATGGACACTTTCGTATCCACCCATCATTGCTCATCTTTCAAAGTTTGGAGAGTCAAAGGTTCTAAACTATAAACCAATGCATCTTTTATTCCTAAACAAACTGCATCCATGCCTCCACACATGATACCCAATTCTCACATTGACCATGTATTGGCAGCAACCCTTCATCATAAGTATTTAGAAGGAACTCTGTTGCAATGTGTGCACAAAGATAGAGTTAACTCTGATATCAACAAAGTTGATCAAGAGTCTCAAAATTTGTATTCAAGTGCACGTATCTTGGCAAAGCAGCTTCTTCAAGTAGGATATCAATGGCACATTATGATAGAAGCATCTACATCTACACCACCATGTGGTTTAGCATGAGCTTAAAATCTTTCAGAAAATAAAAAAATATGAAAATTCAAAAAAATGATTGAAAACAGTAAATAAAAAATCATCCTCTAGTGAATACCACTATGGTGGCTCTTTGGATAGGTACCATGGTGAAAACATGAAAAATAGGAGTCATGTGTAGAATTGAGCATCTACATGCGCCATTTCAGGTGAAAGCATCTCATCCCATCCATAATAAATCCAACATTCCATCCATCTTATTCATAATAAATCCATTCATCCATAAACCATTTATCCAACCCATTACCATCCTTCTTCCAAATTATCTTGATCTTGATAAAATTTTGGTGTGCACTTTACACTTGCTTATGGTAACATCTTGACATGAGTCATTTTTATTGATCCTATCCTACCTAGCATTATCTAAGCCATGAAGCATTATCCAAATGAGCATTTTTTATTTGAACACCTTATCGCAAGATAATCCAAATCCCTCCATCCATATGTCTATCCAAGCATCCACCCATGGCATTCCATACATTTCTAGACACTAGGGGAAAATATTTACATTTTACTTTAGGAATAAATATTTATCTATATATTCCAACTTATGTGGTGATCCAAACATTGGAAAACATGGAATCAAATTGGTCTAAACATTTGTGAGCAAAAATCCAAATCACTAGCCCATGGTATATTTTGACAAGAATATGTTCCTTATCAAGCTTTATCTTTCATCAAACATCAATCTAGGCAATCAATATCAGTTGCATCTAACGTGTGCTTCAACATCACATCAAATCATTTAAACAACTTCTGTTCCAAACCAAGCTTCAAAATCTTGATCAATAAAATCCAATGAATCCCTCATCATCTCAAGATATCTATCCCAATCCTCATGTTGCTTAAACACTCTCCTTGCATTGTTGTGTATCCTCAACAATTTTATCATCATCAATCCATCAATTTGATTAATCAACCTTAGCTTGATTTTCAACAAAATCCCAAAATAGAGCATTGATATCATCACATATCCATATCCAAATCGTCAAAATCATCAGAAAATCCAAAAAATTTCAAAACATATCAAAATCCCAAAATAGGTAAAAAAGTCAAAAAAAAGTTAAAAACATGGTATTTGAACTACATCATCCATGAGCTTAAACATAGGCAGGGCTAATCTTTGATCAACCCTTGAGACACAAAATCCAAAAAAAATTATAAAGTTTCATAAAACACAAAAATATTCAAAAAAATAAAAATCAAAAATTTATAAAACATCTTAAAAATATACCAAAAACAACATCAAAACATTTCAAAACATCAAAAACATCCAAATATTTGAAAAAATCCATCTATCATATCTCACTTTCACCTAGAAAATAAACATCCACTCATAATAAGTTATCGTCACTCCCAACCTTTGGTGAAACAATCAGAAATAAGTCTAGCAAATTGATAGTGAAAACTCAATTGTCAAGGGTCTCAAGTCTAGGTCAGTAGGTAAACAAGCTGGTAAGCCCTTGGTACTAATAGCCCATCATCGATTCAATCCCAAAATCATCTGATAACATCATGTCCTAGGATGTATCCTTCCTACAATGGACATCAACATCAGGCGTCAGCGTAGTTTAGTCTTGGCTAAAGGTATTCATAAGAACATTAGCATGTTTGTTTACTTCATCTTTGTCTTGTTGACTTATCTTATTAGGCTCATTCCAATGACCTCTCAATGATGTCTACAAAATGATTTATAGAGAAAGGAATGGGGCATTGATCATTATCTTTTGTTTGTTGTGCTTGTTGGACATTCTTAAAATATAACCTTGGTGAATAGTCGCTTTGTTAGGTATGTATGGAAGGTGTTTCAGACAGCTTGTTGACTATTGCATTGATAGGTTATACCTTTTCATTTTTTGGTCTGAGATGTTTGAAACTTTGAAACTACATCGTAGCAAGGTTTCCATATACATCAGGCATGAATAAGAATACTCCTATCTGTTTGTCAAGTCAAATTCCATCTCACTAGGTACAATGTTATCCTAGTTTTCTATACCTTGTGCATCATGTCTATGTGTTTTATCAAACATAAGGAAAGTTATGCTCTTTACATTCCCAATCTTTGATAAGAAAAAAAGCATCAATCTCTCATCAGTATTTCTAATAAAGTCTCATCAGATCATGGACTTTTTGGATCCTCTTTTCATCAACTCATTTCTTCTTTCTTCTCTATGTGCTAGCATGGTATCATGACAGTCAACCAAAAATCACCAATGCATCCATCCTACATCCACAAACCATCAACATACTGCATATCATTCATATCGTACACATCATCCATCTCATCCATCTCACATACATTGCATCATCATTTCAATTGTTTAGGATAATATAGATTGGATATTCTAAGCATCTTAAAACCATCTCATTTTCATCATCAAATCAAACTTTTTGCTCAATCTCTCGAAGGGCTAGTGTACTGGTATACTTCTTTTTGTTGGGGCATCTAAAAAATAAATCATTTTTTTTTAATTTGATCTCGGCAAGGTTATTCTTTGAACCAACACAATAGGTACATTGCTTCAAAGATGGGAAAAATGTAGACGCTTAAATTATCCTGATTGATATCATGCATTCGATTTTGATTAACTAACACTGATTCTTTGTTAATCACATCCACACTAACCAATTACTTGAATAATCTTTATTTAATTAATTCCTCCTAAAAATCAGATAATACATGTTATCAGGTTATTTCATCATATTCTTCCTTTAATTAAATAAATCAACATTATTTAATTAAATCCTAATGTTCTTCCTTTAATTAATTAAATCCTAATGTTCTTCCCTTAATTAAATAAATCAACTTTATTTAATTAAATCCTAATGTTCCTCATTTAATTGAATAAATCAAATTTATTTAATTAAATTACTAATGTTCGTTATCCTAAATTAAATGTCACAATCAACTAATGTCATCTAAGTTAATTAATCCTAAATTAATTAACTCCTAACACTAATCCTCCATTCCTCTAGCTTTTCCAAGTTGCAAATGTAAATCAATTTATTTGATTTACTAATTCCTCTATTTTCACTCAAATATGGCATATTCTTGGAATATTCCACTTATTTGAATTCTCCCTCTCAAAGGAATTTTATCCTCCAAGTTGGCATTAAAAGCTCTTACATGTCTTCTCCTTGAGCCAACTTGGAATTAAAAGCTCTTACATGTCTTCTCCTTGAGCCAACTTGGAATTAAAAGCTCTTACATGTCTTCTCCTTGAGCCAACTTGGCATTAATTCCTCTTACATCCCCTCTTAGACAAGTCACCTCTCCAAATTCAAATTCCACCTACATGCATTTAACATGCACATTGTTCAAAATGTGCTCCACACTCTTTCATTAGCATGTTGAAAAGTGGCACAATTCCATTGGTCCATCTTTAATCCCACATTCCTCCTATTCTTCATTCCTCCATCCTTCTCCATTATAAATAGAGGCCTTCTCTATTGATTTGGGATCCACAAATTTATCCACAATCATCTATATTTTGTTGCAAGGTTATTATACACAAGTTTATGCAAGTTCATCCAAAATCATACACAAGTTTATGCACTTGGTTATTATAGTCATTTGAATTCAAACCATCCATGATTTCATCCCCAATTTCATTCAAGTTAGCATATAATTTCATCATCCATGGCTAGGTTATTGGCATTTTGTGTCAAGGATCAATCAATCATCATCAAGCTTACCAAGGAATTGGGAAAGGGATTCTTTCCACATCAAAGAAGCACCAATTCCCCTATGGGATGCTGGTTTGATCACATCAAAGAATCACCAATTCCCCTATGGGATGCTGGTTTGATCATTCAAATGAGATTTCATTAACTTTTATTTGATATTTTATGTTGTTTTCTTGTTCTTATGCTTGAATGAATTTCATAGGGAATGTTTGGTTTAAAGTTGTTCGAGGACTAATGTTTGTTTGTTTGTCTATGTTTGAACAAGTCTAGGGTGAAGCATTCACACTAACCATCCAATTATTTCAATGTATCTTGTTGTAGTAGTAAGTAAGAACATGGAAATGAATGTAACATCACACAACACATAGACACTGGGATTTTTATGCGGAAAACCGAAAGTGGGAAAAACCATGGTGATGATTAATTCACAATATATTATAACCTATTACAAGATATTAAATTGCACACTAATAGGACACACTATCCTTGAAAGGATCATAGTCAAAGTACAAAGATATGGCTTATTTCCAAAATAAAAAAATATATGGCTCACTACCAGAGAGGTGAACTTAAGGGAATGCACCTTCTATGTGTTGAGTACAGTTCCAATTAAGCTCTAAAATATGAAAATCCTTGCACTTGATTGCAAGTGTACAAAAAATAACATCAATGCCCATATCATTTTATCACATCTCGCATCATCACTTCTCTTTCATCTCTCTATCTATCAATCTAAAAAATATACACACATCTATGCACATCTCAAACATATATACTTAATACAAAGATATTCCATATACACATGGTTCATACATCAATTAGGTCGGCCTAATTAGATGTAAGCATACATAATTCAAAATATCTTGTCAGCCAAAAAACAAAACTTCTTTGAAACTCAAAACTAAAAAATACAAAACACAATTTAGGTCATTCTAGACCTAAAAAAAAATCCTTCATGAAATGTGCACCTTAAGTTTTCCAAAAGAGAAACACGACAAAATTGTAATCTGAACTTTTGACATTTAAATCTTTCAACCTATTCAACTAAAATTTTTGATTCCCTGATCATAACTGTATCTAAGACTCTTGAAAAATATATCAAACTTATATGATCTATCATACACTTTAGAGAGATTCTAGACCAAATTACTAGATTGGTGTAGAATGAACATAGTTTACCAAATGAGAAAATATTTAGACATAAAATAATGTTTGCATCAATGACAACAAAGATAACAAATTGGAGGTCTCCTTCTTCATTCTTCCAATAGAGAGATTATTTGGAAAGCCCTATGCCAAGTCATATGTTCTCAAATATTCAAAACTACATCATGTAGGGGGAAGGGGTCACCCCCAAAAAACACATAAGTGATCTATTAATTTTAGGTTAGTATTTCTTTGATACAATGTGGTTATAGAGCTCAAAAATGTCATCTTTCCCCAAATACTTGTAGAATTGAAATAATGACATAAAGAGAAAAAAAATAGAATAAAAACTATTTTGGGTCAACATGAAAGAGACCGGATGGCTTCTGGAGGTGATGGCAGGTGAGCTAGGGAAACCATGCCCTAGCTTATGTGTGTTCTTTTTGTGCACATGGGGTCTTTGATTGCTTGTGGAGGATTCAAGGGGGCCCATTTATTTATCTATGTTTATGTTTCCCTTTCTCAATCTTTCTGTGTGTTCTCCTTTGCTGGTTGCAATGTGGGTTGTTTGCTTTGGGGAGAAACTATAGTGTTCTTACTTTTGTATGCTCTAGGAGGCAATGACTATTGCACTTTGGTGACGAGTTTTCTTTAAATATTTTGGTCTATCGTTCTTCTTGTATGTGTACCTATTTTGGAAATTTTCTTGGCCTTGGCTTGGTGTGTGTGGAGGGAAGTTTCATACCTCTTTGTTTTAGGTGTCAATGGCATTACAATAAAGAAGTGAAGTTGTATACCAAACTTTGTGTTGGAAACAATTATCTTTTAATTTGATTGAATTGGTAGTGATTAGTGATTGATATTGAAAATGGTTTGAGTGAATCTATGTAAACTTTGTGACATTGTTGAATACTATTGGTGAATTGTATATAATACTTTGTGCTTATATTTATTCATGTTGTTCGTGGGATTATTGTGAAGTATCTAGAAGACTTTGTGCTTCTCATACAATGGTGGTTATTATATTGAATGATTCATTGTTGGAAGCTATGGAATGACTTTTTACCTTCATGAGTTGTTCTTATTTGTTACTTATTGATGGGGTCATTGTAATCCTCATCATTTAATTTATCAATCCAAGGTGGTGTCCATGGTTGTATGCAAAAGAGAAAGTAGAAAACTTGCTTGACATTCTATTCTATAGTCTATTCTATTTGTAGATATAAATCCTATTTGCATGAAAGAGAAGTAATCTAAGGAAAAATTGCAAGAATTTGAAAGGCTGAACTACTTCACACTTGATGGAAGTGAAAATCTTGCTTGAATTCAAATTTACTATAGAAAGTTGGAAATACATTGCTGGAAATGAAACTAAAACTATCCCATTTCCTTAGACTGAAACAAGTCTTTCTAATCCCCTCCCTTTGATCAAATGATTACATTATATTTATAGAATTCATATTCTATATCTATCTAACCAATCCACTAAGAATGTGGATCCAAGATCTCATTTTTGAGGCATCGTTTACAAAACTTCAAGAAAATTGAAGTTATCGTCCTCCATCACGCCACTTTTGTCTTTGTCATTTTCTGATGTGTACTGCTCCCTCTCTACTACAAATCCCACCAAATTCTCAAACACATTTTTAGATCTTCAAATCTAGTTTCCAGATCATTTTTAATTTTTGAATTTTGTTGAGAAACGACAGAGATATTGTTTTACTGAGACTATGTTTTTGACAATTTCTAAATGCTTGATTTTTAGGAAGTCTTCAATTATTGAACATGAATGAAGGAATCATTGTTCACTTTAGTAGACCAAATAATTGATTCTTAGAATGAATAACATGTTATAATCATGCAACAACATTTGAGTGATGTGGTAACTTGAGTTATCTTTGGTGGAAGAAGGAATCATGAAATTTAATAACTGTGAGAGATCTTTGAACTCAACATGAAACAAATACTCATCCCATTAATTTAGAAATGAATGATGCTCCATGAATTTTCATGAATGTAGGAGAGTGATGGGATTCTTCTCTATATTCTCATTATTTCTTCAAAGCCTTCTAAAGCTTTCAGGAGTTAACTGCCTCAAGTGTGTAGAGCTCTTTGTTGCAAGCGACTACGAAGCTTCATCTTACCATGAGTTATTTAATAACTCATTTACTTGCATTATATTATTTTATACACTTCATGGAGATATATTAAAGGAAATCTGGATCACATATATTACCAAAAATAAACCAAACATTTACTTTATATTTTACTTTAAACAAGCTAAATAACTTTCAATCATTACTCAAATCCACTTTAACACTAATGCATTAGGAAGAAATAAATGATTTTATTTGATAAAATATGAGAAAATTTATGGTCTCGTCACTTATCATTATCATATTGGTATTCCTAGTCTTTTCTTTGACAAGATAGGAATATTAGAATTACTGCTTAATTTTAGTTTGATGTTGTTTTACATCAAGAACTTCAAATTGTGAAACATTGTAAAACATATTATCTGAAAAGGAGAGAATCATGAATGTGACACACACCATATCATTATTGTAAATATATAATTATTTTTCCTTAGTTTCAATAAGTAGTAAGAAGGGTTCCTCCCCTTTCTAAGAGGAGAGATTGTATCTCATATAGTTCTAGTTGAAATCAAGGTTTTGTAATCTGTTAAAAATGGATTACAAAATTTTTTCCCAGTAGTTTTTTGGCAACTCCACTAGGGAATGAACCATGCAATCAAAGTCTCATGCTTTTGATTGAAGTGAATAATATTTCCAATATCTTATTATGATCTTTTGCATTGTTATTTTCAATATCTCTTTTTTGAAGTCTACATTTTATCCGGTAGAAGCTATAGACAAGGTTTGATGGCTCAAGGAGTGGTGGATCCATTTTTTATATTATTGCTGCAACATAACATTTCCCCTGCTCCTCCACGAGTAAGGTCACCATTGTAATGCACCGCAAGTTATCCTCCATGAAGACTAAGATCTCCTCTTCTAAGTCAATATTTTTTTTTCTATACAGTTCTAATTCAAGTACCTATTGTGTAACACATTATGTCTACACCACCCATAGGACCTTGGGGAAAGGCATTCGGTCCCCTCAGTTTGGTATCTCATTTTCATGAACTTCCACATGTCTCAAGAATGCATATTTTGAAGTTTTGAGGTGATGGAAAATAACATCCCAATGAGCACATTGTTGTGTATTATATTATTTGTGGCATTCTTGGCATGGAACATGAAGATGTTGCTATGAGATTGTTAATTGAGTCTCTACATGTAGTTGTTGTAGAATGGTTTTATACTCTTCTAGCTGCTTCATTCACTAGTTGGAACACTCTTTGCACCAAGTTTGAAGAAAGATTCAAACCTATTGAAGATGCACATGCCTTGTTGGTGCAACTTACAACCATGTGAAAATAGGCCCATGAACCCATGCGTGAGTTTGTGGGTAAGTTTAATAAGATGGTGACAAGGATCCTAATGGTGAAAAAACCAATGGATCATAATTTAAATTGTTTCTTCATCAATACACAACTTCCCAAAGTTTTTTCTTGCATAGGGAAACTCTTGCCAATGTTGAA
>VDFB02058242.1:613362156-613469440 GCA_007258455.2 Sequoia sempervirens | reverse complement strand
CCTACCTAGCTAAGTCCCCCTCACTCCAACCCATTCTCTCCCACTCCCTCTCTCTTAAACTCTCACTTCCACCTCGTCTCCCTCTCTCCAGACTCTCTCTCTACCTCTCCCCATCCCACCTTACCTAGACAACTCTCTCTATCTCTCTTCAAATTCTCCCTCCCTCTAAAGGAATACATAAATACATACACGCATAATATATATGTACATACAATCCTACATCCATACAATATACATGCATTGATACATATAGGCATACATACATACATACATACATACATGACACACCAGCATACAGGTACATACAAACATACAAATATATCAACAAACATTCAATAGAGTGGCATTTAACATAAAGAAAGACATAACATGAGTGCATTATAACACGCTCGTGTTATGTTTTGCTTGACACATATCTCGGATAAGAAAAAACAATGTCAAAACTAAGAAATAACGTGAGCGCGTTATAACGCGCTCACATTATATTTTTCTTTGGGAATCCTCGAGCCTTAGCATTGGTATTTTCCTTGGAATACCAACCCAAAGGCTTGGAGGGCATTCCCAACAACCAGAGACATTTTTTTGCAAATTCTATAATTTTTCACATAATCGGGTTCGTGTTGACCATCAAGATTGCATCTGGTTCAATATCGACAAAATCAAACACATGGGTAATGTTAGGTTCTCTCTTAGCTATCCAACGATGTAATTTTTTTCATTTTTTGATAATGTTAAGCCTTTCATCCATAATTTCTTTTGTTTTTTTTTTCTCTTTTTTTTCCAAAAGTAGTGTTTGGTGTTTTTGTTATAAATTAACCGTTCATAGAAATTTCAAATAAAATACATTTTTAGAAACTAGACTCCATTCTACAATTTAAAAAAAAAAAATCAATTACTTTCCAAAATTTTTAGGGGGAGCACGACCAAAATTATGCTTTTTAGGAAGTGCCCACTTAGAAAATTAGTAATAAATCAAATATTCATTAAAAAATTATCAAAAAAATTATGCATCAACTAGATACTGTTAGCTAACTTATGATCATAGCGATTTTAAAAATACTACAAAAAAATTCATTGTGCTAGGGTCATACAAGAGTTGCTATGTTATGTTTTTTCTGAAAAAAACAACACCAATTTTTGTACATCCCTCTTTTGAACCCCTTAATCTCAACCATTCTCAAAATAAATTATTAGTTTAGAAAGTAGACTTGGAGCACTTCGATCCTTGTTTTTGTTCCATCTCAAAATTTTGAGTGTAACTATCCTAAATTTCACGTCCAAGGTCAGTATTTCCTAAATTTAGAAAAAAGATAACCACTTAAATCCCCTTTTTGGAAACCGTCTTGGTGCACTTACCCCTATTCTTTGTTGTTTTTTCAGAAAACTGTCATAAAAGTTGATAAAAATAGGGTATATCTTGAAATCTTGATTCTTCACTTCTTGGAGCATATTTTCTCATTGCTTCAATGTGAATGAACTTACAAAATGTAGTTACAACTTGAATAAGTCCTTTTCTATTGAAACACTAGAAACCTTAAGTAACTTCATGCCTTTTTTTCCTTTAACTTACAAATTATGCATTTTTCCAAACTAGGAAAAAGAAAATATTTAAAGAGACCTTGCATAGTCTACAAGGTCTTTCAAGACCCTATTTGAATCAACAACCCAAAATATCAAGCTAAGGGACAAACCCCAGACTTGCCACAAACCAAAAATCACCTAGGAAATTGCATTTTGGTGAGAAACCATAAATTTGAATTTCTATCCTATTCAAACTATCAAAACCATTGGATTAGGATCCTAATGGACCTCATAAGACCTTCAAAAACTTAACAAATACTCCTAACATCAAAATGAGCATAAAAAAATATATGAAAGTGATGCTCCTAGATCATACTCCTGAGGAGGGAGAAAATTGAGTTCCATCTCTAATGATGTTTTTTGTTTTCTTTCTCTTCTTCCAATTGTGTTGCATTCGTAGCCATTCTCTGACCTCCTCTTGATCCTCTCGATGCTTGGCTTGATTTGCTCCATGTTTTTTGGTCTTCATGCTTTTGTTTCGTGCTTGCTTTTTGTACCTCCTCCTGATGATCTTCTTCTCAACTACAAGACTCCAAAATTCTATTTCTCTTTCATATGCCTCATTACTGTTGTCCATTTCTTCATCCTCTTCATTCTTTCCTTGGTCTGCACCTATACAAACATTATCATCAACATGCATTAGATAAGAACCATGAGGCCAATTTTCCTCTTCACTAGCTCCCTATGCTTGTTTTCTTGTGTCTTCCTTCGTTGTCCTACTTGTATTCATACCTTCATTAGCAATCCTCGCCTTCCACTCTTTTACTATATCAAAAATTTGTGCCCACAAATCATCTTTAAGTACCTCACACTGTACCTCTGCTACAACTTGTTTCCTTACTTTCTCATTTACCAACTCTTTTCTATCCAAACTTTGTTTACTTTCAATTTACAAGACAACTATCCTTTGCTTTCTTCTTTTTGGAACAATCACCTTATAGGCCACTTCACCTTCTTTCTCATTGGTCAATACCCAACATTTCCTTGGTATTCTTCCTCAAGACACTACTACACTACAAGCTTAATACCTCTTTTCAACTCTACCATTTCTCTATCAAACTCTGCAACCTGGCTTATGCTATTATCTTTCATCTTTTCCTTCCTTTTGAGGATTTATTACTCATATTGTTGTTGCATCTTCTTATCTTCATGATACCTCACCTTAGGCTAATTTATTTTCCTCTAGACTAGTCTTTTGGTACCCCAGTACCTTCACACACAACCTTATACAAAATCTTATTAACTTGGACAACTTTCACTACCAGATCTTTTTGGTCTCTGATGCTAGAAACGATGCAAAGTAATAGAAATTTCAAATACTATGGACTCTTAATGACAAAGAAAATGTGATTTCCACAATTGTCTCCACAAGGTTTGATTTGAAATACAGAAAGGATCTATGAGAAATGTTGCTAAATGATTATGCACAAAGGTGAAAAGACACTAACCAATGGAGTAACATGAACAATATATAGAGAGAATGATAACACCGAGCTAAGAGAGAGAGAGATACAAATTTGATTACAAAGTTTCTATGAGCGGACTACATCTCTGGGTCTAGCTCAACTGAGTGACCAATCTATTATAATTTCTCTAAATTAGTAGTACAATCTCCAAAGGAGCCTCTTGCAACACTGCTTTACAAAGAACTGTAGCCTATCCACAAAGTCCTAAAAAATATCTCACTCAAATCACCTCACAAAATCTCTCAAAGCTAAGGACGATTTACCAAGAGTGAAAACACTAACTCTTCTCTGAAAGGACCTACTACAGACTCAAAAAAATATTCCTCTCAACATTCAACTCTCAAAATTCTCCCACAAAAATGCTTACAGACAATGGAGGAAGAGAGAAAGAATGAGATCAACTTTGAAAGTGATGATTTTCAAAGGCCTCCTAGCTCCCCTTTTATACATGGGAGTTTTCCATTTAGGCCACAACCACCAAAGATTACAAAATCCCCCAATTTTACATATAAAAACAATAAAATACCCTCATTAGGAAAAAACCCCCTTAATTAATCAATTTCAGAAATTGGTTGTTTCAAGGTTTTTGTTTTTATTTAATTTCAATCCATATATTAGCCATTAAAAGGCTATTTGATTAGGAATCTGGCTTAACAAACCATTAAATATAAGCAAGCCCACTAACATTTATGAAACCGTCAGTGGTGTAGTGGTTAGCATTCCTTTTATTACCCCATCGGTCAGGGGTTCAACTCCTCGACCGACTATTTTTTTATTACCATTTTCAACAGTTTCTAAAACAAAAGAAATCATCACTCTATCAGTGGTAAGCCTAGACTCCACGCCGCAATGGTTGGGCCAATTGATTTGGAAGTGGAAGGTCAGGGGGTTGAACCTCGCAAATATTTTGGAAGAAATCTCAACCACCAAAGGAGGAGATAGGGCACCACGTGGTGCGCAGAGAGAGTGCGATATGGCAGAATATGATTTGGTGATACCAAATCACCTACCACGCAGACAGTATAATCATGTTGACTATGTTGCCACCAAACACCATGTCATATGTTGACTCAGCTACCACCTCTATGTATGAATGCCATGTGTCATCCTTTAATTGGTCCACACCAGGCTATGGTCCACATCAATTGCCACATCAGTTGAGACATGTCACCTACCACGTCACTATACGGCTAACACATGTCAAGACCCCATTGGTCCACATCATCATTCGTATGATGACTCATCTACTCTGTCAGTTGCTGACGTCAGCACCCTACAATCCACAACCAAATTCAACCTAAAACTTTGACCAAATGTTTCTCTCTCATATGAACTCCATGTTTGATGAAACGAACGTCGTCAGAAAGCTCTCGACGAGATCTTCATGATGGTACCAACGTCGACCACTTTTGATGATGTCAAATTTTGACCCTTTTTCCATCCTTGGCCCTTGAGTTTATCGACCTTTGATCGACGATATATCATACATACGATCTCGGATTTCAACAAGGTGAAGATCATTGGGTTCATTTTTTTGAGCCCTTCGATTTGACGTTGATTCTGATCAACTTTGAGATGATCAACTTTTTTCCTTTCTGATGGCCTCTGATTCCCTATTGACCAAATCTTTGACTGCATGTAACTTGAGTGAACAAACTCCTTTTTTTCCCATTCCAATTGCGTCAGATTCAGTTCTTTGAGCTCTCCATCATGACATCACTTTCGGGAGAAATTGGAACAATTTAATTTTCAAGTTCTGGAGATCCACCTAGATCAAGGTTTTATGATCTTTCAATGGTGGCAACGAACAATACCCTGCTTGCTATTAAAAAAAACTTATTTCTCTAAACACAACCCTCAAAAGGAATTCAAATTCACCTTTCTTTTGAAACCTTAGGCTCTAAAGTTCTTAAGCACACTTTAAAGGCTTCATTCTAACCATCCTTGGTGGTGATTAACTCCAAAGCTAGATATTTCCACAAAACCCTAAAAAGGAGTAGGGTTTTACATAACCAAATGATAGTAAGAACACATTGTTTACCATAAGTCACACAAAATAATGAATTATCACTCCTCCTTTTGGGAAAATGTGAATAAGATTCTACAAAAAAATTGTACCAAATCTCATATGTTTTCAACGCTAGAAAAAAATATATTATTTTTTTTCTATTGCTGAAAACCCTAGTTTCTGAACAAAGCAACAAGCACTATTTTGATCATAACTTGAGAAAAACTCAATGAAATCACCTCAAACTAATTGAATCTAAACCTTAAGACATGCCACTATCATCCCACACAAACAAGGACCTGCAACTTGATGATATAAGTCTTTACCAAACTAGTTTTTGCTTTTTTTCTTCTTTAGAAATTTGTCATAAAAGTTGATAAAAATAGGGTATATCTTGAATTATTTTTCCTCCACTTCTTGGAGTGTATTTTCTCATTTATTCAACATGAATTAACTTACAGATTTTTTTTACAACTCTAACATAATTCATTTTCCCTCACAACCCTAAAAACGTCAAGTAACTTGATGTCTTTTTTTCCTTTAACTTGTAAATTATGCATTTTTCCAACCTAGGACAAAGAAAATATTAAAATAGACATTGCATGGTTTACATGGTCTTTCAAAACCATATTTGAATCAACAACTCAAAAAATCAAGCTGAGGGACAAAGCCAAAACTTTCCACAAACCAAAAATCACCTAGGAATTTGAATTGCATTTTGGCGGGAAACCACAAATTTAAATCTCTAGCCTATTCAAACTATCAAAACCATTGGATTAGGATCCCAATGGACCTCCTAATACCTTCACAAACTTAACAAAGACTCCTAACATCAAAATGAGCATTAAAAAAATACATGAAAGTGATGCTCATGCATCACCTTCTTTCCTTTCCTTTTTTCTTTTATTCCTTTTCTTTCCTTTATTTTATTTTCCCTCCTTTTCAAAGTTCAGGATGTTAAGTTTCTTAGGAAGGGAATACCTTCCTTGGCAATCCCGACCCCTGATTCCTTTTTTTTTTGGTTGTTCATTTCATCAAGCTTTGTGGGTCAAGATCTCACCTTTTCACGTACTTGACCTCGACTCTCGATGGCGGCACTTCGTTTAGCATGCATATCTTGTCAAGTCCCTTCACTCAAACACATTGACATTAAAATTTAATGAATTAATGCTTGATTCATGCGGGGTATGTGAGTTCTATTAGGTAAAGTTATGATTCATTTTATAATTACTCATTTAGTAATTGTGTTTAAAATCTCTACAACTTTCCTAAGTTTCCTTCCTAGGTCAATGCAAGATCATGGGGGTCCAAACTAGGCCCCTAAGTGGTAATGAAAATTCAGAAAAATAGAGTTATGCAACTCGACATAAAAATTTGAATAGGTTATTAACATAATTTGAAAAATATGTAAGTACAAAATTTGTAGCAAATTGAATGTAGTTTCTAGGATACTACTCCTTTTTTGGAAAAAAATAAATCTATTTGGTGAAAATTTCAAATTTCAATGCAGTAGTACTAAATTCTCAAGAAAAAAATAAAAAGCAGGTGTTTGTTCGGCCACCCTAATGGGGAGCAAAAATAAATATTTTTTCTAAATATTTCAATAGAAGTAGAGGACACATGCCTGGATGTGGCACATATTTTTTGTAATTTTTTTGCAAGTAAATATTTAGTCATGAATTTTCTAGTAGGCATTTTTAAAAATATTAAAAAACCATTTTTTCGGCAACCCTAACTTGGTAAAAAAAGTATGGGCTTTTTTTAAAACTATAGTTTTTGAAGCGTAGTGTGTGATGCATCTTTCAAATTCAAAAAATGTATAACATTTTTAAAGTTATAGATTTTTTTCAATTAGCCTATCAATAAGAACTTTACACAGTGCATGTAGAAAATCAATAATAATTACTTATTAAATTCTAAATAAAGCATATCTTATATCAGTACAATGTTGTCAATTTGCTAAATAAACCCTTTTCGTTTCATCAAAATTGGATGGAATAAAAGCCGTCATCATGAAGGGTGAAGTTCAAAAGACTCTTGGAACCCTTGTAAACATGTTGGGGATGTTGAATTTTTAGGTTGGTAGCCCCCAAGCTAAATATCGAAGCAATACCAAAGAAAAATGGATATCCGTTAATAAAAAGCAGAAATATTAATATATAAAAATCAATATATATTAAAATTTAAGATGTTGTAATATTAATATTAATATTAATATTAATATTAATATTAATATTAATATTAATATTAATATTAATATTAATATTAATATTAATATTAATATTAATATTAATATTTATATACATTTTATATTACTATATATAATATATTAATATATATAATATAATATAATATGTATAATATAAAATATTATTATTTATTCATATAATTATTCATATAATATATTAATATAATATTATATATATTAATATTATAATTATAATAATATTTATACTAATATTTATATTTAATAAATATTAATATATCTTAATATATTATATATAATATTATATTAGTTACATATATTATATTATATTATCTATATATATTATGTTATATTTATATATATTAATATATTAATTTTAATATATAGAGCAAAGTAATTACACATAATGAAATGGTTACCCGTGTTATCAATAACATATATTTGTTATGTGAAGCTAAAAAAAAACCCACCATGTCTCCAGAAATGCAAAGGTGCCAGTGCTATGCAAAATGGATATTCATTATTTCAAACTTAAGAAATCTATTATATATTAAATATTATACATTATAACTTATATATTATGTATTATATGATATATTGTATATATTACATATTAATATTTTTTCTATTATATATTAATGTAAATTTTAATAATTATATATTTTATTATTATTGAAAAATCTAGATAGAGAAATGGAGATAGGGAGAGAGAGAGAGAGTTAGGGAGGAAGGGATGGGTAGGTGGAGAGAAGTGGGGTGGGAGAGGTAGGGTGGGAGGAATAGAGGGAGGGAGAGAAAGAGGGAAGGAATGAGATAGGGATTAGTAAGGTGGGAGGGAGAGAGGATGGGACAAAAAGAGGGAAGGTGCGAGATAGCGAGAGGTAGGATAGGAGGGAGATAGGGATTGGTAGGGTGGGAGAGTGAGATAGAGAAGGAAGGAGGGATATTGGGATTTGTAAGGTGGGAGGGAGTTAGATGTAGGGAGTGAGATAGGGATTGGTAAGGTGGGAGGGTGAGACAGGGATTGGTAGGGTGGAAGGGAGAGAGAGAAAAGGAGATAGGGATTGGTAGTTTGGGATGGAGGGAGAAGGAAGGAGGGAGATATAGGGAGTGAGATAGGGATTGTTAAGGTGGGAGGGTGAGAGAGGGAAGGAGGGAGATAGGGATTGGTAGGGTGGAAGAGAGAGAGAGAGAGAAGGCGATAAAGATGGTTTTAGAGCCCTATAGAGACAAGTGCAAGCACTGCAAGAGGAGCTACATCAAGGATTTGGGCCAAGAAGAGAAGATAAAAGTGAAGATGAAGCCAAAAATGAGGAACAGTTCGAAGAAGAACAAGAAGTAGAAGATCTAGAGAAAGCCAGATTATTTAAGGCCATCTCTAAGATTGGGAAAAGGCTAAATATCGATGTTTCTACTTTTTCTAGAAGTCTTAACCCAAACAAGTTAATTGATTGAATCAATGATATGGAGTACTTTGAGTATGAGGAGGTGGAAGATCCTAAGAGGGTCAAATTTGCAAAGACAAAGCTAAAGGGTCATGCAAATATTTGGTGGAAAGAGGTACAACTAGAATGAAATCGAAGAGGAAAAGATAAAATAATAAGATGGGATAGTATGGTGGAGAAATTAAAGAGACAATTCATTCCTGTGGATTATGAGCTAGATTTGTTAAAGAAGATGCAAGGGTTGAAACAAGTGGGAAAATCCATCAAGGAGTATACAAAATAATTCTATCATGTCTTGATCAGAATAGGCTATTTCGAGTCCAATAAGGAGAAATTTTCTTGTTACATAAATGGTTTGAAGCCGAGTATTCAAGAAGAGTTGGATCTGATAAGAATGTCTACCATTGAAGATGCATATCAGTTTACTTTGAAAGTAGAAGAAAAGTTGAATAGAAGATTTGAAAGCACGCAAACAGGTGGGGGCCATGGTGGAAAGACTAGTGGACGATCATATGGAGGTTAAAATGAAGATCAAAAGAAGGGTGAAGGATCAAAATAATGGAGACCAAAGAGGAAGAGGAAGATATAGATGAGGATCGGGAAAGGAGGTTTTCATGGAACCTATTTCTAGTACGGAGAAGAACATAGAGCCTATGAGTGTCCTCAACATCAAGGCAGGAGAAGTTGGTTTTCCTCTGATTCTTGAGAAGTGACAATGTCACTTTTCAAATTACCCTGGGTTTCTGATGCACGAGCATCTAGTGGTGTAGGGAAATCTTGCATCACCCAAAAAAATGTTTTCTTTATTTTCTTTAGTTGTTTTGTGTCCCATGATGGCACTTATTGTGTCCCATGATGGCACTTAAGGGGTGTAAGACAGTCAAAATCCAAAAGAAAAAGTGAAAAATAGTCACTTACTATTTTTAGTAAGTCAGCCTAAATGGGCTTGTATGAACTTGAAAATTCACCCAAAGGAGTAGAGATGAAAAAAAATTCCGGTCACAAAAAAATCACCTCAATACCCTATATGATTTTAGAGATATTAAAGTTTTCGTCCTAGGAATTTCTCCAATGTGACTTAAAATTTAGATATGAAGACTTTAGAGGCCTTGAAACAACTCAAAAAGTTGATGAACCAACCTATGGTCAACTCATGCATTGTAGATCTATTTGAGAGATTTCCAATGATATGCAAAAATAGCAAATCAGACACCCGAATCAAAAGTTATAGCCCCACGAAGTTGCCCCTCTAAAAAGTGAATTTCATTAAAATTTCTTCCTAGGCCAGAAATCAAATAGCGGGACTTTTGGTGCCAAAACAAAAGGAAAATTTGAATGTTGTAGAACATTCTAGGGTGGTTATTGGGGTAAAATAAAAAGGGTTAAGTCGGGAGTTGTAGGAGTGGCTCTATTATTGTAGATTGTGGTTCCAAATAATATATTTTTCTTTCAGAGTTGATTTTGTTGTAATCAATCAAGCCCATGAGGCTGTAGCATGTAAGTTTTGAATTTATAATTTCATTTTTTGAAAATAATTGAAAGTGAGTTATTTTTCTATCACACATCTTCTATGTTGGTATCTATTATTGTGATTTGTGTGGGTTTTGGGAGGTTTGGCCCTCATCATATTCATACTAACAAAATGTTGCAAGTGTGTCATGTAATACAACTTCCCAAGTCATCTAGGCACTTGTTAGATTCATTTTTATGTGTTAGAGGTATGGCATCTTTTTTATATAAATGGTTGTTTAAATGAAACGTGTTTGCAATGTGGTGGTTTATCAAAGTTTGTAATATGTTTTCATGAGGGAAACAAACATGAATTTGCTAAGATTATTGAGAGAAAAAGGTTTGAGATAGTCAAATACAATTTCAAGAATGGAGGTGAAGGTTCTAGATGTGAGCCAGTTGTAAGAGAGGTAAGTATTATTGATTATATTTCTGATTTTAATAAAAAAAATTCTACAAGTATGCAAGATGTAGCCATGAGTCCCAGTCATTGGATCAAAAATTTAGGATGTGTAAAGACTATTTCTTGATTAGAACTATTATATTTGTGGTTGATTTTGCTGAAAATTACACATTGCAACCACAAAATGAGGTACAATCACAATATTACAATTCTATTCAAATTGCTATTTTTGTCCACATAACATATAGACATGCCCCTGATAGTAGAGAAGAGGACAAGAAGATAATCAAGGAGTACCATTTTTACATGAGTGATGATAAATCTCATTCTTATGAGTTTGTGCAACATTGTTTTGAAAACTTTTTTGATTTTTTTTATTTTTTAGATAACTGGATGGGGAAATTAAAAAATTCTCGTATGATTTATTGGTTGAGTAGGATGCATGTAGAAAGGGGTGTACCACATATTTGGATTTTTTTAAAGATGAGCATAGAAAAGGAAAGTATGATGGTGCAGGTATATTTATGAAGAGAGCTCTAGTTAAGGAACATTAAAGATCAAAGGTGGTGCAAAATTCAGTGGTACAAGTTCTATTTTTGATTGGTGCAGTTATGCATTATCATGAGGAGGGAAACTTGATTCAAAAGTGTGCAGGTTCTATTGGTTGGTTGATGAGGGAACAATGGGAGAGAAGATGGAATGTGGGACAATCAAAGACTATTCAAAGATGCATTCATTTCAATGCTCAAATGCAAGTGCATGGACCATATGAACATGAGATTTGGCTTGTTTTTGTCAAAATTGTATTTAGTCTGATTGGGATCAACGTGAGTCAAGTGAGTGGGTAGATACATGGATTCCATAGTTTTTGAACCCTTTATCTGCAACACAATCCTCTTTAGAAGATGAAATGGAAAGTTCACTTGACTATGACCATCTTTTAGATCTTGTATAGCTAGGAAATGTCTGTGTTGTGCTTGTAGCACACATGCCCCATTCAGACTAGGGACCCCCTGCTTTTGTTTCACCTTCACCGGGTCATCTTCACTTTTTTCATTTTGCATGCCCCTATTTTTGAGCTTAAAATGGTCACATGACTTAAAATTATCAATGACATCTTCGCCAAGTTCACCTATCTAAATTTCACTAAGTTCTAAGTCTTTGAAGGGCTTGAACTACATGCTTCCTTCCTTTGTTAGTTGTTGCATCCATTGCCCCATGTGGACCCGCAATTGCGGGTCGCCGTCTAGGCTTCACCACTCCTTGCATCCTTCATGCCGTATCTGCCCACACGGTGGGTCCCACACTCACTTTCACCACCCAAGCCTTGATTGAATGTCCACACCAGTGTGGGTTTCTGCAACCCTACCTACCTCATCTTGATTGTACTTGCACTTAATTCTTGACATTAATGGTGGGTTTCCTATAAATATGCCACCTCCCATTGGTCATTTTCACTCGGCATTTTCAAATTCGAAGAGAGAAAAGAAGGCATCTGCCTAAGCAAGCTATCTCAAGGGATTCAAGCTAGACTTATTAGAGATATTTGGAGGTTTTCCCCTTCGAAGTGGCTTGTTATTCTCAGTTATCATCAGTTGTTAAGTGTGTTCTCATTAGAGATATTTGGAGGTTTTCCCCTTCGAAGTGGCTTGTTATTCTCAGTTATTATCAAGTATTTGTGTTACCAATTTTTTGCCTCAGCTCGATTGCTGGAGCTGGTTGAACATTATTATATCTTAAGGTGAAATTGCAGATTATGTTTAAGTGTTGTTTTGCATTTTTATCATTATTCATTAAGTGACAGTGGTGCATTTAGAAGAGAGAACTGAATTTTAGAGTGTTATTCAAATATTCCAGAATTGAATGAAGTACAGAATTGAGCACATAAGTAATAGAGCATTCTAGAATTCTTTTATTTATTTCATGGAATAATTCATATTTACATAGTTTCATTTGATTGCAAGAATCAGAATGATATTACAGCATTGCATTGAAATGCATTTTATTTTCAAATGAAAAGCAAGCTCCTTATGCTGTTGATTAAGCCACTACTTTAGGGGTTTATTATGAAGGTCTTGACAGTGTGACATCTACCTTCATCAAATGGAGAAACAACCCTCCAAATACCTTACTTGATGCCTATGTTGAAGCCAAAAAAGTGAGCACTACCTTAAGGCAACATGTGTCTGGACCCACTGCTCACCCTAGACAGGTCCCAGCTCTCAATCAGACTCTCACCAATCATACTCCAATCATGAATCTGGTTCCTCAGTTGCCTATGGTTCCTCACCCAGGGCCTCTAGTGAGTCAAGCTCCACCCGCCATCAGCTATCCCCAGTAGAATGCAAATCAGCCTCTGCATTCACAATCTCATGCTAGCTATCCCCCTATCTGCAAAATTCCAAAGTTTTGAACCAGTCATTGAATACCAATACTACAGTAGGATATCTGTAGGACAATGCAAATCAATCTCCATATAGGAATCCTGATAAGGAGAGATTGGATGAGCTAACTGAGCAAGTGAAGAAATTGAATATGGAAGTGATTTACTTGAGAAACCAGAACAACCAGCTCCAGGCTACTCAAAGAGTTATGCAATCCAGTTATGGCAGAGAAAATCAAGAAAATCAAAAAGGATAGAACTTTGATAAGGGATATAAGAATGAAAGGGGATATAACAATGAAAGAGGATATAATAATGACAGGATATAATGATAGGGGATAGAATTATGATAAAGGATAGTCCTCAGGCCAGAATTTTGATAGGGGTCAAGCTGGTGGACAAGGTTTTGATAGAAGACAACCACCTAGAAAAAATAGGACTTGGAATACAAGGCCTAACAATGGAGGAGTCCCCGCCCCATTAGATCAACCAGTCAATCAAGAGAATCCTCCAAGCAGTGTATATTTAGCTAAAGCTGCATTATCAGGATGGTGTAGGCTCCATAAGACAAGCCAACATTCTGAATTAGATTGTCAAGAGTTCCAGACAATAGCCTCAATCTTCCAGTACGAAGTAAAGAACAA
The DNA here is from genome assembly GCA_007258455.2 of Sequoia sempervirens. Classification (NCBI taxonomy): domain Eukaryota; kingdom Viridiplantae; phylum Streptophyta; class Pinopsida; order Cupressales; family Cupressaceae; genus Sequoia; species Sequoia sempervirens. The sequence goes on along the minus strand of VDFB02058242.1, from coordinate 613,455,795 downwards.
TGCAAGTGGTCAGGAGATGGTGCCATCTACTCCCTATGATTCATCAGTCTTGGTACTGAATCATGCTTCTTTTCCATAGAGCAAGGAAAATGTGCCTGAAGAGGAATCATACCAGCTCAAGGAAGAGGTAGATCAGGGGTGCAATGGAGATGAGATTACTCAGTTGTTTGAGGAGAATCCATTGAATGACAATGGCCCCTTGGATGAAGAAGAAGCTTATGTTGAAGAGGTGCAGACTTTCCAATAGCCTACAAGGAAGTATGATTTGAGGGACTTGCCACATAGATTCCCACAGGCTGGAGGCCCTCTCACTACTTCTATCCCTCCAAACAATTTCACCATACCTCTAGATCCCAATGCCAACAATAATCCATCTTATTCTCATGTGTCTAAGCAGTATCTATCAAAGGAAGGGCAAACACCGATAGACATGTCAAAAGGAAGGAGTGTTGAAGCAAGCAAAGACAAGGTGGTGGAATACTCAAAAGAGACCCCTGCTGATCTGAGTGAAGAAAAATTGGCCATGTATGTTGCAAAAGAACTCAAGAAACTCAAGGTAAGTCTCTCTACATATGAATTATTGAGAGTTCCAACTATTAGGAATGCAATTCTAGGAGCTTACAATGCAAATTCTATTTCCCAAGATAAATCAGTTAGTGAAAGTGTCAATAAGGCCTCAAGTTCTTAATCAATGGGAAGGAAAAATTAGAGTCATAATCAAGTCCACATGCCTCCTAGAGATAAGGGAAAAGAGAAAGATAGAACTCAAGTTGCTCAAGTGGATACTCCCTTAACCCTGTATCAAGGGAAAACAAACACTCCTCCATTCCTAATTTTTGTTCATATAATTGGTAAGAACTTTCACAATTGTTTGTTGGATTCGAGTGCTTCCACCAATGCTATGTCTTTTGGTGTCTGTAGAGCTTTGGGTATTACTCCTACTGATTCCAAAAATAAAGTAACTCAACTGGATAGAACTAAAGTTAATATTGTAGGGGAATTAAATATGATTCATATGCAGGTTGCTTCTGACCCCGGAATTCAACAAGTCATCAATATACAAGTAGCAGATATGCCTGATGCTTATGGCTTGATTCTAGGAAGGAACTTTACTAGAGCCTTGAATGGATATGTCTCGACTGATCACTCTCACATGTGGCTTCCTTAGAAACGAGTGCCAAACCAGATTAGAATTGAAAGGGAACCCAGAATGAAGTACATGATCACAAAATATTAGAATACCTCCAATGAAATTTTGATATCAGATGTAAGTATGGGTAATTATGTGCTTGCGGCCCCTTTTGAGGAGTTAGATGTAGAGGAAGTTATTATGTTCCACACAACACCTGTCGACCTCACAACAGAATCTAGTGGTACTGAAGTCTTGGTGGAACCAGTTGAAGATGATGATCCTGAAGATAATCAGCTTGGTTTGCTAGATAGTTTCCAAGAATTTATTCAAAAATGCATTGAGGATCATATTCAATTGGGTAGGGAAATGAATTTCAGAGATTTTCTCTTACTGAATTGGTGCAGAGTCCATAATGCCTCCCATTCTGAACTAGATTGTTGCTTATACCAAACTACAGTGGAGCAAGTGCAGAAATGTATCAATCCCATCCCAATAGTCAAAGTCACTATCTAGAATATTCAAGAGGATCCTAAAGGGAAGAGAGTGATGTTTTTAGAGGAACCTTCCAGTAGCAATAGTGTAAGGGATACAACAAGAAAGTCTGTAGTTGTTGGTTGTTGGACCTTAAGGTTTGATGGATCCAAGTCAAAGCAAGGAGCTAGAGTAGGATTTGAGCTAATTAGTCCAAGAGGTAAAAAAAATTTTGCTGCTCATAGAATTCAATTCCATTGCACTAATAATGTAGCAGAGTATGAGGCTTTAGTCTATGGGTTGTTAATGGCATTAAAGAAAAAGGTCAAGATTTTGCAAATCTTTGGAGATTTTGAATTAGTGGTTAAGAAAGTTAGGAAACAATACTCTTGTCATGATACAAGAATTACCAATTATAGACATAGATTATGGGACCATATTGAAGGATTTGATGCCTTCAACATTCAGTTGATACCATGCAGTAAGAACCAGACATTAGATTCCCTTGCTCAGGAAGCTAGTACATTGCAACCCTTATCTCTTTCTGGATTGAAAAAGTTTACAATGGAATTAAATCCAGTGCCTTCAATACCTGACAATGTCACTAACTTCCAAATATTTGAAGATGATAAGCATATTCTAGATTTTATCACAAACACAGATGTTTTGCTTCTCAGATTATTGATGAAACTGAACTTCAAGAAGTAGAAATGGATTTAGAGGGAGTAATCAATTTGAAGACTAATACTATTCCCAAAGGAATGGTACAATTAGAAAGGATTTTTGATTTGGATAAGGTCAGAGATCAAGAGAAAGATGCCAAAAAGGAGTCCATCAGTGGACAGTGTGAAACATATAATATGGGAACTCATGAAGATGCCATGAATGTCTTCATTGGAAAAGTATGTACTCCAGAAGAGAGGAAAGGGATAATTGATGCATTACATAAATATCAGGATGTGGTAGATTGGAGTTATGAAGATTTAAAGACTTATGACACATCAATTATAACTCACACTATCCTTCTGAAGCCAGGAGTGAAGCCTTTCAGACAAAGGCAAAGGCCAATCAATGCCTTATTGGAACCCATAATACAGAAGGAGGTGCAGAAGTTGTTATCTACAAGAATCATATTTCCAGTACGACATTCAACTTGGGTTGCAAACTTGGTGCCAATACGAAAGAAAAATGGTGAAATCAGACTCTGTGTGGATTTTAGGAATCTCAACAGACCTTCAAAAAAGGATAATTATCTAGTACCTTCATTGGATGAAGTACTTCAGATTGTCAATGGCTCTCAAATGATGTCCTTTCTAGATGGCTATTTTGGGTAAAATCAGGTTATGGTGCAGTATGAAGATAGGCATAAGACTGTCATCACCACAAAATGGGGTACATTTTCATACAGAAGAATGCCTTTTGGTTTGATCAATGTTGGAGCCACCTTTCAGAGGGCTATGGACATTGTTTTTAAAGACATCATTGGAAAATGCATAATCATTTATATGGATCTAATGGTCTTTTCTAAGAATAGAGGAGACCTCATAGCAGACTTGTGCAAAGTGTTTCAAAAGTGCAGGGAGTTTGGTATATCCCTCAATCCCAAGAAATGCATCTTTGGAGTGATAGAAGGAAATTTGTTGGGTCATGTCATCTCTGAAAAAGGAATTTCCATTGATCTAGAACAAGTGGAAGCCATACTCAAGATCCAACCACCTGCTAGTAAGAAGGAGATGAAATCATTCTTTGGAAAAATCAACTTTGTAGTGAAGTTCATCACTGGATTTGCAGAAATAGTCAAGCCATTGAATGTAATGTTGAAGTAGGAAGCCAAGGTTGAATGGAGTGTAGAAGTGAAGGAAGCATTTGCAAAGATAAAAAGAGCTATTTTTGAGGCTTCAGTTCTAGTAAGTCCTAATTATGAGAAGCCTTTTTACATATATTCATTTGCTTTCGACCATTCTTGTGCTAGTATGTTGACCCAAAATTCTGATCAAGGGAATGAACACCCTATAGCATTTATGAGTGCACCACTGAAAGATACAGAGTTAAAATATCCAAGTGTGGAGAAATAGGCCTATGCCTTGGTCAGGGCTGTAAAAATGTTTAGGCATTATATTCTAAGAAACAAGGTGTTTGCAATAGTTCTTGATCCTGCAGTTAAACTGCTATTGATGTAAAATGAACTGGGAGAACATAGGGAAAAGTGGGTGACCATGTTGCAGGAATGGGCCCTGATTTTAAAGTCCAACATTACAATATTGAAGATGTTTCTCCAGGAGGCTGGTATGATGACATTATTCACTATTAATTGAATTAGAGGTGTCTTGACCATCTCAATGCAGTTCAAAGGAGGGCCCTACATTTGAAGAGTGATGGTTTCATGCTAAAGGGAGTTATTTTATATAAAAGAAATCATGAATGCATATACTTAAGGTGCTTAGGACAACAAAAAGATGAAAGGGTCATGGCAGAATTTCATGATAGATATGGTACTAGCCATGGATCTGCACATTCCACTACAAACCAGATCTTGAGAGCTAGTTACTATTAGCCTACATTGTTCAAAGATACACACAGTCATGTTAGAACTTTCCATGTGTGCCAGACTACAACAACTAGGGAGAAGTATGCAACTCTTCCTCTCCAACTAGTCTTCGAGGTAAAGCCTTTTGCACAATGGGGAATGGACTTCTATGGCCCCATCAATCCACCCTCTTCTACTAGTCATAGGTATATTCTCACCATTACTAATTATTTTACACAATGGATTGAAGCTCTTGCATGCAAATAGTGTACTTCTGAAGTGGTAATCGAGTTCCTTGAGTCAGGTATTATCAATCGCTTTGGATGTCCTTTATCTTTATTTTGTGATAATGGTCTTGTATTTGCATCTTTGAAATTTTCTAATTGGGCCTTTGATCATGGAATCATAATAAATTTTGCATCCAATTATTATCCATAGGGTAATGGGTTGGCTAAGTCTTCTAACAAAAACCTTTTAACAGTCATTCGTAAGCTATTAGAGAAGAATCCTAAGGATTGGCACACTCAACTTAGATTTTCTCTATGGCCAGATCATACCAGATAGAAAACTTCCCTAGGGACCTCTCCTTATCACCTTGTGTATGGCCTAGAACATGTATTTCCAATCCAGTTAAGGATCCCTACTTTGCAGTTCATTAATGAGTATTATGATAAAGAAAACAGGCATGAGGCCCGCTTGCAAGAACTGGTACACCTTGAAGAGAAAAGAGATGAAGCCTTAGAAATTTTTTCCAAACATCAGTGTGTAGTTAAAAGATGGTTTGACAGAAGAACCAAGGTAAAATATTTTAGGATTTCTGACTTGGTTCTCTACTGGGATAAAGCCCATGACCGTAAGGGGGAGCATGGTAAATTTGATAAACTTTGGCTTGGCCCTTATTAGATTTCAGAGATCCTGGGTGATAATACTTTTCATTTGAAAACCCTCATTGGGGAGGATATCCCACTGCCTATCAATGGGAAATACCTGAAGCATTATTTCCAGTCTTGAGTTGTTTTCGGCTCCTTTTCCTGTACATAGTTAGATTAGCTTTTCTTTCTGTTTTGTTTGCTTTTCTTTTTTTTGTTAGAGTAGGTTTCCCTTTCTGCTTTTCTTTTGTTTTGGTTAGTTTGGGTTTTCTTTCAATTTTTTCTTTTTTCTTTTCTCTTGCTTTGGGGGTTCTCTTGTTATCTCCTGGCTGTGTTGCATCTGCATGGCAAAACTATTTTATCTGGGACTGTTCTGAGTTTTTTCATTGATGAAATTTTATCAAGTGTCTTGAATGGATTGTTAAGGTCTTTATTATCGTCAAGTAGTCTGAATGTTCGATTTAAAGATGATGGGTCACTGGTTTGATTTGAACTTGAAATATTCTAAAATCTTATAATTTTTATACATCTTAAGTATCCTGAGGTTGCAGTAGGATCCTTGTAAGGTCCTATAAGGTGAAAAATCTTATTTCTACTTCAGCGCCACTATGGTTCTTAGCCCTGAGTGTGAACTTCATTGTTCATAAGTTGAAATAAAAGTGAAAATACAAAAATATCAAAAGAAGAAAAGAAAAATATTAAAAATCAAAAGAATGAATTCAACTTATCAGGAGTATCTAAATGTCTACCGGGGCTATGGACGCCTGACTGGCAGTAGAGCTATGTTTAGGAGAATCACAAAAATAACCTCGTCGGGGCTATGGACGCCTAACTGGCAACCAGGCTCTATCTAGGTTGCTTTTGAAGTTAGAATCTTTATGTAGCATGTCTTGATTGAACATGGTTTATGCAGTAGCTCAAGGAAGGAAATGAACCCATGTGCACACACTTGGATTTTTAGTTTATAGAAGGTTTGGTCTGCCTTTGGTTTTGATTCTTTAATTTGCACATTTTGATTTGGTTTGTCTGATAGTGAGATTGAAACTAGAGATTCTGGGTTCTGGATTCATGTTCATCATTGAAATGCTCTGGAACATTTCCCCAGCAGAGTCGCCATTTGTTGTGCAGTTTTACACACACGCCCCGCAGAAATCAGGGACCCTCTTTTGCTTTGATTTTTGGTGTCTTGGCCCTTTGATTTGAGGATTCATCTTTGTTTGGCATGAGCCTAAATGTTTATCTTATTTTTCTAAGTGATTCCCCTGAGTTACACATTGAAAACTTAAGTTCTAGGAAAAGTTTGGGTTTTCCCCCCAATTTAGGATTTTCCACCCCAGCCGAATTTTCCCAGATCTCACTCAAACTCCAGTTAAACTCTATGGTTTAGATAATTCAGTTCTTCATAGATTTCTGCATGGGCCAGATTTTTTTTAATTTTGTCCTGTCATCGGATTTCTGGATTTCTCCAACTTGTCATGTTGGTGGCATTAATGTCATTTGTACTATTGTAAGGGGTGCATTTAGTCGATTTCTTGAGGAGATTTTTCCATTATGCTTTATTGTTTGTGTTTGATTAAGCTAAGGAGTGCATTCTTGGAGTATTGGATTTGATTTGGAGCACTGAGTTTATGAATTGCTAGTTTTGGTGGTGATTTCCTATGTGTTATTGTTGTTGTTCTTTGTAGAGCACCATTAGACTCACATTTGTTGTTTATGAGATTGATTTCGCTTCATCATGGTACACATATGATTTCCTTTCTTTTGATTGATGAATGTTAGCAATTCCTTGGCATTTTGGGCTTGCTTGGAGTTCAAATTTCTGCATGTTTGAGCATTTCGTGGCGAGGGTTGCATGATACTATTTCATTCATTATTTCTAAAGTAAGTTTCGAGTTGACTCTTTCATTCGCATTTAGAGCTTGTGAGTCGTGAATAAACCCTAGTAAGGATTTAGTGGTTGAAGTGATTAAATCCTGAGCTTTCTTTGTGCGTCAATGGTAGATTTGTGGGGTTTGATACCTAGGGCATCACCATTTCACCTTAGTTTTCTTTCGAATTGGCCTAGAATTCAAAGAAAATTTGTATAATGTCTAAATCAAACTCGCCATAGGCCTAGGTTCCTAAAATTTTTGCTCGATCCATTAATTTGGGAAAAATCATGATTGAATGTCAAAGTTCAGGTTTTTCATCCATCTCGAGATTTTCTGCCTCGGGTGGATTTTCCTGATTTTCCCACTCCTCTTCCTTTTTCCCAAAATTTGCAAGGTTTCAGAGATTCATCTCTTTCGCGGATTTCCTTTGACTATGTATTTTCCAAAAATCGTTTATTCCCTGGTTTTTCTAAAATTTGCAGAATGTCTCCTCCTTCGCGGAAATCCGTCCCATGCGGGTTTTCTCGAAATCTGATGGGAAGTAAAGGAATATGGAATAACATGACTTGTTAACAAATGATCTTGCATTTTATGATTAATTTATGCTATTTTGAGATCTCACATGTTGTTTCTTGATTAATAATGATCAGATTGAGTTGCTAATAGGTGTTTTCATGTTCATTTTGTTGGAATCTGTCTAGCCCAGAATTCTCTGAAATTCCTCCTTGGCTTGGATTCCGTGGGTGGACCTGAAAACTGAATTTTAATATGATCATTCTACATGAAATTTAATGGCTCCTTTCCTATCTTGGGACTCATTTTAAGGATGAATGTATTGTTTATGACTAATATGCTTGAGTGGATTGTTACTATGGTTTTCCTTTGTTGAGTGCAGGTTGAATCTAGTAAGGTAGCAACTAGAAAAGCTAAGGGTGATATGGAGGGGTCTTCTGTATCTGAAGTAGAGAGAATCAAGATGGATGTCAAGAGCAAGATCCCAGAGAGAAAAATTACCTCTATCTGGTCGGAGGTGACAAAAACAAATGTTGGGCTATGGGACTATGAGGAATTCAAGGGCATAATGGCAGTGCAGGACCTTCCTTTGGTGGCCAAAAGAATGATGGAATTACGAATGAAACATGTAGTTGGTTTTCCCTCTACAATGTAGTGTTATGAGCTAGTCCTTGAGTGTGCTAGACATTATGACCAGGATACCCACAGAATAATTGGTCCTCAAGGGAGGATTGTGGCAAATTTGAACCCTATCTCCATAGCCCAAACTTTTGACATGCCAGATAGATCTCATGTAGTGGCATTCAACATGGAAGTAGCTAAGAGGTACCATGAAGAGGAGACTATTAAATAACAACAGCTTATCAATTCCTAGTTGGAGGAGCCCAAATCTCACTATTCAAAATTTCCCAAACAACTGTTAAGAGCAACGTTCTTGAGGAGTATTATGATGCCATCACATTGCTTAGCAGAGTGGTTGGATTAAAGAGTTCAGGTATGTTTGAGAATTGGATGTGCCATGTTATTGTGAGGATGGAACAGGAAAAGATCAACTATCATTGGGAAAGTGTCATAAGTAGGGTGATTCATGAGCAATTTTCCAATGTGTTGCAAACCAAGACCTTCACAATGACCTCGTACTTAGTCTATGCACTTGAAAGATTTCATCCCTACAAAGGATTGAGCACAAGGGGAGTCTTTGGATAGGATGTTATTTATGAGGTTTACCCTCAATTGCACTTGGGAAGCTCGAGCTACAAGAGGGTGAATGATACATTCACCATGCATATCACCAGATTACTTTAGGATGCAGAACACATAAGAATTTCAGATCAAGCCAAGGAGCTAATCAAGAAATATGGGGCTTGGTTCATTAAGTTCCCAACCTTCTCATACATCCAAATTGATGGTTTTCAAAGGGCTCCGTATCGACTTCCAAGGTATCCCACTGAACATATCTTACTTTTGGAAGTCACTAGACAGATATATGATTTTGATGCTATTTTCAAAAGGGACAAGCATAAGATTGGTTTTGGTGAAGACTTCCCTTTGAGGATAGGCACCGGAGAGGCATGCCCTTCCATTAGTTTAGCCTGGGCTTCATAAGAGGAGATGAGTGTTCTTGGTTTTTCCTTCCATTCCAAGAGATCTAGATTTGACATAACAGGTGAAGCACAAAAGAAGGCCAGTAGAGAATATAGCCATAAGGTTGATTTGGAAGACTACTGGTCCAATTGCAGTGATGAATATGAGGTCAGAAAGAAGAATTTTTCCCATCTTCTAGTTGAATTAGTCTAGTTGTTTAATGTAAAGGTAGTTCCAGATCAACTTGAAGATGATGGGGACTTGATTCAAGGCCATGCTTATGAGGTAGTTAAGGACAGGCCAATTGGTGAAGTGGATTGGCTAGAAGAAGAAAAGATAGAATTAGGATAGTTACTGGATCGAGTCACCAAGTATACCAAGATGTGGCTGAAGCATAAAATATGGGAGTTGGAAAGTGAGGGTGTACAATGCACCTTTGATTTGATGGGAGATTTGGACCCTCACTCCACTTCTGAGGAATCAACTAAGCAATATCCTAAGGGTAAAGGAAAGATGAGCTCCCCTTTCAAAATCAAGATCAAATATGTTCAGATGAAGGAAGCTCAAGAAATAGAAAAATAGAGAAATCGTATTGCTAAGAAAAGGGGGCACACTTCAAAGGCTAAGAAGCCTAGAAATGAAGTAGAGGAAGCTAAAAAACAAGATCTTAAGGTTGGTGCTCCTGTGCCTAAAAGGAGAAGAATCATAAGATTGTCACAAAAAGGCAAGTTTTAAGGATGAGGAAGAATTTGCCACCTGTGGTAAATGTAGAGATTTCAGGAGAAAATAAACAGGTGTATACAAGAAAGTCAAGGACTCCTTCTCCTTCAGATAGTGTGCCAAAAGCAAATCCTCCTTCGGTTACTTCTCATGAGGAGCAACATGATGATGTTCCCTCTTCCCATGAAGCTCAAAATGAACCAAGTGAATCTAAGGAAACTAAGGATCATTAAGACACATAAGGAGAATAATTTCATGAGGGTGAGCTTTACAGTGCAAAGGCAGAAATTGACAGAGTAATGCAGTCTCCCTTGGTTGTGTATGAGGATTCACCAGTTAGAACTGGAGAAGTTAAATTTCCTCCAAGAGAAGAAGTATCAAATAAAGTTCCATCACCTGTGCATAGAGAGGAGCACACTGAAGAAAAGGATAAGGCCAAAGAGACTCTTGAGAGGTAGGATTTGGATGAGGAGGTGCCTAAGGGTCAGTAGGAGGAAGTAGGACAAAGTGAAGTGCAATTAGGATCCACTATTCCAAAGTGGTTGGATAAATAAATAAGGAGAAAACAAGTTGTTGTGGATAATACTCCACCCAATTGGGATGAATTACTAGCTAAGATAGGAAAGGATAAAGGAAAGAAGAAGGCTAGGGTTATTTCCAAAATTGAAAAGGATGAGTCAAACAACTGGGTCATCCAAATTGCCACTCCTGCTCTGGATAAAAACTAGGATGATGTAACTGGGAAAGATTATAATTTGCTGACCATCAATCTAGGATCCACCTCCATGGAGCAAGACATTGAAGAATATCAGGTTCTAGTGTAGTCATCCTGGGTAGATTAAGAAAAGAAGTTCAAACTAAACAAGAGCTGAAGAAAGAAAATGAAAGACTCAGGAAATTTTTGGAGGATCTAATGAAACCCTTGCAATCCATTGGCTCCTCATCCTCTACTGCAAATCTCCTACCCCAAGAGACTATCACTGAGTTGGAAAGAATGAAAGCTACCACTCTTGCTACAACAAATTAGTTACAAGGGGTGCAATCCAAAGGAAATGAAGCTATCAAGGACATTCTCTCAACTGGAGGAGATGCTATGAGGGCGATAAATTGGTTGAAAGAGGTATTAGCCCAGGATAAAGAAGATACATACCTCTTTTTGTAGAAAGCTAAAACCATCATGGGGTATACTAAGGATAAACTTGTAAGTGATGGAATTCTCCCTTCCTCCAGAGCTTCCGAACCTTGGGAATGGTTTGAGGTTTTGCAAATTAGGCAGAAGGTTCTGAAAAAGATCTATAAGTAGAGAAGGTAGATTGAATATACCCTAACTGGTGTTTATAATGGATGTATTTCTTTCTTTGAGATAATGAAAGGGAGAAGGAAGATCACACTTAAGCATTTGAGCTTAGAGCAGTTGAGAAGATGGTGGAAAGATGTTTATGCTCCAACTAGTGATGATCCTATTACTAAACACCAAATTGGATGATGCAGCCACCTATATTGTTGTTATTGATAAATATCTAACATATAAAGTTGAGTGGGATAAATCGGTGGAACAGTCCAAGGAAAATAGTACATCAATTGAAAGCCGACTTAAGGTTTTTCCTTTGCCACCCACAACTGACCTTGACAAGGTACTTTTGAAGGTGCATGAGATGGTTGATCGAAATAAAGATAAAGGGGAATGTAGTTAATGTTGGGCTACATCAAAATTTGTGCTTCCTTATTATTTTGCATGCATTGGTTTGAGCTACATTAGAGATCCCAGGCCGACCTGGATGAAGTTTATGCATTTAATGCATAATTTATCTTATTTTTAATTTCTCTTGGCTGACTTGTTTGTGGCCAAATATTATTGTAAACCCTGGCTAGGCTAAGTTTTGGAGGTTTCTATTAATATGGCATTTTTCCTCATTTGTAAGGGCTAGATAGAGACATAGACAAATAGAGAGATAACTAGTATTTAAGCAAATTAAGTAGAGAAAGAGTTAGAAAGTAGTGTTCTCAAGAAAATATTGTAACATAAAACTGGAATTGTTGCTACAGTGGATAATTTGGTGCAAGTAATGACATTGTGATTTGGTGTCATACTTGTGTTCTTTTTATCTTGCATGGTTCGTGTTACTCTATCTTTAAAATTGCTTTGAGGAAGATTGATATTTGGATATTTAGGATTAGATTTGATTCAATGATGTTTATGGTTTGATATTTGAAGTGTTACAGCGATCCATGGTCCATAATTTTTGTAGCTAGCTGACTATTAGTTGCTTTGCAAATTTAGCCTGGACCATATATCTATTGTGCTTAGTTCAATTGTGAAGGTTTATCCATTTAAATTGCTTTTGGGTTGTCTTGGATGAATGCTCATGATCTAAAAAATCTTTATTGTCTTAGAAGATTGCACTATTCTTGTGAAATTGCAGATTCATCTGGGTTAAGCAAGAATTGGTTTATGAGGGATTGGTCCATTTCAAGTATTTCATCATTTGCATTGTTAATCTTAGGAGTAGCATTAATCTTAGTGATCTATTTGAAACCCTAATCTTTTGTTATTTCCTTTACTATTTGAGTTAGATTTAGGATTGAAGTATCATCATATTGCTAGATCTGATAAATTGAAGATTCAGTCTTTGCTTGTAGTAAGGTCCCATTGTGATTACCCACATTTTCACATTTATCACTAAGTTGTTTATGCATTTTCAAGACCTGACATTAGAGACCTTGGGGTTATCTCTTGAGGCTTGTTGATAGAGATTTACCTTTCAAGAGAGATAGGATACTTGTATCTTGTCTGAGTTGTTGCTGTATAGAAAACATCATCAACAAAACGGTCATGTTCAAAATGACTGCAAGAAAGGCAGAGTCTGTGAGACAAACGACAGTAAAGAATTGGCCACTTAGTCAATGATGAAATTTGCAAATGTGGAGGTAGGTGTTGGGATACATAAGGACACTAGATGATGGCCATTTGGAATGGAAAAGAGGCTAAGGAAACCCACAATGGGTGGCCCACATGGACAGACCTGCAGGGCTCCGAAGATGTCATTTCTAAAGAGTGAAGACAAATTGTCAAGGGATTACCACAAAGTCCAAAAGCCTTGAAATGTTAAGGGTGTGAAACATGGTCAATTTGAAATGGATTTTTTAAGGCTCTCTAGCCACTTAGAACTCAAAAAAGGGGGGCACACAAAACAAGGTAGTGACAAAAATGTCCTGGTGAAGCAATAAGAAAGAGGGTCTCTATTTTGAATGGGGTGTTTTTGCTACAAGGAGAACTAGGGGCCGGTTTAGAAAAGTGAACTAGGGGCTTAAAGGAGAACAAGATCCTTGAGTGAATCAAATCAGGGACACCTCAGAAGTGTGTGAGTAGAGTGTACTCATTTCCTGTCCTTAGTGATTAAACCAACAGCTGCTAATTAGGCTAAGCAAGCTACATGAATTATCTAACTCCAAAAGTAATATGGACATTGCCTCGCTACTAGTTAGGCATCCATAGCCCCAATGGAGTTATCACTGTTATTCCATGGATATTTATCTACTGCTAGCCAAGAATCCATAGCCCTGGTAGAGTTATTTGCACACCCACACGGATGTCTAATTTTTCTATTTTCTTTTCTTTCTTTTATTTCTTTATGATATTATGTTTAATACTCTTTTCTTTTGCTCAACTGTGTAAGCTTTGAAGCTCACCGTGGGTTTGGAATCATAGTATTCACTAGAGAAAATTTAATATTTTTCACTTTCCTTTCCTTCATTACAACTATCGTATAGTTCATCAGAAACAATTAGTATGTGTTTGATGTAGGATCCGAGATGAATGTGAAAAGATTCAACGAAGGGTCAAATTTTAAGTCAAGCTTGAGTTCAAATGAGGAATCTTCTCCATGGAAATGATAAGAGACTAAAATTTAATAATTAATGCTTATCCAAAGAATACTAGTAGAGAACAAAGTGAACCATTTGTTAAATAAGCATGGCCACCACAACAAGAACAAAAGACGCCCTAAAAAAAAATAGTCGGGAGACAAACCAAAACTGAAAGCAATGCAAGACCGAAAAGCAAGGAAACAAAGTAGCCTAAACTAACCTATATACAAGTATTTATAGGAAACAAGATCAGAAGAGCTTAAGTAAGGAAATAATTCTTTAGGTGTTGCCCATTGATAGGCAACGAGATGTCTTCACCAGTTAAATTTTTTAAATGGAAAGCATTATCAACAAGGATTTTAGCAATTTGAAAGGGGCCAAGCTAGATCTTGTCGAATTTGTCATGTCCCCCTTTCTTCTCATGGGCCTTGTCCCAAGATAGGACCATATCAATGATTTAGAAGGCCTTAACTTCGGCTCATTGGCCAAACCATCTCTTGACTATGCCCTGATGCTTGGAAAAAATTTCAATAGCATGGTCACACACTTCTTCTAGATGGAGTAGCTCAACCAAGCGTGCTTCTCATCAATCCCCTTCTTCATAGAAAGTGTTGATGAATTGGAGTGTTGGGATCTTAAGGTGCACAAGTAATACAAGCTCTAGTCCATAAACCAAGTGGAATGGGGAATCACCCAAGGCAACCTTATGGTGTGTGCGATCTTCCCAAAGGGCAAAGTGAAGCTAGGTACCCCAGTCCTTAGGATTCCTATCAAGGAGATTTTTTATTACAATGATGAGATTCTTATTTGTAGATTTTGCCAGGCCATTACCCTGAGGATAGTAATTAGAGGAAAACTTGAGGGAAGTCCAATAGTCAAAGGCCCAACTAGAAAATTTGAGTGAGGAAAAGGCTGGGCCATTGTCATAGACTAAGGTATATGGGCAACCAAAATGATTTAAAATAAACCTTTCCAGAAAATTAACAACTACCTCCATAGTACATTGCCTACATGCAATAGCTTCTATCCATCTAGTACAATAATCAGAAGTAGTTAGAATGTAGTTGTGTTCTACAGAAGATAGCAGGCTTACCAAACCAATGAATTCAATGGCGCATTGCACAAATGGTCTTACCTCCAAGATTGGTTGCAGCGAGACAACAACATTATTTTCCCTAGTTGCAGCGGTCTGGTAGACATGGCACATGCGGACATGGTTGTGAGCATCCTTGAAGAATGTTGGCCAATAATAACCTGCTCATAGGATCTAATGTGTGGTGGAAGGACTAGATCCATGACTAGTGTCGAATTTATCATGAAACTCTTTTAGGACCCGATCTACTTCTTCCCTCCCAAGGAACCTAAGGTAGACACCTTCATGGTTCTTCTTGGAGAGTATGGATCCTTGTAGCATGTAGTTGTTGCTCTTAAGCCTTAGAGCATGTTTTTGGACACCCTGGAGATGAGGGGGATATTTTTTGTTCAGAAAATAGTAAACAATATCATCATACCACTCCCCAGGAGAAATGTCCTTGAGCTGATATTGCTGAACTGTGAGTTCTAGACCCGCTTTAGCTATTATTTCTACTATTGTTCTGGTGAGTATTTGTCCCCTTATTAGTTTCATCAGCTGAATTTCCATATCGTACTCTTGTCGTATGGTGACCCACTTTTCTCTTCTTTCACCCAATTCATTTTGCATCAGCAATGTCTTCACTATTGGATTAGGCGCAATGGAAAATAATTTGTTCCACAAGATATAGTGTCTAAATTTCTTTACACCTCTAACTAGAACATATGCTTTCTTTTCCACATTGTGATACCTTAGTTCAACATCCTTCAAGGGAGTACTCATGAAGGTGATTATATACTCGTTCCATTCATCATCTTTCTAGGTGAGAATGCTAGCACACGAGTGATCTGAAGTAAAGGAGTAAATGTAGAAGGGCTTCAGGTAATCTTGACTAACAAACACAAGTGCTTCAACAATGGCTTTCTTAATCTCCTCAAAGGCTTGTTTTTCTTTTGGAGTCCACTCAATTTTGGCATCTTGCTTCAACATTGCATTGAGTGGCTTGACGATTTTGGTGAAGCCTATAATGAATTTTTAGATGAAATTTATCTTCCCAAAGAAGGCTTTTAACTCTTTCTTGCTGCCCGATAGGGGTATCCTCAAAAGGGACTGGATTCACTTAGGATCTATGGAGATTCCTCATTCTAAAATTACATGTCTGAGCAACTTTCCGTTTGTGACTCCAAAGATACACTTCTTTGGGTTAAGTGAAACCCCGGATTCTCTACACCTTTGAAAGACTTTACACAAATTGGAGACATGATCACCTCATTTCTTGGAGAAAACCATAAGATCATCCATGTAGATGATGATACACTTTCCAATCAAATCCTTAAATGTGATGTCCATAGTGCACTGAAAAGTAGCTCCAACATTGATGAGTCTAAAGGGAATTCTTCTATAGGAAAAGGTTCCCCACTTGGTGGTGAATGCGGTCTTGTGCCTATCCTCATATTGCACCATCATTTGGTTGTATCTAGAGTACTCGTTTAGGAAGGAAATCATATGCAAATCATTGAAAATTTGAAGTACCTCATCTAATGAAGGCACTAGATAGTTATCCTTTTCCAATACTCTGTTCAAGTTGTGAAAATCCACACACAACCTGATTTCTCTGTTCTTTTTTCTTACTAGGACCAAATTGGCCACCCATGTGGAGTGCTTGATTGGAAAGATGATCTGGGCTAAAAGCAATTTCTACACCTTGTAAATTGTGGGTTCCAATAAGGTGTTGATAGGGCTCTACCTTTGTTAGAATGGTTGTAGATCGGGCTTGAGAGGGATGGTGTGCGTAATGATGGAGGTATCATAAATATTCAAACCCTCATAGCTCCATGCAGCCACATCATGATACTTCTACAAAGCATCAACTATCCCCTTCCTCTCTTCAAGCGTGCACACCTTACCAATGAACACATTCTTGACTTTTTCGATTGTCCCTATGTTATGAATATCACATTGGTTATTGATTACATCCCTCTTTGTTTGTTGGTCCTGGTCTCGGATCTGATCCAAATCGAATATGTGTTCAAGCTAGACCATGCCTCTTGGAATAGTATTCATCTTAAGGTTGATAACCCCTTCTATATTTAGTTCGACCTCTTTAGGCTCTGCTTCATCAATTATTTGAGTGGCGAACACATCAAAACTGGTGATGAAATTTAGGATGTTCTTGTCATCATTAAATACCTAGAAATGGGTGACATTGTTAGGTACAAAAGGGCTAGAAGTAAGTTCAACAATAAATTTTTTTAATCTAGATAGTGATAAGGGATGGAGGGTGTTGGCTGCTTGAGCCAAAGCATCAACAATATTGTTTTGGGATCAAGGGATCAACTAGATATTGAAGGCATCTAAACTCTCTAGAAGGTCCCAAACCCTATATGTAGTTAGCTAACCTTGTATCATGGTAGGAGTATAATTTTTTAACTTGTTTTACAACTAGCTCTGAATCACCAAACACTTGCAACAGTTTGACCTTTTTTATAAAAGCTATTAATAGACCATGCACTAATGCTTCATATTATACTACATTGTTCATGCAATAAAAATAGAGCCTATGAGCAACAAAATAAGTCTTACCCTTGGGGTTGATAAGCTCAAATATGAATCCTTCTTCTTGCTTGGATTTTGACCCATCAAATCATAAAGTCCAATACTTGGATGGTTCCTTGACTTTGGGGTGAATGAGGCATGTCTTTTCTCTTGGCTTGGTACCTAGATCTGTGGTTTCTAGAATAGATATTGAATTGAGGTGGTTGACAAAAAGCTACCCCATCGACAATTCCTATTGAGTTGTAACCTAATCTTTGATATGTTCCACTATTGTTTGGCATAGCAACACTCAAACTCTGAGTGGGTAGCATTGTGCACTTTGCACCAATTAGGCAAAAAGAGCTCTTGGAAATTCATTCTTTCTCCCAAACTGAGTTGGTATTGTATACATTTATCCATGAAGTGTCAAAATCCATCTAGTAGTCCTAAAGTGCTATCTTCATACAACCCATCATCATCAGACTCCACTAGCACTTTAGTGCTCTCAGGGGTGTGGACTAGGTTGGCCAGAGGGCTACACTGCATGAGAAAGACTTCATTAGTGATTTGTTCTCCTGGACCCTAAAATTCTTCTTGATATGCCATGGGAGAGTAGTTTCCCAACTTGATTTTTCCAAACAACACCTCATAAATGTTCTTGTACTCAGTAATCATGAACTTCATGTGAGGCTCACAATCTATACTGATCTAATTGGAAAATCATGTCCATGGCAGCCACATGTGGGAATGATCCATTGTAGTATATCCATTTAGTGTTTTGGTGAAGTCTCATCCAAGTATAATCCCATAGGTGGTAGGATTGTCTACAACTTGAATATCAATGACTTGTTGCACCCTTGGGTCTACAACAATCTGCATTGGAATTCGATTGATTTATCCCACTATATTGACTTTTGTCTTGTCCAATTAGGTTACCTTCCTCCTAGAAGGGGTGGGAACTATTCCCAAGGCATGGAAAATAAAAAGGGGCATGATGTTGGACGATCCTCCTGATTCTAGTAGGTAATTGTGCAAATTCTTTTTGAATATCCTAATGGTAGTAAGGAATGGTAGTGTTTCCAACTTTCCTTGGAAGAGGCCCATAGGTGTGTCCACTTGGGTTACTTGGGCATTGTTCTTGTCACCAGTATTATCATTAGTTTGTATAAGAGGTTGATCTTTAGGATTCTACTTGCTACTCTGATCAAATTTTGTTGTAGGTTGCTTACCCATAGGCTGATTTGGAGGCGGGTTTTCCTTCTTCCTGTGAATTTGCTGAATGATAGGCTCACTTGGAGGGTCTTCAAAAGAGACTCTTTTAGTTGGTGTTTCTTGCATTTCCTTAGAGGAAGGAGTCCCATTAATAACTCTAAAGAAGGTGTTCCTTACTGCAAGAACTTTGAGTAACTCAAAGGCAGACAAACTGATTTTAACCTTCTTGAACTCCTTAGCAACATATTCACCCATTTTCTCAATTTCAGTTTCAAAGGCTTTATCTATGGCAGAGCTAGCAGGTTGGGCTTGTGCTTGACTTGACTAATTTTGGGGTTGACCTTGAGGCTGGTTCTGTGGCTAGTTTTGAGGCTAATTTGAAGGCCTATTCCTATTGAGGTATTGAGTGGGAACATGAGGAAAACTAGGGTTATTGCTGGCATTGGGGTTAGGTGAGGTATTGAAATTTTTTAGTGGAGTTGAAGCCCTAGAAGGTCCACCTGCCTACCTATTCCTAAGATAGTAGGGAATCACTCTTTGATGAAACATGTGAACCTCATCTACATATGGTTCTTCCTCATCTATTGGACCATTGTATACTAAAGAAAAAAATCTAAGACAGGGTCTCTCTGCTACATACCTATTTGGTTTCTTTATCCTCTAATGAAGCATCCTCACTTTCTGGGGCATTGCTCTCACTTTGTGGGAACAATGCTTGATTGACCATGAGATAAGAGGAGTCATAGGGATCATACGGGACTAAGTCTCGGCATCTGACATTGTCTACAACATTTTGAACCTCGACTTGGAATATTTCTACGACTGTAAGGAACTTAGGGTAGTCCAACTCAGAGTGCCTATTTTTTTGTGAATCGAGCACCATCCAAATTAAGTCACCTCGGAAAGGTACACACCACTAGTTGTCTTTTCTATGTTAGCAAGCCGATCAAGTGGAGTAGGAACTCCTCCATTATTGGGCCTTGTGTTCCATGTCCTATTCTACCTTTGGGTCGATCTCTGTTCAAAATTCTGATTGGAGTTCTTTCCTTTTTCATAACTTTATCCTGAGGAAGGGCCTACATCATGACTATCCCTATTTTCTCTATTGAGGTTGGCCTGAATGCTATGATGAGAATCCAACTCATCAAGTCAATCCTTCTCGGTGTTACTTGGTTGCGATGCTTGATTTTGAAGAAATACAGGTGGTGCAACTGGTTGGTTTTGCTACACTGGAGGAGATTTTGGTCCTTGTAGGTACAGTGGTGTTTGAGGCTGCTAAGAATATGTTTGTTGTTGTTGGGAAGCCTAAGGATATGTTTTCTACTATTGGGGCTACAAATAATAAGGCATGGGAGGTGCCTAGTTCATCGGCTATCCTGGATGTAGTACTATGGGAAACTATGACACCTAGTTCATAAGAGGTTTCTAATGTGCAAATCTTGGTTAAGCCCTTGGACTTGCATCGAGTGAACTACATTTCCCAAGGAAGGCAATGGGCTTGAGATATTCTATCCCAAATTAGTGCTTTCTATGACCGCTTCCGAATAGGCATCAACCAACCTTGTAGGTGGCAGACACATCCTCTTCACCAAAGCTATAGTAAGGTTATCCAATGTTGCATAATAGATTGGAAGAGCAGTAGCGTCGTTGAGCACATATGGGGGTTGAAGTCTGACGTAGGCATGGTGAAATCAATCATTAAAGGAGTTGATCAGTTTGTTGATCTCCCTGTGAATGGAAATGAATTGTCCATATAGCTCTGGAGGGCTGATTAGAATCTTATATTTTTGTAGGAAAGTGCTCATGAACAAGTCCCATGAACTGATATACCACATAGACAAGTTGATATACTAGTAGAAAGATTCTTCTCCCAATGAATAAGGGAAGAGTCAAAATGCCACATCCTCATGTTTAATTTGCATATCTTTGAGTGTTGTTTGGAATATCTTGATGTGCTCTTCAGTTGTCCTTTGTGGATCGCATAGATTAAACTTCGTACAAAATCCCTCCAGATTCTTGGGAATGTCATGGTAATTCGTGAAGTGCAATGGAGAAGGGTTCTTCCCTAGCCAAGCCATGAGGGGAGGAAGAGGTAGTATTTACTATTGTGAAATAGTAGCTTGGGGCTGCACAGGGGTAACGAGAGTTGGGACTATGCCCTGGACTGGGAGGTCCAAGGTGGAAGCTACTCCTCGGCTATGGGAAGGATGGGGCCTGAAAACAGTTTGGAGTGGCTAAGTGAAGAAGGCAAAAGTGGATGAAGGAAGATGAGTGTGGGGAAAATCTAAGGTGGAGGAAGGTGAAGATGGAAGTGAAGTGGGTGGAATGGAGGATGAGGAAGAAGAGTTTGTGTCCCCTCCTTTAGTTCTCTTAGCCCTTGTAAGTGGCTGCAACTCTTGAAATTTCCCTTTGGTGTTGACCTTAAAATTCTTTGGAATCTTTTAGGGGTGAATGAGCTAATTCGATCTAGCTGAACTTAGTGGGGCCCTCCTTCTAGTGCCAGTTCAATTGATGGTTGTTTTATCACTTTCTCAACACAAGTAGTGTGTAAGTGCACTACCTCTCTTGAAAGGTAATCTCCAACAAAAAATTGTTGAAAATCACCCCAAGGTCTCTTGAGTGTCAGGTCATGACTTGCTTGGAATTTCTCAATTGTTCTTATGTGATTTTGCTGGTAATCATAGGGAAGACTTATGTAGTTAAGCTAGAGGAGAACTGGTTCGTTGAAAGGAGTTCTTAAGATGGGAAATTTGTTACTTAGTTTCTACAGGTTCAAGATAGTAGTCCATAACTCCTATTTTATCTTTAGATTTGGATTTACAATGTGCAATGAACCTTGTTCAAAGTCACTATAAAAAAAAGGAAAAAGGAAGGGAAGAGATGAAGTTTCTAGACCTGAAACTAGTAATGAGTAGTGATAATGGAGGACCCTATAGTGGAGAGCCTTCCCAAAACCAAGTTCCACTTAACCAAATCAAAGTATAGTCTCATGAAACCTATTCAATCTTCTAAGGTCTACAAATTTTCAATCTTTCATTCACCATAAAGCCTGAACAAGATATAGAAATTGAATGCGACATTCATATAATGTTTAGACTAGCTTTACACTACAGTTTATTAGTAATAAACAACAAAAAGCAGGAACATGGAAGGGCATCAACACAACATAATTCTTCAAAACCAATGAACAACATTAACTAGCTACTAAAGTTAAGTGAAAACATACAAAAAAACAAAGTTAACCTACTCAAATTAATTAAGAGAAGAAGTGTCATGCAACAGAAATTTGGAACTCAAGAATCCACCAAATCAATGAACTTCTATTAAAATTCTACCAACATGTCTTTACAACAACTCAACTCTCTCTTGAAAATGAGAGATGACCCCCTATTTATAGTGTCCAAAAAGAAAAATGAATAGCCAAGATTGATTTGCATTGTGTGGCCCAGATTCACTACAAATTAAGGTTTCACCTACCCCCAAATATTAAACAATATAAAATTACATTTTGTCCTCATTCCTATTTTGTCCTCTAGTGGGGCAACACTGTAGCTATTGTCTTCTAGTGGAGTGCCTTGTTGCAGCGACTTTATGAGGAGTTTATCCTTGATGACTGGGATTCCTTCTTGTTTCTTGATACCACCATATTCCATGAACTTGCAGATCAATGCCTAGAGCTTGTTCCACTCCATTATATCAAATTGAATTACTTGGAAGTTCCATCTTTTGGATTGGCTAGTGAGGGTGTCCCAGTCTTTGTCACATTTAGGCATGTTGTCTCAGACTTGTTCAGATTGGGTGAAAGCTTGGGCAACACAAATCATGAAGTCCATTGTGAGGTCGCTTGAATTTCTGTCCTCCACCTACTTATGGAAGTAAGGATTTATCTTCTTTGGATCCAACTCAACGACAACGATGTTATAATTTGTCAACAATTTTATATATTCCTCGTAAGATTCCCTAACTTCCTTAGCCCAATCAATATCAAGATCCAGTCCATGGAGCACTTGTTTTAACACTTCTTTTCTATGGTTGAGGCCCATCTTCCATGCTTCTACAAGCTAGTGATCATCTTTGGGCAAGGCGAGCTCCTTTTCCCATGTTCTCTCAGGCATTTTGAGGATTGCCTCAATCTTTGGATATGTAATCCTGCATAGCTTATTGAAGTTGGTGTAGAACTTCCTTGTGCCTTCAAGATACTTTCATGCCTCTAAGAATTTATTGGTTGTCCTGACAACACAGTTGATGCCCATGTTTCCAGCGTAGAGGACCTCTCTAAACCAATCTTTTGTAGTTTTTTTTCCAATTCTTTCTTTTCTCTAATTTGTCAATGTGATCCTTGGACAACTACTACAATGGTGCAGAAGATTTTTTGGGAAGCTCCTCAATTGATGACCACTATCAGATATAAGCCAAAAGATCTTCTATCTATGCCTTCATCTCCTCCTTCAAAGACTTGTCTTTGTGCATTTGATGCACAACCATGGCAACAGATTCTTAGAGATGGTCTATTTTTTAATCTTTAGTAGTTGTCCCCAAGTTGATGGTTGAAATATTATAGCTAACTCCTTCTTCTCCAACCATGATCATAGCTACCTATACTATTCTCGATCTAGAGGCATCCATGGTCAGCTGAGATTTGATCTTCGGTCTTTTCTCTTTCTTTGTGCTGATATGTGTTCAGGCTAGGATAGTGTTGAGTCTAACCTTCGAATATCTATGAGTTGGAGTTTTCTTTTCAAGTTGCTTCTCCAACCATCCAGGCATTTGGGACTCTCCTTTTGGTGATCCATGATCACCTTCTTCTTTGTCTTTCTTGATTTGAATTTATTTGTCATGCAGAGCTTCTTGCTTTGTCTTTGTGTCATCCTCCTCTTCATCAGAGTCCTAGATGAACACTGTATCTTGTATCAAGGACTTGGTGGCCATATTCCTCACAGGGCTATCTTTGCATTCAGATGTCTTTTCTTCTTCTTCTTGCTCATGTTATTTCTATTTATGAGGCTCTATCTCTAGACTTTTCTTGGTTTAAGCCTCCTCCTTAGGTTTATCTTCTTCTTTCTCTTCCTTTTCCTTCTCTTCTTGCATGCCTAAAGAAGGCATCTCTTCATCATGCTTGAGGCTTTTATCTTGCTCCCCTGTTGGAGGATTAATGTCTTCCTCCATTTTATCATCTATATCCTTTTCTTCATTAAAGGGCTTCCTTTCAACTTCTTCCCTGACATTTTTTAGATGTTGGTCCAACTCTTCCTTGACATCTGGTTCGAAGGTCTCCAAAATATATCTATTATTGGCATCCTCTTCACCCTACTCGAATGATGCTATCTCTTCTCCCTCTCAAACTACTTTATCAATTATCAAGGTTTTATATTTGGGATGTTGATGATAGTCATCTGCTTCCTCTTCCAAGTGCTTGGCTGCCTCTTGTATTTTCCTTTCCAATTCTTTAGATATTATCATTGTTGCCTCCATCTTTGGTGGTTCAGGAAGAGGAGAAATTGGTAATCCAACAATAAATCATGCCAAAGCATCTTGCACATTTGGATCCAGGAGTATGCCCAAAAGTTCCATAGGGATGTTCTTCATATGTCTAGCAAGTGACTCTAGGAGTGAAATGGTTGGAATTGTGGTGGTTATTGTTGCCAAAGGGAAGCTTGTGGATGGAGATATTGAGGAGGAAGAAGGCAAAGAGGTGGTGGCCAAAGATGAGTCGAAAACCATTATTTGTGTAGTTGGCAGGGTGGAAGTGAGCTGGATTGATATGTCCACCATAGGTGGAGAAGAGGCAACCATTTCTTGAGAAGTAGGTGGAGTGATGATGGTGATAGCAAAAATAGTAGAGACAACAGGTGGATATTTTGGTTGCTTGGCCTCTATTTTTTTCTCTTCTCCTTCATGGAGTGGGACTTCTTGAATGGGTGGTAGTTCTTCAAATCTACTGGTCTTCTTTTTTTTCTTGGAGGGTTCACCCTCTAAGGCTTTCCTAGAATAAAATTTATGCTTGGGTTGTCGTTCAACCACCTCTTTTCTCTTTCTGGATCGAGTATTGGGTGGAGATGATGAAGTTTCCACAGAAGGGGTAGTAACAATAGTAGTACCCTTAGTCCCACTTTTGTTCTCCTCTTCAAGTTCACTATATGTTAAAGTGACTCCTCATTGCTGCAATTGGAAAATCTACCCCTCAATCCATTCCATTGTCCTTGCCTCCATGGGTTTCATCAATATATCAAGGTCATTGATCTCTTCTTCATTCCAATCAATGGTAGGCAACAGTAGGTTGGCCACTATGTTGTATTGTGGATCAACCACTGTATCCTCTTCTTCCACTACCTGATCTGACAATGGGAATAGCCTGATTATTTTCACAAAGTATGTCGTGATGCACATATAATGCCTCATTCCCACTTATTTTTCATCCTTATAATTGGCCCAAAATTCCTCTACATTATGCACGTGGGAGAAATCCGCTCTGACCTCCTTCTTTAGTTTTCCATAGGGATCCATTCTCAGCCTAGCAGTGTGAAGTTCCAAGTTGTATTCTATAAGTTCCTTTTCTGAATACTAGATGCATTAGGATGTGGGAAGTGAGTACATTCCCTAGCCAAAGGAGAGGGGATAAGGAATCCTTTCCTTGTGTTTCCCACTCAAGAGTGCATGGGCTCGTTGCAGCTATCTAGATACCTCTAGTAGCACCATTTGGTCATTTGGATATTGGGGCAGCTTATATTGCTTGTTTGGAAATCCCTCAGTTCTAATGTAGGTAAACTTGGGGAACTGAATGAATAAAAAAACAAATCTATAGATGAATGCGTTATCACTATGGGAGACCCTTCTCTCAAAGTCACCCCCAAGCAATCTAATGATTTAGCCAATGAATGCATCATTGACTTGGCCATAATCTTTCTTGAAATTTCTATACTAGAGTTGAGGATATTTGTCATATACCTTCATTTCTCACCCTGGTTCCTCATCGAGAGCCACACATAGACCCCTGTATTGTATTTTGTCAGCTAGCAGATAGACCAAGTAAGTTTTCATATAGAACAAAGAAGTCTTCTTCACTACCACAAACTGCTCATGCATATAATCATTGATTATCCCAACCCAATAGAATTTGTTCTTCCCACAGAGGATTTCTTCTACGAAGTACATCATCCATGCTTGGAAGAATGTTGCGGTGGGAAGGCCCATGACCCTACTCAGTAGGGTTACCAAATCATGGCAGTCCTCAAAGAAGTCACTGTGGTAGAGCTCTTAAGGCACTTTGTTTGCGCTTCCCCTCTTATCCTTCAACCAGTATTGATTAATCAATTTTTTGCATTTGAGGGGATCTTCTTCCCATGTGGCCTTACCATCCTTTATTGTTTCCACTTCCATTTCTATGAGAGTAGGGATGTGAAAGGAATTTCCTATTGATTTGGTAGATAGATCTGCTAGTATATTTCCATCCTTATGCACAATTGTTTAGGTGTCTTCTTGGTAGACCTCCCTACAAGTCATGACAAGTCCAGGAGAAACGAGAGTTGGAGGGAACCTTCTAGCCTTTTCCAACTGAATCTTTCTAATTATTTTGGAATTTTCTAATGTAGGGTTGATCCGAACTCTCTACTTGAACTCATTTGTGTCTATGTGTCCCATATTGGTGTTAGAGACTTCCTACCAATCGGTAGTGACCCGGGAGTTGATGGACTCCCCTTGGAGCTTATATTTCATCTAATCTTTGTCTTCTTTACCTCTAGGGGTCTTGGCTGCTCTTTTTCCTTTCTCCTTCCCCATGACTTCCTCGGAAGGTCCTACAGCTGATTCCATATATCCTGTAAACAAGGGTGCTATAAAAATGTTCAAGCATAAAACATAAAGAGCATTAGCCAAAACCCTGCAAAATAGCGTTAGATTAGATAATCCATTATTTAAAGATCCTAACATATCCTCTAGATTATCATTGGTCATTATTTTTGGGGAGTTATTCTCATGTGGACCCAGGGGTGCAGACCTCCCTGGGCTAGTAGCCGCTTTGAACAACAAACAGGGCATGACGGCCCACAGGGTTTCACTTGCCTTAAGATTGGGTCACTTTGTGGGGTCCACCAAGGAGGACTAGTCATTTATGCATGTGGGTCAAAGTCAATTTGTAGATTTGGAAGGTTTAAATTCACCTTTTAGTCACATGGGGTCAAGGCAGGTGGAAGTAGTGAGTAACTTAGCTGTTTGGAGCTCTACCGTTAAAAATGACACTGATAGGATGAAATCCTATAGGTGGCATTCCACCCTACAGAACCTGTAGCATTAGATGATGACATCACAATTCATTTAGCGTTCAAGGCCTATCAAGCTAGAAGTTTTAGGTGGACATGAGTTTATAGCCATTCGAAATGGAAAAGGCCAAACAAAAGTTTGATGGAGGAGTTCTACACCTTTGGGTCCATAGAGGGTTCAACATCATTCTTTTATTATCGAATAGTTTGAAGGGGACAAGGAGGTCAGGTCCCGCATAGCGGACCGATAGATGCTATTTTCTTTTGGGATGGTAAGATCATGATGGAGTTCTGCTAGCAGAGGTCCACAAGCGATGGTCTGCTTAAGGTTCAACACTCAATTATTTTTGTTTTGGTTCAGATGGACAGTTGCAGGGAATTTAGATCCTATAATGTGGAAGTTTGGTAGGCCGTTTGAAATGAAAAAATCATCACAATGGCCCATAGATGGAAGTCCACGGGGTGAGGCTTGAAAAAGGATACTTGGTTATTTGTAAGCTCGAAGAAATGAATGACGGTGAATGGGTTGGAACCTAACAGTTGGGAGGGCTTGGGCACTTCACTGTTAGGAATGGACATTTCAAACGATGGTGAATAGGGAGTAGAGTTCTGCAAAGGTTGGCCTGCTTGAAGAAGTTTTTTGGTTTTAGGAAAAAATAGCGGAATAGGCTACAAAGCCCAACAATCATAAGGATAGGGCACTAAAATCATTCAGAATAGCAGAGTCGAGATGGAATCTCGCAAGTGGAAGTTTGTGAAGGGGAGTATGCAATGAGCCTATGAGAAGAGGTATTTTTTCCAAGTTTAAGTTCATTGGGTGATCAACGGGGTGGGATCTACATGCTAGGAGGTCATGGTTAGATAACCATTTGAAATGATGAGGGTCAATGAGCACTCGGTAGGTGGAAGTCTATAGATGCGGACCCGAGGGGATTGATAGACCTCTGCTTTATGTTCGTGGGTTTTTTATTACATTTAAAACAACCAGGTTGAGGGGGATTCCCGCGAGGGTGGGCCTGATGGTGATGAATGTCGTCTCAAGTATTAAATAGTTTCAAAGGAACGCTAACGACAAAGGTATGGTTGCGAGCCCACGGGGAGTGAATGCCTTGGTCATAGAATGACTACAGGAAGTTAACTGATGGGTTTTGTTTACCAGGGATCACTTTAGTTGGATTTGTAGTTTCCCTTTAGAGGTTTGATGAATTTTCAAAGAAATGAAGGAAAAATCAAAATAAGATGCATGGCTGAAAACTAACCTTTAAGACCTGATGAAGGTGAATGATCAAGTAGTTAGTAAAGGTCTCAAACCGACAAATGCACTCGATGGGCGTGGTGGTGGCGGTTGTAGAGGGCTCTCACTCATTTCTAAATAGATGGGAGATGAAAATGATATTTTAGAGTTGGCTATTTATAGATATTCCCTCATTAAATTCCTCTCATAAATGTAGGTACAATTGGCATGAAGGTGGGTGAACGGTTATTTTGAAAATGACCGTGGGAGAGGTGGAGTCTGCAAGATGGATGACAGCAAAGACTTGGCCGCGTAGTGAGTGATGAAAACAAAAAAATGCAGAGGTGGGTCCCAAGATGTGGAAGGATGTTGGATGATGGTCATTCGGAATGACAAAGAGGCTAAGGAAACCTGCAAGGGGCTGCCCACATGGACGGATCCGCAGGGCTCCAAAGATGTCATTTCTAAAGAGTGAAGGAAAACTGCCAAGGGATTCCCGCAAAGGCCAAAAGCCTTGAAATTTTGAGGGGGTGAAACATGGTCAACTTGAAATGGCTCTTTTAAGGATCACTGACCACTTAGAACACAAAAAATAGGGGGGCACGCAAAATGAGGTAGTGACAAAAATGACCTGACAAAGCAAAAAGAAAGAGGGTCCTTGTTCAAAACAGGGCATGTGTGCTACAAGCACAACAATACCACTGCAAATTTGACAATACCCTTCTTAGATGTCTCGACACTAACGAAGCACGAACCACCTTACATGAGGTGCATGAGGGTATATGTAGATCTCATTAGAGCGGCCAAACGTTAGCTAAGAAGATCATGAGACTTGGGTATTATTGGATGACTCTGGAAAAGATGCACTTGAGTTTGTAAGAATGTGTCACCAATGTCAAATACATAGTGATTTAATTCATGTACTAGCATAGGAACTGTGACCGATTACTTCTCCTTGGCCCTTCGTACAAGGGGGACTTGACCTCATGGGTAAAATCCATCCCACCTCATCCAATGGCCATAAATTCATTATCAATGCCACTAAGTATTTCACTAAGTGGGTTGAATCCATCTCGCTTACATACATCACCAACAAGTAGACTTCCAAATTCATTCTCAACTACATCATCTACAGGTATGGTGTCCCATAGTCCATCATCACAGACAATGGGTGTCCTTTCAAAAGTCAAGACGTCCATGAGCTTTGTGAATTCTTTCACATCCAACACCATTTCTCCACACCTTACTATCTGCAAGGAAATGGTCAAGTTGAGGCATCTAATAAGACAATTATCAAAATTCTTAAGAAGACTATCAATGATGCTGGTCGTGACTAGCACATTCATCTTAACCCTACCCTATGGGTATACCGCACAAGAATTTTCATGCCTACTGGAGCCACACCTTTTTCTTTAGTCTATGGAGCTGAAGCCATCTTGCCCATCGAGGTCAAAATTCCCTTTCTTAGAGTCTCCATGAAGGGTTTGATCGATGATGAAGAATATAGATAGTCCCGACTACATGAACCAGAAATGTTAAAAGAATGAAGAGAAAATTCCTTGAATCATTTATAGGCATATCAAAATCACATTTTTTGTAGTTATAACAAGAGAGTCATGGTATAAAAATTTGGCATTCGCAACTTGGTCTTAATGCAAAATCCTAAGAATCAATTTGATAGAGAAAAACCCAAAAAATTCAAGCCCAATTGGTTGGGCCCATACATCATTACTGTCTCATTTGGTTCTGGCACATACCAATTGGCCACTCCAGATGGTGAACAACTAACAGAGCTTATCAACAGTATGAATCTCTGAAAATTCTATACTAAAATTAGAGAGCTTGGCTGAAAACCAAAAAAATGCAAAAAAATTAAAAAATATAAAAAAATCATCACCCTGATGAAAACCTGGAAAACAAGCATTTAGTGACACCAAAAAAAAAAAATATATCAAAAATAATAAAGAGAAATAATTCATCCAATAGTGAAAACCACTTCGGTGGCACTTTGGATAAGTACCATAGTGAAAACCTATCAAATAGGTGCCATGTGTAGTCAGTATTTGCTTCACCATCTAATTTCACTCCATCTACCTTTGTCCATGACAAATACCCAGTCATCTGACACCCTCATGAAATTTTTCATACTATCCTACCATTTCTTTCCATGGCTAACAATGGTTGACATTAGGCCTTGCATACCGTCCACCTTTCATCCCACGCATGTCCTTATCCATTTCCTTCAAGTTGGTTGGTCCTTGACCTGATTGGGGCAATCCGTTATCACTTGACTACAGTGGGTATTGCACATGGTCCTATCAATTGAAAATTTCTTAAAAAAAATATTAAGAAGTCTTGAAAAAAGACATAAAAATCATTAAAAGTCTTGAAAAAAGCAATAAAATTGAAAAAATTCCTTAAAAAAATCATAAAAAATAAAAAAATGTCTTGAAAAATCCATAAAAGTTAAAAAAACTCTTAAAATTTAAATCCTAAAAACTGAAAAAATTTCCTAAAGAAATCCAAAAAAATCATTACATGTCAAAAATCCCAAAAATAGAGTCAAAGTCTATCATGTCAATTGTGTCAGTTTGTGTCATTGTCAAACTACGTTGTCTTTGCACATTCGCTACGTAGGCAAGGCTTGTCTCTGGACCCCCAAGACATTAGGTCAGTCCTTTTAGGTTTGTCCAAATAAAATCATGACTCAATCTTTGATCAATCAAGACAAAGTCATTGGTCATGTCGAACTACGAGGTCTCTAAGTGTATGACGTAGGCAAGGCCATCAATCGATGAGCCCCCAAGGCCACACTAGGTTAGTCCATTAGGGTTGATGATACTGCACTATCACACATAAAATATCTAAAAGTAAAATTGTTAGAATCAAACATGCTCTAATACCATGTTAAAATTGGCTATGGATGCCAAGATCTTGAGACCAAATGGAAAGCACAAAAGAGAGATGAATATGACCAGAATAAACTGTATTCAACGTCAATGATATGATTGTCTTTCATGTGCAATGAGAGAGACCCCTTGGTTATATAGCCAAGGTGAGATGCAAGATGTCATAGGATTATGACAAGTGTCCTAATCATATGACATGTGACAACTAATCACACTTACCTAGGCTCACATGTAGTAGTTGTCAAAAGATAAGATAACAAATAATGACAACTAACACCTTCTAGAAAGATTCCTTCCTAGGACCTAAGTAAAGTTAACTAACATGTAAATAAGTCCACTAGTAATGAATGAACTAGGTACAATACTTTATTTACACCAACACCCCCCCTTAAGTGCAACTGATGGAGTAGTAGATTATTATGCAAATGACACAAAGATGGGTCCCATCTACTAGGCCATGTTAGGTACTCATGTACACACAATGAAATGTCTCACAACTGGAGAAAAGGAGAAAACCTAGTGGGATAAAACTCCTCCCCAAAAGAGAGATGAAATACAAAATATAAATGCTCTTAATAAAGAATGAAAAGGTAAAAACCCCAAGTGAGGAAAAAGACCCCCCATAAGAGAGAAGTAGAAGAGAGACAAGGTAGCCCCCCTTGAATTTTGAGTCTCCTGCAATGATGGTAGAAGCTCGACATTGAATGTTGAAGATGATCCAATCTCGCCAAACAAAATTCCTCCCCTTAGGAAGAAACAAAACCATGGATGTATGCAGGATGTTTGGAATATGGATGATGTCTCTAAAGCAAGCTCAATTGTCTCCATGTCGATGATGAAAGTTGTCACACTCCAAATAGGTTTTCTAGGCCACACAGCTGAAGAGGACAATCCAACATCTAGTAGAGATGAATGTATAGCATGATCCAAAGACAAAGATATCCCCTCTAAAGACAAAGAATCCTCCAAATGCTGTCCAAAACAATCCACACTCACACCAAACTGCAAAAAATGATCATGTAGAGAATGAACAAGAGGGTCAAGGTGTTCCCTCACAACAACTGAAGAAGGTGCATCTTCATCAAAGAGAAGATGAATGCTATTGATGGTGTTTCCCAAATCTATAAGATAAGACTCCACAAACAAGTTTGAAATACCTATCAAGAAGCCATCCAAAGTAGCCAAATCTAAAAGACGATGTAGATGTATGTCCTGTTGCATTGAATCACAAGCATCCTCAGGTACAACAATAGATGATCTTGCCAATGTTGGATTACAAGAGTCCTCAACTTCAAGATGTTGACTCATAGATGAAGAAGATGAACCCTCTAAATCTAGATTAGGAACCATAGAAACTAAAGTCTCAATAGATTTCTATGTAGGAGAAGGAGAAGGCTCTGGGTCATCATAACTACCATACCTTTCCCAATTATCAAATGTTTCAGCTATTTTATCATCAATAGGTCGATACTTAGCAAGTGGAACAAGACAATCCACAACATGATCCTTTGGAAATGGAGGTTCATTCAAGCCTCCATACATCTCCCAAAGTTTGGTCATAGGGTCATGAGGGATCTCAATACCATCAATGGGTATTTGTGTATCAATATCATAACTACAATAAATTAATCCCAAGATATGTTATATCTTTATGTCCCACACAACTCTCTTCCATTTTAATGAAGGTGTAGGAACTAGTCCATAGAGATAGGGAAAAATATTAAGCCACCTACAATGTGTTAGGTTCCATCTCACCAAGACTTAAAGATCCATCAATTTAACCTTATTACATAAAGATGCTTTTTGATACCCATATCTGTAAGGAAAGCTAAGTGCAGAAGCAACTCTCCTAACGTCAAAACCTTAGGGAAGAATGCAGAGATACCTTTAAATTTTACAATTATAGTCCAAATAAGATGCACTTGAAAGAGATAACAGAAACGGAGAATTAGACATACACATATGAACACCAAATTTATGTGGGAAAACCCTTACAAGAGAAAAACCCACCACACCAAGAGAAGTCACTTTGTATTACAGTAATGGAGATTACATAAAGAGATCAGACTTATCTTTCTGATGTCAAATTACAGTAGCTTTCACAATGACCAACCTTGTACAGAAGATTCCAGTTACAATATACTCAGAATAGAATTCACACTAATCACCTTTCGAACTATTCACCCAACCATCGAACCGATCCTTCAAAATAGAATACTTCTGCAATCTCTGAGTATATCCATGATGCCCCTATCTATCAAACTTCCCCTCAGTAATGGCCGCAACAGTCGAATTGCTAGTGGTTCCCATTCGGCTTTTTTGATTGGTCCAATACAAGCCATGTAGGATAGTCTTCACTCGGTCAAAGGCATTCACCCTATGTTG
This sequence comes from Sequoia sempervirens, assembly GCA_007258455.2. Classification (NCBI taxonomy): domain Eukaryota; kingdom Viridiplantae; phylum Streptophyta; class Pinopsida; order Cupressales; family Cupressaceae; genus Sequoia; species Sequoia sempervirens. The sequence continues at coordinate 613,422,639 of VDFB02058242.1, read as the reverse complement.
GCATGTCGGTGAGACACTAACCGTGTCTCCCCAATGCCATGAAGTCATCATTCGATATCACCAAGAGTCCATACTATCGGCAAGATGTTACACTAAGTCCAAAGAGCTATCACTAAGACTTCGCCATGTCACCAAGACCTCATACCAATGATCATCACTTGTATCACTATTACCAAGACTTATCACTTTTGCTGAGAGATCATACCGAGCCTTTATGTTATACCGAAACATTCAACAATTGGCAAGACTTATCATTTTCGCTAGGAGATCATACCAAGGTTCACAAGTTATCCTGAAGTATTCATCTATCACCAACACTTATCGCTATCGCTGAGACGTTACTCTGAAGTCTTAAGTCATACGGAGCACCAAACAATAGTCAACAATACTTCTCTCCATCGGTAAGAGTTCTTAGCGAACCCTTCGTGTTACCCTGATGCCTCGGCTTGTCACCCAAAGTCTCCCTGATAGCCGATAAGAGTGGCCTATCAGCCAAAGATATTCATATCGGTAAGACTTCATATCGGTAAGACTTCATATCGAGCCACCATATGTTACTCTGAGTGTATACTATCGGTGAGACTTTCCTTCATCGCTGAGAGTTCATAGCGAAGCCTTCATGTTACCCTAAAGACTCCAATCGCCATGAGTCTCCCCGACCACCACTTGACACTGACCTGTCGACAAGAGATCAACTTGGGCAGAGTGAGATATAAATTGTCACAGTGATCATAATGTCACAACGATAGATACATTCGGCATGACTAAAACAAGGTCACAGCGACCAAAACTGTTCACCAAGGTTTCAACTACTAGTTGCCCAGACACAAATCATGTCACACCGACTTGGCTCTCTTAGAGGTTTCAGCCTGTGGGATTGAGGCATATATTTCCAACAATCTCCCACTTGATGAAGATCTCATAGGCACCTCCAGAGCACAAAAAAACTACTGACATTCATGGGCACTAAGGCCCATCGAATTGGCACACCACCTGAACTTGTTTGTGCTCACTGGCTTTGTTAATGCATCTACAACATTCTCCAGAGTATCCACTTTTTCTAATGAAACCTTTCCATCCTCCACCATATCTCATACAAAGTGATACTATATACATCTATATGTTTCATCCTAGCATGGAAAGTAGGATTCTTTGCCAAAGAGATAGCACTATGAATATCACAATAAATTATTATTTTCCATGCATCAAAACCAATGTTAGCACACAAACGTTTTAACCAGATTACTTCTTTACAGGCGTGCATTGCTACCATGTATTTAGCCTCTGTAGTAGACAAAGTGACTACAGCCTGCCGCTTACTCATCCAACTCACTGCACCACCATTCAACATGAAAGTATATCCACTGGTGGATCTTTTGTTGTCAATATCCCCTGTCTAATCATAATCCACATAGCCTCGAATGCTAAGAGTCCTCTGTGATTCAAACAAGTTCCCATGGTAACACAAAGCATATTCTGAAGTGCCCTTCAAATATCTAAACACTCTTTTCACTGCATCCCAATGTGTCCTTCCAAGATTAGCCATAAACTGACTAAGTACTCCCACTGCATGGGCAATGTCTGGCCTTGTATAGACCATTCCATACATAAGACTGCCAACCACACTAGCATAGGGTACACTAGTCATGTCCTCCATCTCAGTAGGATATTTTGGATAGTCTTCAACAGATAGCTTCGTTCCTTGTAAAACTGGAATAACTAGCTTCTTACAGTCATTCATACAAAATCTCTCTAGAACAGTCTTGATATACTTACTCTAACTAAGCCAAATTTTTCTACTATTCCTATCCCTGGTTATCTCCATCCCCAAAATATACCTTGCTGCACCAAGATCTTTCATTTCAAACTTAGCAGACAACTGAGACATAAGATCAGAAATCATCAACTTACTATTGCCTATGAACAACATATCATCAACATAGAGGGCAATAATAAGAACTTGATCATTTTCAGCTTTGTAATAGACACAATGATTAGATTTTGATCTTACAAATCTCAAAGATAATATAAAAGTATCAAACTTCTGGTACCACATTCTAGGAGACTGTTTTAACCCATACAAAGATTTATTCAACTTGCAAACCAATCTTTCTTTACCTTTTTCCACAAAGTGCTCAGGTTGGAACATATAAATCTCTTCTTCAAGATCACCATGAAGAAATTTTGTCTTCACATCCATCTGTTTGACCTCTAAGTCATACACTGCTACAAATGACAAAAGAAATCTGATAGATGTCAGCTTAGCTACAGGAGAAAAAATTTCCACATAATCAATTCCCTCTACCTAGGAATAACCCTTTGCAACCAACCTCACCTTATATTTTTCCACATTGCCATCCTAACCAATCTTCTTTTTAAATACCCATTTGCAGCCAACAACTTTTCTGCCTTTAGGCAATGGCACCAAACTCCAAATATCATTCTTTTCTAATGATGCCATTTCTTCATTCATGGCTTCCAACCAAGAGTCTGAATCAGACATTCTAAATGTCTCTTTCACAGTCCTAGGCTCATCAGTGCTAGGAATTAAAGCATAGGCACAAGTAGAATCTATCAAAGAGAACCCATGGCTATCAAGTTGCTTTCTTTCATGAGTTGACCTCCTCACTTGCTGAGGCTGAGGTTGTTCTTCTTCATCAGAACTCTCAGAACTACTTGAGCTCTCCTCAGTTTCAGGTACATTTTGAATTTTCAATTCCTCTTTATCTAGTGTCGAAGGAATTTCAACTACATCCTTTTTATTTTTGATTTTGTCTCTGACTGCAAATCCAAGGTCGAAGGCTTCAGCTCACGAAAGATAACACTTCTGCTGTACAAAACCTTCTCCGTATCAGGATTCCAAAGATTGTATCCTTTTATGCTAGCACTATAGCCAATAAAAATACATTTAATATCCTTGTTCTCCAACTTAGATCTTTTCTCATACGGCACATGAGCATATGCCTCACAACCAAAAACACGAATATGTCTTAAAGAGGGCTTCTTACCAAGCCATGCTTCCAAAGGTGTTTTCTCAACAAGAGAAAAATTCAGAGAATGGTTTATCAAGTAACATGTTGTAGCAACTGCCTCAGCCCAGAACTCCTTCTCCAAGCTAGCACTACTCAACATACTTCGTGCTCTCTCCATCATTGTCCTATTGAACCTTTCTGCAACTCCATTTTGTTGTGGAGTATAAGGTGTAGTCTTATGTCTTTTAATTCCATGGTCTTTACAATACCTCTCAAAATCATCAGAACAAAATTCACCGCCATTATCAGTCCTTAAACATTTTATTTTTCTTCTAGTTTGATTTTCTACAAGGTTCTTAAATTCCTTAAACTGACTGAACACTTCTGATTTACTTTTCAAAAAATAGACAAATGCTCTTCTTCAATAATCATCAATAAACGATACATAGTACCTTAAATTAGACAAAGAAGGAACATTCATTGGACCAAATATATCAGAATGAATATAATCTAGCAAACTAGAAGATTTATGAGGACTAGAATAAAATGAAACATGGTGTTGTTTACCATATACACAATGTTCACATAATTCAAATTCGAGGTTACAATCTTCAAGCCCCTCAACCAAGTTTTTATTCTTCAAGGTTTTTAAACCTTTCTCTTCAATGTGGTCTAGCCTATGATACTAGAGCACAGTCTTTTCTGCTAGAAGTTTAACTTCCATAGATTTTATAGAATCAATAATTTCTTCCTCTTTTCCTCCATGAGTAGCTTTCTATGACTTTTCAGAGACACTGTTACATTGAACAACATGTGCATCTAGCTTGTACAAGGTACCAACACGAGCACCTCTTGCTAGCACCATAGAGCCTCTAGTCATCTTGCAACCATTTCCAAAGAATGTGACTTGCACTCTAATATCATTCATCATACTAACAAAAGGTAAGTTTCGAGCCAGACCTGGTATATGCATTACATTATTAATTCCCTTTACTCTTCCATCAAGGAATTGAATTCTGACTCTTCCATGGCCAACTATTTCCAATGAAGAATCACTTGCCAAATACACCTTTCCACCATCGTATTTTTCATACTTTGTGAACCTATCTCTATGAGATGTCATGTGGAAAGATGCTCCAGATTCAATCAACCAGACATCATCTGATGCCTGTGTAGCCAAGGCTGCAATGAAGGCATCTGCATCACTCTGAGAAGAATCATTGTTAGAATTCTTCTTCTTCTTCCTTTTCTCCTCTTTGCAATCCTTCTAGACATGACCAGGTTGCCCACAATTCCATCACTTCACCTTGGACTTCTTTCCAGGAGATTTTGATCTCCCCTCTGATTTCGATTCAGACTTTTTGTCCTTCTTGCCTTTATCTTTCGATCTTCCTCTAACAGCAAGGGCTTCCTTTGCCATCTCAGAAGATTTCCTTCTCATCTCTTCTAATAACAAAGAAGTAACAACATCTTCCATCTTGAAATTGGATGTTGTATTCCCAATAGCCATCACCAAGTGATCCCATGAATCTAGCAAAGAACACAATAAAATCATACAACGATCCTATTCATCTATCTTCACACCAACAAATGTTAACTGTGCAATCAACATGTTGAATGTGTTTAAATGATCAGCTACAGACCCTCCTTCCTACATTCTCAAAGTGTACAGCTTCTTTCTCAGGAGCAGTTTATTCAATAAGGACTTCCCCTGATAAATAGATGCTAGTCTCTTCCACAAGGAAGATGTAGTCTTCTCTTCATGCACATTGAGAAGAATGAAGTCTGCCAAACAAATCCTTATCATCCCCTTAGACTTTCTATCTGCAAGGTCCCAATTTTCTTACTTCATACCTATAGGCTTTGTTCCAGACACAGCAATCCAAAGATCACAACCAGCCAATAGGTCTTCCATTTTAAGTTTCCACAACTCAAAATTACTACCATTGAATTTCTCAATTTCAATCTTTTCTGACGTACTCGCCATCTTAACCTGTAATTCGAATTACCAAACTTCTACAAGACTCCCATTGAACAAAAATTGACACAAATCACCCAATGTACCCACAAGGATAACACAACTGGCCAGGCTCTGATACCACTTGTAAGGAAAGCTAAGTGTGGAAGCAACTCTCCTAACATCAAAATTTCAGGGAAGAATGCAGAGATACCTTTAAATTTTGCAATTACAGTCCAAATAAGATGCACTTGAAAGAGATAATAGAAACAGAGAATTAGACATACACATATGAACACCAGATTTACGTGGGAAAACCCTTACAAGAGAAAAACCCACCACACCAAGAGAAGTCACTTTGTATTACAGTAATGGAGATTACATACAAAGATCAAACTTATCTTTCTGATGTCAAATTACAACAACTTTCACAATGACCAACCTTGTACAAAAGATTCCAATTACAACATACTCAAAAAAGAATTCACACTGATCACCTTTCGAACTATTCACCCAACCATCAAACCGATCCTTCGAACCAGATGACTTCTACAATCTCTAAGTATATCAATGATGCCTCTATCTGTAGAACTTCCTCTCAGTAATGGCTACAATAGTCCAACTGCTAGCGGTTCCCATTCAGCTTTTTTGATTGGTCAAATACAAGCCACGTAGGATAGTCTTCACTCGGTCAAAGGCGTTCACCCTGTGTTGGCATGTTAGTGAGACACTAATTGTGTCTCCCTAATGCCATGAAGTTAGCATTCGATATCGCCAAGAGTCCATACTATTGGCAAGATGTTACAACGAGTCCAAAGAGCTATCGCTAAGACTTAGCCATGTCACCAAGACCTCATACCGATGATCATCACTTGTATTGCTATTGCCAAGACTTATCGCTTTCACTAAGAGATCATACTGAGCCTTTATGTTATATTGAAATGTTCAATAGTTGGCAAGACTTATCATTTTTGCTAGGAGATCATACCAAGGTCCACAAGTTATCCTAAAGTATTCATCTATTGCCAAGACTTATCGCTACCGCTGAGACATTACTTTAAAGTCTTAAGTCATACTAAGCACAAAACAACAGTCGGCAAGACTTCTCTCCATCACTAAGAGTTCTTAGCAAACCCTTAGTGTTTCCCCGATGCCTCTGCTTGTTGCCCAGAGTCTCCTCGATATCTAATAAGAGTGGCCTATAGGCCAGAGATATTCATATCGATAAGACTTCACATCGAGCCACCATTTGTTACTCTGAGTGTATACTATTAGCGAGACTTTCCTTCATCACTGAGAGTTCATAGCAAAGCCTCTATGTTACCCCAAAGACTCCAATCGCCATGAGTCTCCCCGACCACCACTTGACACTGACCCGTCGGCAAGAGATCAACTCGGGTGGAGTGAGATATAAATTGTCACAGCGATCATAATGTCACAGTGATAGATACATTCGGCATGACTAAAGCAAGGTCACAGTGACCAAAACTGTTCACCAAGGTTTCAACTGCTAGTTGGATAGACATAAATCATGTCACACCAACTTGGCTCTCTTAGAGGTTTCAACCTGTGGGATTGAGGCATATATTTCCAACAATATCAAACTCCTCAATATTAGTCACACAATAGACCAATCAAGAGACATAAGCCAACAAATTACCCCCCCAAATTACTCAATCATGAAACCCCCAAAGTAATATCTAATTTGGCACTTTATATTTAGTGTGTTTACAGTTGCTAGATGCCAAAAACAACAAGCTAGACCTAATCTTAGTGCTTATAGATGCCAAAATAGGCCATAGAATCAAGTACAATTTTTGGTACAAAATGAGATCAATCTAATCATACCACTAAGAAGTACACAAAAAAAAACACTTTAAAAAAAAACTACACCCAAAAATGTTACTGTAGGAGCAAGATATGAGCTCTTGAAGTTCCCAAAATGAGGAAAAAGTAGCAACACCTATGAGAATATAAATTTTTTGGAAAAACAAGAGACTAAAACCAAAAAATTATTGCACCACTGTGGAGATCATGAAAAATTAGCCCAAGTAAAAAAAATTGCATTGAAAAAGGAGTGAAAATGAGCAAGTTATAAGCCTCTGAACTTGAACTACAAATTCAAAAACTTCATTGGAGAGGGGGCCCAAAAATTTCAAATAGCCACTAACGTAGGTGAAACAGTAGCTTAAACTTAATGTTCTCCTAGCCTTCAAAAAATAATTTTCCCTTCTGATAGAATATTCCCCTTTTGTAGGATTAAGATTAACAGCCGTCGGGATGTCGCTGACTCAGTCAACCCATCGATATAATCACGAAATCTTCTGAATTGGATGCTAGATTTTTTGAATTTTGGCCAGCTTTTTATTAACCCAACCCTGGATCTTGAAGAGCTTTGTCGGTGATATAAAGTGCCAAATTTTTTATTGAAGTATCGAGAATATGAAGACCGCTAGAAGACTTGCCAACACCGGTGATAGAAGGGGACGCAGGTATAGTGGCAGAGTACCTGTGTAGAGTACTTGTGTACTCTTACATTCAGAAAAAAATTTCTACTTATTGATTTTTAACAAAAATTTTACAATCAATTTATGGGTACAAATTTAATTTTTCAAAAAAAATTCAAAAACTTTCAACTGGGAAATTTTTTATTTATTTTCTAAAAAATTTGTATGGATAGTAATGATGAAGATTTTAGGGTTGTACAACTCTTTGAGAAATTTTTTTTTGCCTCACCAGATGACTTGCTTTCATTTGGACAATTGACAGTCAATCTTTGGGTTTTTGGCCCTTTTGGATGTGATGGCAAGGTCGGATTTGACCCAAAATGCTCCAAATTGTAGCTACCTTCTAGATTTGGCAACCACACTTTAGCTTCAAACCCTCATAGATTTGGCCTCATTTGTCTAATTTGGATGAAACAAAAGGAAAAATCAACTTTTTTGAACCTTTCAGATGCAATGGTGGGCTTAGATTTGCACCAGCAAGCTTTGATTTCAACTTGCAGTAAAGAGCCAAAAATGGAACACCCCCCAAATTTGGTATCTCTCTTCACAAAAAGACTCTCCAATGGAACCTAACCCGTTTTGATACCATGTTAGAATTGGATATGGATGCCAAGATCTTGAGACCAAATGGAAAGCACAAAAGAAAGATGAATATGACAAGAATAAATTGTATTCAATGTCAATGATATGATTGTGTTTCATGTACAATGAAAGAGACCCTTTGGTTATATAGCCAAGGTGAGATGCAAGATGCCATAGGATTATGGCAAGTTTCTTAATCATATGAAATGTGACAACTAATCACACTTACCTAGGTTCACATGTAGTTGTCAAAAGATAAGATAACAACTAATGACAACTAACACCTTCTAGAAAGATTCCTTCCTAGGACCTAAGTAAAGTTAACTAACATGTAAATAAGTCCCTTAGTAATGAATGAAATAGATACAAGAATTTATTTACACCAACACAAACAAATTCCTTGGCATCTTAAAACATAAAACTCTTAAACAAACTGTGGCAATCATGTAATTGACATTTCAACTAAATTGGCATGTCAACATAGGCATGCGGTCAACTCAGTCATCTAGTCAATCTTGGTCAAACTATCATAACATGTCAACTTGTCAAACTCTTGGTTTTTCTTTGGATGTGTCCTTCTGAAGAACAAACCCCCATCATTTATTTATGCCTTAGGATGTGTCCTTCCTAGGCATTGTCATTGTCATCTGGCATTCTCAGGGCTTCTCTAGATATTTGAGAATTGAACCTCTCGACATCAACATCATTCAGGATGTGTGCTTCCTGAATTTGACATTATTTGGCATAAATCTAGATGTCGTCAAACCTGGCATCTCAACATCAAAACACTTGACATTTGAACACACGTGACAAACACTTAGCAAACACTGTCTTGGCAATTCATCATTTGATTTTTCATCATGCTACTAGTTCCTTGAGGATGTCCTAGCAACAAGATTTAGAGGAGCAATGACGTGTCATGACGATTGTCTTGTCTTGTCCTTTTTTATACAATCATGTTGCTAGTTCCTCGAGGATATCCTGGCATTGGGATTTAGAGGAGCAATGACGTTTCATGGCCCATCTTTCTTGTTTGTGGTTGGTTGTGACGAAAAGACTAGGGCAATTGAGCTCCACATATGAGTCATGATCATCCTTGTCTACGACTGCTTGTTTCACATGATGGCATGACCTTGCACACCATTGATCTATGTCATATCATGGTGTTTATTGGCCATTACAATAATCCACCCAATGATGATTAGAGAAACAACTATTAGTTCTTCAACAATATATTGAAGGATTCTTTCTCCACACTAACATCCATCTCCTTTTGTCTGATCATTTCTCTTCTCTCGCCTCCTGATGATATCATGTGAAATACAAAAGTATAATCACATACATGATTCTATATAGGAATTGCATTAGTTCATTAAGCATTTCCATATATCCATTCACATATTTGCATTTACATCATTAGCATACATATATCATTTGCATTCATCTATTAGCATTCACATAATATTTTCATACATCATCCATATCACTAATGCATACACATTTAGGATCATAACATAAGGCATCACATGTTGAATTATTCATACATACATAGTCACACATTAATGCATCCATAATCATAAACATGGCATAAAATATACAACATTAATCATGCATATGGAACATCATCATCATAGAATAAGTATCATATATAACATAGTGTCATCATGGCATCTCATCATAAATAACCATCATAAATACATCACATAACATATAAATACATCATGATAGGAATTATCACATAAATCACATCACATAAGCATAATAAAATCATAATGCATCATCATATAGCACATAACATATAGTCCATACCAAAACTGCATCATATATATATCTCAAAATCATGTCACAGGATAGAGTCTCAAGGAATCCAAAAAATAGAGCTTGCAGGCTCGATGGTCAATTCATCAAAAGTATAAACATAATAACAAGATAACAATGCCCTAGGTTGTGCTCTCCTCATCCCTTCGAGGTGAAGAATGGGGTGGTTGATGCTCTAACTGGCACTAATGGAACCTATGAGGACACAATAGGTTGAGTCTGTGAAACGAATGGGTTAGTAACAGGTGGCTGACTGTGCTGAGACCTGAAGACTATCTAGAAGATGTAGATCCACCCACAGTACTCTGACTATGGTTGTTGTGGCTCCTACTATTGCAACTCCTTGTCTTGCTCTAAGACTGAGAAAAACCAGGCTCCTGCTGCTCTTCCGACACTGCCCTCTCCTATAGCATTCGATACTATTCCCAACTAGCACTAACCCTATCCAACTCCTTGGCGATATCTGTAACTGGCCCTGTAACAAGTTGTGCAAACTTTGAGCACTAGCTATGTGCCTCCTGCTGTCTGATCACAACCTAGTCCCACTCCACCCTCGTAACCTCCAACTCTACCTATAGGGTCCTGATCTATGCTAAGGCCTCATCCAGCTTGCTCTACATATCTGCCAACCTCTGGTCATTTGTGGCATCTCGAGGCAATGGTGGCCTCCCAGCTACATCTTCCCCTCCATCCAACACCCGCTCCCTGAGTTGTCTCTCGGCCTCATTCATGTCGTCCTCTACGTCAATATCTATCTCCTCATCATCCCCTCCAATCTCCTCATCTCCACCAACTGCCTCCTCTCCTATATGCACCTCCCTCCTTGACATCTTTCCCTCTAGCTGCTCTCCCTCAGCTCTAACCTCCTCCTCCTGTTCTCCCTCCTCTTGATAGCCCTCTTTGTTGGAAAAAAGCTACACTGAGAGGGGGGGTGAATCAGTGTTGTGCAAAAATTAAATTAATTACTCTGATTCTCAATCCATTTAAAGAATACATTCAAAAGAGACATGCATGATCAAAAAATAAAAATCCACAACACCATAACACAAGGATATTTATGTGGAAAACCTGTTAGGGGAAAAACCACAGTTGATGGCCAATCCACAATATTATCTAAGTATACTCAAATGAAAGTTTACAATAGGGGAATGCACTTGCATTCAGGCTCACTTCCTAGAGCTCACTACTCAAAATATGAAGGCGCACTTCCTTATGGAGATTTGGATTAGATCCAAGAAATGAACTGAGAAATTAGCATCTACAAATGCTTGATTATAGTTCCATTGAAGCTCACATACAATCTTCTACCCTTGTGACAGATACTGCACTTATGTTCTGCACTTCTACTCTACTCTGCACAAGTGAAACTATGCACAATCCCACTTGCTTGTACTTTCACATAGGATACACACTTGTACACCCTCAAAATTTCATAAACTATCTTCTATATATATCCACAACAAAAGATTTCAGTTACTTCAAGTTGGATTCACCAAAATATAATATTCTCCATATGTCGGCTCAAAAAAAAAAAAAATTGATGTGCACCCATGCAAGTTGGATAACACTTAGCTCAAACCCAAAAAAAATCCTCAAGCACAAAAACAATTATACCAATATTCCTTGTACATCTACAACACGCTACATCAATTATGTTGGCTTCCAAAAAATGATGAACAAAAAAATAATCTAATTGGATCTCCAATCATTTTCTCAATATGATACAAGGCATTGAGACTTTCGGCTAACATAACAAACACCATGATAAACCTTCCATTTGATCCACAAGTCAAAATGATGATCAATAGTCATACAGATCACCAAGCAGATATAACACTCTATTCATTTTGTGTTCCAGTGAGATACTGTTCTAAACACTAACTATCGGTATGAGCATATATTAATTTGTGAATCTAAGAACTGACTTAGGTTGCCATTAATGACAACACAAAAATCCATCTGTAGTGTCTCTTTCCAACAATCTCACCCTTTGGCATTGATGGAAAAACTTAGTGAAAAATGACTAAGTGTCAGATCAAAACCAACATAAAATACACTGTGCTTCAAAACTGCAAAAAAGAACTCCCCCCATGAAAACTATCCATTTTTCACTGTACACATCCCTCCACCTTTGAAATAAATGGAAAAAATTATGGGGAAACTGAAACAAAAACTCAAAAACTATACAAACATGGACTTGAAGCGTACAGGAATTTGAAAACTTCAGAAAAACCTCATTTTAGCACTTGAAAATTGTCATCACAAACCTTTTTAAGGCTTTCCAACACTGTTATGTGACCACACATTAGGTAAGATTGAGCTTCAACAACTTCAAGGTTCTTTGGATCACAAACTGCTATAACATCTTATGCTTCTATCACAACATCCAACATTATCTTAATCTTTGGGTAGATTAATCCTCTGAGTTCACCAACTCTCCCAATAATTATGTCGTTCTCATTCTTTAAACACCTTATTTTTTCAAGTAAAGAAGTTACTTGACCATCTTGTTGAACCACATCATCAATCAATGCATCAAAATTAGTAGAAAAGATATCCAATTGGATTTCCAGATCCTTCATCTCCTTCTCATTGCCTTCTGTAAACTTGGACAAGGCCAAACGAGATTTGTAGGCTTTACCAACTTCTGATATAGATCCTTGAATATTATTTATGGAGGAAGTTAATATAATTTCTTTCTTTGCAATTAATGCTTTCACCTAACTAAGCCTTTTCCTATTAAATTCCTTTTGCACTTTTTCTTCTACAGATATTTCAAGAGACTCAAATTTGGTACTTATAGCTTTTATGAGTTTCCTTAACTCATCAAAAGAGGAACCTGATGGATCAATGTCGTGAGCAAGCACTAAATTTTATAACACTCTAGATGCAAGTTTTAGAAATTCACTTGCTTTAGCTTGAGAAATCTTTGCAACTTTCATCATCTACATGAGAGACAAAGTGGATAGATTAATTGAATTCTCATCCAATTTAGGATCAGAATCATCCTTTTCTTCCATCAGAGATCTCTTCACTACCTTGGTAGTGTCTCTTGCTTCTATTCTAATTTCCTGACCTTCTCCTTCTTGAACCTTGGGTGCTTTAGAGATTGTCTCAACCTTTTAATTCCGCACCTACTTTTCCTTAGTCAATACCACCTTAGGAACCTCAATTTCCATAGGTGTCTCAATATTTTCCTTATTGGGGGGAGACAATATCCTCAAGTATATTCACATTTTCTTCTTTTTTTATATTCTCCTCCACATTTACCTCCACATTCTCTGGAATATTTCTAGTATTCATTTCCTCAAAATTTACTTTGTCCTTTGACATAAAATCTTCAAGAATTTGCTTGGTTTCATTTACAACAATGTCTGTCTCACCAATCATTAAATTATTCACCCTTGACTTGCTTTTGAAATCATTTTTAACCTTTGCAAGTATTGAATCCATTTCCTCTATTGATTCAAAACTACACAATTGAACCTGATACCAATATCATAATTTGACACGCTATGGAAAATACCTCCTACTTATCAAAGTTAGCCTGCACAACTAGTGGGCAATGTCTATGGGGGGACAATTTGCACTGATAAGCATCATGGGCATTCAATGGCTACACCCATGCAAGCCCCTGCAAGCCACAACTAACGGTTTGTACCTGTACCTGTTGCTGGCATTGTCTCCAACTCTTATGTCCTGTTGCACCTGTTACCCATCACCTACACTATAATCACCTTGTCGTCCTGCCCTCTGCAATCAATGCCCATTGAGATCTGCAGTTGTCGAGATCTGCTGGGCAATGTCTATAGATTTTTCCTTTTTTTAAAACATATTTAAAAAGTGCATTAATTTCTTTTTAATTTTTTATTATATGTTTTAAAAATTAGGGTATTAAAAATCTTATGTATTTTTAGTTAATTTTTTTTAATTTCTTTTTAATTTTTGGAATTGGTGTATTATAGATTTGTTTTTGTTAATAATTTTAATTTTTTTTAATTTCTTTCTAATTTTTAGAATTGGTGTATTATAGATCTTTTAAAGATTTATAAGTATTGTTTTTTATTTGATAAACTATTTTTATTTACCCAAAATTATTTACTTTTCATCTACTTAATATCTACTTTATTTTATGTTTAAAAAAAAGTTTTCTTTTGTGTTTAAATCATGTGAGAAATTATCTCAAGTTAGTTTTGCACCTTCAAAAGTTAAATATTTATACAAGAATGTTTTATTTCCTTATAAACATAACAAAACAATATCAAATAAAAATGACGAGGATTCAAATTTTAGGGTTTCAAATTAAATTTGCATGTGAAATATATGTTCAAAAATATTATTATAGATTGTGACATCAACTAAAAGTACATAATAAAAAATATTTTAAACATAAAGTAAAGTAGATATTAAGTAGATAAAAAGTAAATAATTTTGGGTAAATAAAAATAGTTTATCAAATAAAAAATAATACTTATAAATCTTTAAAAGATCTATAATACATCAATTCCAAAAATTAAAAACAAATAACAAAAATTAAAATTATTAGCAAAAACAAATCTATAATACACCAATTCCAAAAATTAAAAAAGAAATAAAAAAATTAAAATTATTAGCAAAATCTATAATACACCAATTCCAAAAATAAAAAAATCCTAATACACTTTTAAAAGTAATTTAATTTAAATATTAAATAGTAAAACAAAAATAAACTATTTATTATACTTTATTTAATCTAAATGTAGTATTGCTAACCACTACACTATTAATATAAAGGGAGTTTAATAATATTAATAAAAGGGAATTATACCTTTTAAAAATTTAAATTCCTTTAATTTATGTTAGTTAACTATTTTCTATTATATAAGTTATTATTTCCTATTATTTCCTATAAAATAATAATTCCCTATTATTAACTAAACCTTAATATTAAATATTTTACCCTATAGCTTAAAATATTTTAATATATTATTACCCTATAGGTTTGATATAACTAAACCTTAATCTAATTCAAAAAAATATCTATTATAAAATTTAAGATTTTCCTTATAATATAAAATATCAAATTAAAAAATAGTTTAGTAGATAATAAACTAATATAGGGAATATTTTCCTTATAATAACCTTTATTTTACTATAATAAAAATAGGAAATAATTCACCTAAATATTAAATTACTTTTTAGTATTATTAAAAGTAGTACATTTAAATAACTAACCTATTTTAACTTTAATTTCAATATTTTTTAGTTAATTTTTTTATTTCTTTTTAATCTAATATTAAACTAATAATTTTAATTTTATCTATTATAGTGCATAACTATAGATTTATAAGTAGTATTTTAAGAAAAATAGTAAAATAAAGATTATTATAAGGAAAATATTTCCTATTTTTTTAGTTAGATATTATTTTTATATTAGTTCACTAACCAATATAAAAATAATATCTAACTCCTATTATTTCTCTATAAAATAATAATTCCCTATTATTAACTAAACCTTAATAGTAATATTAAGAGAATTTAATATTAGTTAACTATTGATAAAATAAGGGAAAGTTAAAAGTACTTATTAAAAGGTTATTATAAGGAAAATATTTCCTATTTTTTTAGTTAGATATTATTTTTATATTAGTTCACTAACCAATATAAAAATAATATCTAACTCCTATTATTTCTCTATAAAATAATAATTCCCTATTATTAATCTTAAATAAATAAAATAATAATATTAAAGAATGCACTTATAATATAAGTAACCAATCGACAATATTTTTCATTAATCATAACTACAAATTATTAAATGTCTTATATTTTCACAAAAGAAATATAAGAAAAAATGATTGGATCACAAACAGATCATAATCCTATCACATCTTTTCAATTGAAAGTCTTAAAAATCATGATAATATACACCTCATTCTCCTCCACAAATGTTGCAGGTATATTTAATATTAAGTTGTCCATAATCAACTTGGAATAAATTAACTAGTGTAATATCTAGTTTTTAGATTTTAATACACTAACTATTTGTATTAAAATTTCTATCTACTGGGCAAAAATGCATGTTAAGCAATTATTAAATTTATGCAATTTTCTATAGATCTACTTAATATCTACCTAATATCTAGATATTACAATTTTAATAAGTTTAAAAATATTATTTTTGGAATTAATGTTTTAGTTTTTAGATTTTATTAAAAACTAGATATTTATGTTTAAAATCTATTAAAAATATTTATTTGCAATCTATGAAATTAATGTCCATTGAGATCTCTTTTTAACATAATAATTTTATTTTATTAAAATTAAATAAAATGTTGATTACAGTATAAATTTATTCCAAGTTGATTATGGACAACCATTTAAATCTACGTGGTGGTTGGGATACATTTGGCACGTCCCACATTAATATCCTACTTGCAATTTTCTCCCAACGGACTTGGATGCTATGGATAGCAGACTGGTGGGTACAGGCTAATAACAAAACAATTAGCCACAGGTCTGTCAATTGTGGCCTCCATAGCATTTTACTGTGTTTAATAATTCTAAGCATTTTGAATAATTTTTAAAAAAATGTTTTAATTTTATTTTAATTTTTTGTATTTATAGGTTTTATTATTTTTAAAAAAGTTAATATTATCTTATTTAGTAATTTTATTTATATTTGTTGCAACACTAAATCTTATATAACTCATTCTTAAAATTTATATTATATTAAAATAGTAAAAGTAGTATTAAGTATTTAGTATTAATTGATATAAAGTTTTGCATTGTATAAGTCCTTAAATTATTTTAGATAATAGTATTTAGTGTTGCAACAAATATATTATACTTCTTTAAAAGTTTAAATATAATCACATATTAAACTTATTAAGATAATAGTAATAGTATAGTTCTTATAATTCTTATAAATTTAATACTTATAATTCCTTTATAAACTAAGAATATAAAGGAAAAACTAGTTAGAATAAAAATTTAAATGATTTAAGTATTTTTTATAAAAGATACACTTAATTTATAAGAATTAAACCAATTTATTTAATAGTTTAATATTCAAATATTTAATTATAATTATAATTCTTTCAATTTATATTTAATAATATTTATAATAAAATGTGTTAAATTATAAAAAATTATACTTAATTTAAACTTTAAAATACTTTTAAAAAATTATATAAATTAAATTTAAATCGTTACTAAATAATATAAAACACATTATGTTTTTTCTACTTTAAGTCAAATAAAACTATTTTAACAATTTTTAATTAATCCTTTATATAATAAAACTAATTTTTTAATTGATAAGTAGGAGGTATTTTTCTCATGAAACATGGGTCAATGAGTTTGACTCGAAACTACACGATTGAATCCTGATAGCAATATCATAATTTTTTAATTTCACAATTATTTTTAATTATTTTTTTGTTAAGTCAAAATAATTTATTAAAACTCAATAATTAAATTAAATTAAATTAAATTAAATTACAAAATATTTACCGTGTTTAATTATACCATGTTCCTAAATTTAATTTAGTAAAATGCCATTCTTTTTTAATTGTTTAAAATATGGTAAAAAAAATAAAAATTTATAAGTCAAAAAAAATTATTGCATTGCAGTTGTCTACAAATATTTACCAAAAGCGAAATTTCAGTGGCTATTAAATACATGCCTGATTGCATAGTGAAGAGTGTCAGACTTGGAAGTGATGGGACAGCGACAGCAGGACGGCAAGACCTGTAGAGAGCAGGAAGTATGGAAACCGTCACGGACACAGCAGGTACAAACCGTAGCAGAGGCTTACAAGGTTTGCATGGATGCAGCCATGGCATGGCCATTGATGCCCAGGTGCAAATTGTCCCCTACATAGCCAGTGCCCAGCTAGTGACCCCTCTCCCCTCGCTGTGTCCCATAAGAAATCTCGGGTTGTTAAAATAAGAAAGTATTAAATTATAATTATGTAAGGATAGTTTTGTAAGTTAATGTCTTTTCCAAAATTATATTTCTTATGTACTTTAAAGTCTTGTTGACCGGAGTGAAAATGAAAGGCACCGAAGAAAAGAATCAGCGGTCGTGTAATTTGCTCGTTGCATCAGAGGAACTCACTGGCTGACGTACGTTTGAATTCGAGCCGTTAGTTTTGGATCTACGGTTCGACGGTGTCTTCTCCATAAAGTCTATTCCGTAAGCAATAAAAAAAAATTAGTTAGGCTTCAGACAGTCATTATGGTATTCACATGGCAAAAGCAAATAGACGTCAGACGTGGGTTCTTCGATGTCTCCGATTTGGACTTTTCCACACAAAACTTCACGCGCTAATTGAAAACTCAAAGGAACAGGCTGTAGACGTCAGACGTGGGTTCTTCGATGTCTTCGCTTTAGACTTTTCCGCACCAAACTTCACGCGCTAATTGAAAAAGGGACAGGTTGTAGACGTCAGACGTGGGTTCTTCGATGTCTCCTCTTTGGACTTTTCCACACTAACCTTCACGCGCCAATTAAAAAATGGACATGCTGTAGACGTCATGCGTGGGTTCTTCGATGGCTCCGCTTTAGACTTTTCCGTACCAAACTTCACGCGCCAATTATAAAATGGACAGGCTGTCACAGGTTACAAATCGCGTGTTTTGGCGTGTATGGAATATTTATGTGTGATAATGACGACGATGTAAATTCCACGAAAGGGACATGGTGCTTTACGGTACTAACCACGCAATGAATTTCTTTATAATGCGACATCTGCAAAAGATTCCACCTAACAAGTCTGTAAAATAATGTGTGACAAAGTTAAATTGGAAATAGTGAAAGCTAACAGATATAGGGGAGAGGAGTCGTAGGTGCCTAAAATCGGATGGTCCATGTGGCCAATATTTTTTTGCAAATACTTACCCCATGGTCTCATGGAGGGCTTGGGCTACTATTTTCACGGAAGCAGGTGGTCCCATGAGAAAAAAAAAAAATCTGCTACAGGTTTAAATGGAATCTTTTTCAGCCCAATAAGCAAGTGGCTGAAAATTTTCGCTGGTGGAATTAGGGGGGGCTAAAAATTGCTCCACCTGTTTAAGAGTACTTTCCTGCCACTTGTCACAATTTTCGAGGTAAAGGCTGCTCATTTATTAATTTTTTATTGAGTGCACCACCATTCCACCACCAACCTGTCAAAAATTTGAAATTTGCAAATATTCATGGGACCACCAGCAAAAAAAAAAATTGCTAAAATCTTAATCAGAATCTGCTCCAGATTTTAAGGAAGCCCCCCTCCATGGGATCGCAATGTTATTAAGAAAAAATGAATAATAAGCAATATAATTCTTTTTAAAAAAAATTAATTATTTTGCCACGCTGGAGGACGATATTTATTCACACTTTTTTTCTTTTAAAAAGACCCGTCGACGGATACGTAGGCACCTCAAGTGCCACTTCGTGGATGGCACGACATTCAAAGTTGACAGTCTTGCCACATCAACTTCTCTCACTCTGCCACCCTAAGAATTCATTGCGTCGCATTTATCACTTGCCGCCCCTTGCTATACTTCTTGACGGTTGTGTTTAATGCACGTCTCTTCTCCTTAGCTCCATGCCACCCTGCATTTTTTCGAGCCAACTTGCATTCAATGCTCCCAGTGCCTCGCTCTTCTCGCCATCTTTACAGCCTTTCATTCTAGCAAGTTCTCGTTCTTTCAAGACACTTGCATGCCACTATGTGCTCAGTTCGTCCTTTGCAAATTTCAAACCTTTACCACAACCTGTGATGCTCAAACTCCAGTTGGTATATGGGTAGAAGTCGGTTACTATATGGGTAGACGCTAGTTAGTAGAAGTTACCAGCAACTCCACTTCCGCCATGCAAGCATCGAACGGGCTCCCCACTGCCATGAACGGGTTCCTCGCCGCCATAAAGGTAACCAACATTTGTTACCTTGGTGTGAATGTTTTTGAACTTAAATCTAGTTGTTTTGCTCACGGTCATTTGCAGGTGAAGCCGCGTGAATGGTGTTGCATGCTTGGGATTCAGCTGTTGTCCACTCGCATCGAGCCGTTCGACCTAGGTGAGCTTGCTCCCTAAGGCTCGCCATTATTTGGTTTTTAGAGTTTTTTTTGCATTTTCTATTTGTTTTATTTGACTTTTGGTGTTGCAGAAATCATTTTTTTGGGTTGAAGTTTAGTGTTTATGAACATTGTCCTATTTGTGTTTATAAACACACTAAATTTTTGGAAAGTAATCTTCTATTCAAGCATCGCTCTCTTGCATGGGGTAGATAATAATATTGTTGGTTGTTTCCACGCCATTGAAAAATTTGGGGTTGTTTTCTTCTTTCATTAATAATATTGTTCGTTGTCATAGATGAAATTGTATTTATGTATATTCCTTTATGTGTCCATAGGGTAAAATTAATTTGGGTTAATCTTTTTTTAGGTTTTGCTTCATCTATTCAGTGACTTTAAAAATATATGTTGTTTCTATGCCATAGATAAATATGTTGGTGTTATTTTTTTATGGGTTCTGCTCCATCAATTCAGTCATATACATATGTGATAATTGTTAAACTCTTACTTTTTTCCATTCCTAAGCTTTATATTGTTCTTCATTACAGCCATTACAGTCATGGGTTAATGTTAACTTTTTGATTAATGTTATTCGGTACCATTTGTAGGTGCCATTGATAAAATTGGGGGTGTTAGGTTTTTCATAGGTCCTACTTCATTCATTCATTAATGCTATTTTCTTCAGGTTCCATTCATTAATTTGGGGGTGTTATGTTTCACAATGGTTAGGATTCATCAATTTAGACATGCAATTATTGGAGCTTTTTTTTGCATTAGAAATATTTGGGGGTCTTCTTTTTTTCATAGGTTCTGTTTGATTAGGTACCATAGATATTTTTGGGGGTCTTACCTTGTTTCTAAGTTCAGCTTCATCATGGTTAGTCATCATCTATTCTACCAGTTTCAGGTGCCATTTGGAATTTGTTGGGTGCTATGTTTTTCATAGGTTATGTTTCATCAATTCATTCGCCAACTATGTAGCCTTTTTTTGGTGTCATTGATAAATATGGGGTTGTTAGGCTTATCATATGTGCTACTTCATTAAATCTATAATGTAAATGTTTGTATCTTTTATTAGGTACCATTGATTATTTTGGGGGTGTTATCTTTTGCATAGGTTATTTTTCATCAATTCAGTCATCCAATTATTGTAGCTTCTCTTCGTGCCTTGGAAATATATGGGGGTGTTCTATTTTTGTTAGGTTTTGCTTCATTAATTCAGTCAGGCATATATTGTACCTTTTTTAGGTACCATAGATAATTTTTGGGGTCTTCTCTTGTTTGTAAGTTCCACTTCATCAATTCAGTCATCTATTCTACCAATGAATAATTTCCCATAGTGGTATGCTGGTCCTCCACAAGTTAGGAAAAAACTCTTGCATAAAAAAGCACGATGATATCAAACACGTATTAGATTTTAAATGCATGTTTAATCGTTTATATATATGTATATGCATATGTATAGACATATACATAGATATATACATAGACATATGTATATGGATATCAGATATTAAATGCACACATAATTCTATTTATTTCGAAACAAAACAATTACATGCCGGCAACCAAACATGATGAAGTGTACATCCAACTTGTATATGCTTAAGGTCTTTGCATATGTATAGACACAATTCTATTTATTTCGAAACAAAACAATTACATGCCGGCAACCAAACATGATGAAGTGTACATCCAACTTGTATATGCTTAAGGTCTTTGCATCTTCTTTTTATATATATGCATATGTATAGACATATACATATGCATATGTATCCTTTTTTATTTGCGTTGTCTTTTAGTTTTATTTAAATTCTCAAACCTTTTGTTTCCGGCCATGCCCTTTGCTATTCTCCCTCAACCTGAATTATTCTCTTATATTCCACTCACGGTATATCTTGTCTTTGAGAAGACTAAGTTTGCTTAATGGATGCTCTTGCATCAGTGATCCATGTGGCTAATTATACAAATGATCACCATTTGCACCAACATGAGTAAAATAACATGTTAAGAGGAAAAAATGAGTGGCCAATAAACATCACCTCTAAGAAAAACCTACAACTAAGGTATATAGGAAGTACACTAACACTTTATAAATTTCTACTAAAAATTCTCATTGAATCATTCTTATGGGTCATAGTTCCTATCCATGATTTAAATCAAACTCATATGGCACAATCTCTAACTAAGGAACTTAAGATTGAACTATTTAAAATTTTAAAACTATTTATAATTTGTAAAATTCGCCAAACTATAAATATTAAAATATTCTATATCATAACACATATAATTTTTTTATAAGATCAACATAATTTCATTATTACCCTTGAAAATAATTCCTTTACATGTTGCTCTTAATTTCTAAAATAAAACAATAATTCAATTAAATTAATTTATCCTCATTGGATACATTTAATTAATTAGCTTAATTAATACTTATAATAAAAATATACTTACTTTTAGAAAATTAAATTTATTAATATTTTTATCTAGTGAAACAATATAGTTTATGATTAAAAAAGGTTAAAAATCTAGATCAAATGAATTTAGAGAGATCTTTTTTCTTTTTAATTTTCAAGATTTATAAAATAAATTTAGATAGGTATTTTTGAAAGGGATGTTAAGAAAAAGTGGTTCAAGGATAATGTGAAAATATTGGTAGTTAGGTGTGAATGATTATCATAATTTGTTAAGGTTTCAGTGGATGATTCTACATGATTTGTTATTTTCCTTTATAAATCTCACATATTTGAATATTCTCTGTATTGGGTTTTTTCTATCATAAATAATTAGGTCAATAGAAGATTTGTAGTTCAATTAGTTGAGTCAATTGATTAGGGTGACAATATGTTTCTTGATTATACCCTCTACCAATATTCAAACCCCTATAGGTATGATATAAGGGGTAGGGTTAGGATCATGTTATCTCAACTAAATAGTTATCAACATAAAGTTGTGCTCTCAAATGTTCAAATTCTAGGAGGTATGATATAAGGGATGAGATCAAGATCATACAATTGAAGTCAATATATATCAACATAGACTCATGATCCTATATAGATGATATAAAATCTTCTACAATGAAAACTAAAAATAATTAGACTAAATATATATTTTTTATTAATTAAATTTATTATTTAACTCAAAACATTTTAAATTTTATAAGTTTTTAAATTAGATTAATTGATAAAAAGTTTTTTATTCACACAATGTATTTGTATTAAGTAGAGTCAGAAATATTTAGAAATAATTTATTAGGCATCTTTATGAAGATAAAGCCCGGACAATATAAAAAACTTAAAATCTTAACAATTATATTAGTGGTATCTTTAATTGCAATAAATAATTTATGAGGCATCTTTATGAAGATAAAATGGACAATATGAAAAGTTAAAATCTTAACAATTATATTAAGTGGTATCTTTAATTGCAATAAATAATCATGAGACATCTTTATAAGGACAAAGTGAACAATATGAAAAGTTAAAATCTTAACAATTATATTAAGTGGCATCTTTAATTACACTAAATAATTTATGAAGCATCTTTATGACGACAAAACAGACAATATAAAAAGTTAAAAAGCATCTTTATGAAGACGAAACCAACAATACAAAAGGTTAAAGCTTTAACATATATTAAGTGGTATCTTTGATTATTGCAATTGACAAACACTACAATTGATAATTGTAGGTTGCAACGTGCACGGCACTCTTCTGCGCATCTTCCACGCGATTTCCTATGCAAGACCGGCCCTTCTTATCTTTATCACGATTCACTCTCACCCAAGTCAATCTCCGCGTTTCATCACTTCTTTAGGACGACATTCTCTCCACTTACAAATACATACCACTTCACCTCCTCAACAGCAACCCCTCTTTCGTTCCAGTTTATCTCTGTCAAAGCTTAAACCCAATTCCATGGCATCTACTTCTACTTTTAGTTGTAACACTGAGCGTGAACCAGAGAATGAACATACGAATGCATTTGAAGAAATTGTTGTATCTCCATCCACTTCTAGTACGCCTTCAGTGGGCGCCCTGTTTTCATCCTGTTTTAATTGGTGTTCTTTCTTTCTTTCTCTCTGTTCAACTCGACCCCATTCTAATGCTTTTCAAGGGATCGCACCATCTTCGTCTGATACGCATGCTTTTGAGCAAGTTGTACCATCGACATCTACTTCTGCTAGATCCCCTCTAATGCCAGACAGAAAGCTGCCCTACGATGTGTTTATTAATCATCGTGGCTCCGATGTCAAACACACTCTCGCAGCCACTCTGTACAAGACCCTCACTGGCATTGGATTGAGGGTTTTTCTTGATAAAGAAGAGCTTGAATATGGGGATTTCTTCCCTACAGAAATACAAGAGGCAATGCGCGGCGCTTTGCTTCATATAGCTATATTCTCCGAGAATTATGCACAATCCTCATGGTGCCTTGCAGAGCTTTCATTTATGCTCAAAACGGGCACCCAGATTGTTCCTGTTTTCTATCATGTTCAGCCTGATGATGTCAGATATGCAAAAGGAGTTTATGCTGAGGCATTTTCCCGGCATACAAAGAAGGGTAGATACACCTTGGAAAAGCTCCATGAGTGGAAGAATGCGCTCAAAAGTGTTTCATATAATTTCGGTGACACCGTTCATAATGATGAGTGAGTACCAAAATACTCTGTCTCCAGCTCTTATCCTTTTATATCAATTATTTTATGCATTTGTTGAACGAATTTTATTCCTTATTTTTCGTTACATGTTAAGTGATGCTTGTTCTATTTCGTTTTGCTGTTGTTGTATATGTTTAGTGATGAGCGGACCCTGATGAAGAAAATTGTTGGCTCTGTTTTGAAAGTAGTAAAAAATGTGCCATTTGTGGTTGCCAACCATCCCATTGGTCTAGATGAAACTCTAATAGATTTTGAAAGGACAACACTTCAATCTGGAGAGAGTCATGACAATGTGCAAATTGTAGGAATATGGGGTATGGGTGGTTCTGGGAAGACCACTCTTGCAAAACAGCTATATAATAATAAATATAAAACTATGGACAAATCTAGTTTTCTATTAGATGTTAGAGATGCTGCTTCTAAAAGTAAATTGCATAAGAAACAGAAAAAGCTTTTAGAGGATCTTGGTCTTCAAGGGGTATCAATTGACAATATAGAAGAAGGGAAGGGGATTCTTGCTAGTCGTTTGCGATCTATTCGAGTGTTTATCATTCTAGATGATGTGGATAATGTAGAGCAATTGAATGCTCTAGTGCCCAAGAAGGACAGTCTTGGATGGGGTAGTTTGATTGTAGTGACTTCAAGAGAATTTGAAGTCCTTCGATGTTGGGGTATCTCATCCATTTATAAAATGAAAGCATTGGATCGACCTCATGCCAAGCAGCTCTTTTGTTGGCATGCTTTCTTGCAGCCCTCTCCACACCAAGCATTTGAAGATTTGGTTGAAAAGTTCCTAAATGTTTGTTGTGGATTACCTTTGTCTCTAAAAGTTTTTGGAGCACAGTTATATGGTATCTCCAACAAAGATTATTGGAAAATTCAATTGCACAAGATCTCTAGAATTTTACCCAAAGATATCAAAGAGAGATTAAAGGTCAGTTACGATGCCCTAGATGATGAGGAGAAGCATATATTCTTAGATATTGCTTGTTTCTTTATTGGAGAGAAAACAACTTCAGCCATTGCAGCTTGGGACGGATCAGGATGGAATGGTCAGCATAGTTGGGAACGACTTTTAAATAAGTGTCTCGTTGAGCTCAATGGTGAATTCATAAGAATGCATGACCACTTACGCGATTTGGGTAGAGAAATCGCAAATTGCAAGTCACCCTACCGTCTCTGGTCTCCTCAGCAGATTATTAATGTTGATAATGAAGTACAGGTAAGATTAATACTTTTCTTTGTCTAGTTGTATTTATTTGATTCTTGTTTCCATGAAGTTTAATGTTTCCATAAATATTTGATTTGATTTTTGTTTTTATTTAAAAGCGCATCAAAATTCGGGGAATAATGGGCATAGTAGCTGAATCTACAAGCAAGAATGAGGAGTTTCTTCGATGTTTTGAGGATGGAAAGCTTGTAGTTAAGGCAAGCAGAGAAAATTATATCTTGGAACCCTCTTCGCTTGGATTACAAATTTTCCATGTTAGGGGAAATTATTATAATCAAGTAATCGGTGATCTATCAAAAGAGCTGGTATGGCTTCGTTGGTATGGTATTGAGCAAAGAAATCTTCATTCATTGAGTTCATTCAAAAATTTGAGGGTCTTAGAACTCTACCAAGAAAGGAGAGGGGAACATCACTTAGAAGAACTATGGGAGACTGACAGCAATGTAAGTATCTTCCTTTTATAACCTACTTTTTAAAGCTTTAATTACATATTTTTATTATTGTTTGGATTTTGTTGATCTCATTTAAGAATTTTATTGCAGGCTCCTGTGCAGTTAAGAGAGCTGGTTATTAATGGGTGCTCAGAATTTCAAGGATTTCCAAATTCAATAGGATATCTCAGGCATTTGAAAAAGACAGTCGTGAGTAATGGGAGCAAGGTGAGGAGACTACCAGCTGAATTTTGTTTTCTTCAATCGTTGGAGTACCTAGAGTTTACTTGTTGTGAAGAGCTATCATCCCTACCCAACAACTTTGGTGATTTGAGAAATCTGAGGCACCTTGATTTGTCATATTGCTCAAAATTAAGGAAGTTGCCAGTCTCTTTCAAGGAGCTCACACTCCTCCAACATCTCACCTTAGATGGATGTTCTAACCTCACCTTAGAGTCAGACATTATGGAAAACATGACAAAGATAGAGATTTTGAATATCCAGGATTGCAACCAATTGGAAGAGTTGCCTCATCACATTACAAACCAGGCCTCCTTGACAGAGCTCATTTGTGGTATAAACGGGTTAAGGGAGGTACCAGTGAACATCGGTCAATTGAGCAAGTTGCGAAGTATGTCCATTTTTAGTAGTAAATTGTTGACAAGCCTGCCGACATCTATTGGAGATTTGTCTTCTTTGACTTCTCTTGATATTGATGGTTGTTCTAAGTTGGAATATTTACCCGATTCTCTCGGGCGCCTAAATCTATTAAGGAATTTATCCATAGGGAGTTTAGGAGTGAAATCCTTACCTAGATCAGTTAGGGAACTAGTTAATCTTCAATCGCTGCATATAAATTCTTGCCCAATCGGCGAATTGGATCTTGGGGTAGGGTTGTTTACTTGTTTGAAGGAGATAGAGCTATGTTCAACTGAAGTGTCCAAGATCTCCATCTCTGAAGACTATTATCCCGTCCTCGAGAGACTCTCACTTGATAAAAATAACCATCTAAAGGAAATAGAGGTCCTACCAAATACACTCAAGTACATATCTTTGGGAGGGTGCCCTGAGTTGGACACACTACCTAATTTTGCACAATTAGATTTTCTTCAAAATTTTGAACTCCAAGGATGCTACAGAGTTAAGAAGATACCAGGTTTAGAACAATGCAGATCATTAGAGACACTGAAAGCACATACAAGGTGGGAGGACGCGGGTATAGAAAGTTTGGAGCGCATGGAAAGATTGAGAAGAGTGGAACTCAAAGTAATTAGCAGATCAGGTGTTGAAGGTTGCATTCAAAGCATGCAGGTAATTATAGTTTATAGGCATTAATAATTCTAATTATTTTTAATTGATTGTGCATTGGCTAGTGTGTTGATGTGCAAAGGATTTGCAGAACTGGCCA
The DNA here is from genome assembly GCA_007258455.2 of Sequoia sempervirens. Taxonomy (NCBI): domain Eukaryota; kingdom Viridiplantae; phylum Streptophyta; class Pinopsida; order Cupressales; family Cupressaceae; genus Sequoia; species Sequoia sempervirens. The sequence goes on along the minus strand of VDFB02058242.1, from coordinate 613,395,029 downwards.
AAAGAAGAAATAATGGTATGCACGCGGGCGGTCCCTGATGCGACCACACTTGTTAATTCCGTTGTAAACTCATTTCCCAATCTCTATGTAGTTGACTCCTTTGCTGACCAGAAAATCATGTCCAGGCCATCCCTGAAATGGCCCTCCACTGCTTGTTGCATTCTTCTATGTTTTGTTGTGAATTGTGAATCTCCAAAAACTTTATTGGAGTTCGCATATGGATTAAATGATGATGAATGTACATATGTAAATGGTAATGAGATGGAGTTGGAGTTGGAGGAGGGTAAATGGGTATGGACAACTCTCTTGACACAACATTCCACCTTCCACAATAGCATTTCACGTCACACACAATCACAGGCACACATATTCGTACATCGGCTAAATGAAGAGGTTGAAGGAGAAGTGGAGAAAGGACTGCTCGTGGTGGGAGAAGAGGAGGCAGTGGTGGAGGCTTTCACCTGCTTATGTATTTTTCTATCAAATTAATATTATTGTCTAACAATATTTGATAGAAATATGAGTTAAATAGATACATGGTAATGAAAAAGCATTATTTTATTAAAATATAATTTATAGAAAATAGATATTTTATTATTTATTAAAAATTTATAAATGATGTAAATAAAAAAATATTGAATAATAGGATAATAATTTTTTACAACTTTAAAAAAGAAATTATATTAGAAAAAGATGATAAATTATAAGTTAATATGTGTATGATGATTAAGTTATAGATACAATTTATTAATAATATTTGAGAAAAAATATAATTTTATTTGGTGGTTGTGATCTTTTTTTATATCATTTTTAAAAGAGGTCTTATCTAAAGTGCACAAGAGATTAGAATGATTCAATATTCAATTCAACTATGTAGATTGTAAAACATCAACTTAAGGATTGTGTGGAACCATAATAATAACTAGCAATCACATCTAAAAACAATATAGTGAACTTTTTATTAAATTTTTTTATTAATAAATTGTTAAATTTTTTTATTAATAAATTGTTAAATTTGTTTATTAATAAATAGGAAAACCAATTTAGAGCCGTAATGCCTTTAATAAAGAAACATTAATTGAAAATAGAATTCGAGTAGTAGAAATGCTTTTTATAATAGACAACCAATAAACAACTTAATGATATGTTGTAATTCTATTCAAAACAATGATTCAACCGTGTTTCTTGAATATATGAGTTGCATGAGAGGCCTTGATTTGCATCCAAGTAAAATCCAAACACTTAATAGGAATGAACCATAAGCAAGGAAGTGTTGTGACCTATTTCACACATCGCCCCATTGCACATGGGGACCCTCGATGGTTTTTTTTTAGGGTTTAGTTTTGAGTTGCAATTTCATAGGGTCTTTCGCTTTGTGCGTTTCAAGTCATAGTTTGGAGTCATCATCCGAGCCAAGTTGAAATTTCAAGCCTGAAACTATGCATAAGCATCATAGAAGTGTTTAGAAGACCTTGCAGACGAGGATCGCATGTGCTTTCGCCCAATTCTGACACTTCCTACTTTTTAGGGATTTTTTCTTTTGCTTTTTGCTTTTTTCATTTTTGACACTTTTAGGCCATTTGGGAATTTACTATTTTTAGAAAGTTGTTTTTTCGCTTTTTCTATTTTTAGAAACTTTCTATTTTTGGCAAGTGCCAGGGTTCCCACCAATCAAGGAGTTAAAGTTTCCATCTTTGGACTGAAAAGCATGGAAAAAACACCAAAAAATCTAGAAGGCAAGTAAAAAGCATGCAAAAAGTCATTGAAAAATCAGAAAATCAACCAAAAAGTAGGCCCTTTTAGACAAAAATTTTGGAAAAATCAGATAAAGGGCATAAAAGCAATAAAAAATCAGATAAAAAGCAATCAAAAATTTGATGAAAAGAATGAAAAGCAATGCAAAAATAGTGAAAAATCTCAAAAAAAAAGAGTAGAAATCAAAAGATCATGGGCTGAGATAATGCCAAGTTCGCCTAGCTTGTTGGAGACATGGCAAGATCAATGGAAAGTCTGCCTAGCAGTTGAAAGAAATAAAGTAGAAATCAAAAGATCATGGGCTGAGATAATGTCAAGTTCACCTAGCTTGTTGGAGACATGGCAAGATCAATGGAAAGTCCGCCCAGCAGTTGAAAGAATCTTGGCAAGACCTTGGGAAAGTCCGACCTGCACATGGAAAGACTTCTTCCAAGTCTTCCTAGCTCTTGAGTGGAATGGAAGAAGGAAAGGAAAGTCCGCCTATGCCAAGAAGAGGAATGGAAAGGATGAAGGAAAGTCCGCCCTTGAGAGGAGTGGCAAAAATGTTGTGAAGTTTGCCCTTGAGTATGGCAAGACCTCTCCAAAGTCCGGCCATCACTCTTGAACACTTGGAAAACTTTCTTAAAAGTTTTCCTAGCTTAGTAAGGGAGAAAAAAATGGATTTTTGGCTAAGTATGGGAAAGTGGAAAGATAGATGGAAAGTTTGCCCAAGCTTAAAATGGTTAGAATTTTGACTAAGTAAAAAAAATGAAAGATGGAAAGAATTCTTCCAAGTCCGCCCTACCTAGAAGATTAATGGATAAACAAATGGAAAGTTCGCCTTGCTCAAGCAAATGGAAGGAAACACATCAAGTCCACCATGGGATGATAGGCAAAATGGAGATAAAATGGTGAAGTTTGGCTTTGCTAAAGAGACACGACTAAAATTTGTATAAGGCATGGAACATCTAGAGGGAAATTATGAAATGGCCAAGACATGAGAAAATCCGCCATGATGGAGAAAGGAATAAAAACCCATGAAAAAATTGAAAATTAAAAGAAAGCATGGGTAAAATAAATAAAAAAATAAAAATTAAAGGTTGAGAAAATTAAAAAAATCACATGATAAACCTTTAATTATTTTTAACACTTAGAGAAAAATTGAGCTCTATGGATAAACTTCAAAATTTCGATGAAGATAAAGATGAAGAGCTAAAATTTTAGAAACTTTCCTCGATAAACAAGAGTCTACATTCGATGAACTTGAAAGAATTGCTAAATGGATCAATTTTTTTAGCTTTATAAGGCATTCTCAAGTCATTATCAACTCACAATTTTGATTTGAGAAGAGGTTTAGCTCTCTCTCCATTTCAAGAGATAGTAAATTTTTTGGGAGTTAGAAATTTTTTTGAGAGAATTTTTTTGAATGATAGAAATTTTGAGAGTTGAATAATTAATATCTTTCAAGGTGAAAGAATGAAGAAAGAGGTAGAATTCTAAGTTGAAGGTCAAAATTTTCAGAGGGTTGCTTGCTTTTTGGCAATAAAGACCATATTTTTGAAGTTTACAATTAAATTGCTAGCCACAGAGTGTAATCCTGAAATTTGATGAATTGTTTTTACCTTAGTCTTCATTTCGTCTTCAGAAAATTCACTAAGTGTTATTACTTAGCTTGCTTTTTTTCATCGAATTTAACATTCAACAAGTTGAAAGCTAGAATTTTCACAAGAAAAATTTAAAGAAAGTAATTGATTGTTTATTGTATCCCCTTTCTCGTAAGCTGATGACCACCCCGGAGGATCATCAAAGAAACCACCAATGAAGTTCACAAGCAAGGGAGTCCAGAAGGATTCAAAGGTCACTTCCAAATGGAAGAATGTCATAGATACAAACCTCAGACATGTGAATTTTGAAGAATTCAAAAAAGGATGTATGGATTGAATGGACTTATGCCCGCAACAATTTCCCGCCGAATGATGCGAAATGGAATTGTTCAAGCTGCAGGATTTCCTCCAGCCATCCAGTGTGTCGAATTAATGGTCGAATGTGCAAGACATTACAACCCATAGGAAAGATAAATTATAGCTCCTGATGGAAGAATTTTGGCACACCTAAGAGAACATGCCATCCAAGAGGCATTTGGCGTACCTAATCATAACCGAACTTCATATAAAGAAAAGGAGGAAGCGAAAAGAATCTTTGATGATCAAGCAGATCAATGTGCAACTCATATCAATAAAACATGGTTGGAAAAGCCAAGATCTTATGCTAAGAAAATGCCTAAAAGACTATGTTGGACAGACTTTAAAGAAGACTATGGTGATATTGTTTTGCTCCTAAATAGAATAATGGGAAATCCTCAAGGTGCCTACTTTGAAACATGGATGTACTTCTTTATCGAGGAAATTACTTTTGGAGTCAGAATGTTTAACTGGTCAAGAATGATCAGTGATTACATTCATGAGCAAATGATCAACCTTGAAAGGACTAAATCATTTCATATGAGTTCATACATCATTTATCTATTAGCCAGGGCCTATAAATATCCTAGGCTAATATGCAAAGGTGTTGTCAGAAATGGAGAAAATCAAGTCAAAGTGTATGAATGTTATCCTCAATTGTAGTTATCTTCCAAGTCCCATTTTAGAAGAGCGCACGATGCATTCTTGATGTTCATCATGAGGATACTACAAGGGGGAACCCATCAGAGGCTAACACATGAAGCAAAGAGCCTTATAAGTAAATATGGATCCTAGTACATCTAGTTTCCTAAATTCACTTATATCTGAATCCAAGGATTCATTGGGAATCCGTTCAAGCTTCCCATCTACCCCACCCATAGGATGGTCCTACTGGAGGTTCTTAGGAAATTGGAGACCTTTCAAAATATTTGAAGACCGAAGTAGAAAGTAGCTGTCACTTTCCCTTTCTTTATCGGGAACATGGAAGAATATTGCTCGTCTACATAGGCAACTGAAGGTGCTAGACTAGGAATGCAGTGGTATCTATTCACATCATACCGATCTCGAGCCAATTTTAATCCTCACCACCATATCAAAATTGTGAATGAAAGGAAATATAAACACCAAGTGGACCTGGAAGATTATTGGCCCAATGTCACGGATGAATTTGATGTCAGGAAAAGATTGTGGTCCAGACTGCTTGTCAGCTTGATTAGAACGATAAAACCCTTCCGTATGCCAAACCAACTTGAAGATGATGGCAGATTTACACAACCGGGTTTTGATGAAAGTCAACCTCTTCCTCTCATGTGCTAGTCAGAACCAAAAATCACTGACTTGGACACCTTAATGAGGACTGTCATCAAATATTCACCATGGTGGGAAAACCAGTAGATTAAGGAACTACGGCGAAAAGGTATGCCTTTGACATACACTTTGATGGGAAAATCATAATCTTACTCTTCTAATGCTGGAGCATCCCAAGGAGATGAGCCAATTGAGAGGTCTAATCCTAAGAAAAGGAAGGAGACAAAGGGAAAATAAATTGTAAAGGAAGAACCTGCCAAGAAGCAACAGAGACTAGAGCCTCTTCATCTTGCCATCTCCGCAAATGTGAACAAAATTTTAGACATTGATGAGTCTTTGGAAGACATAAGGATTCCCTCTCCTATTCTTGTACATCCCAAAGATGATGAGCCTCCATCACCCATAGGCATCGAGATTTTGGGATTGGATAATGAGATTGAAATTTTGGACAATGAGTTTGAGGAAGGAATGATTTCATCCCTAAGAGGAATTCAAGAAATCCCAGGCGTGTAGGACATTCAAGAAGAAAAAGATATCAAACAACCAACTATTCCTGATTGGTTGAAAGAGAGATTGAAGATGAAGGAACTTGAAAAAGTTGTTGAAGAAGAAGATGACATGGACGATTTCCTGGCCAAATTAGAAGTAGTCAGCACAAGAAATCCCGCTAAAACCTTCTCCACCATTTAGGGAGATGAAGCTAGGCATCGTATAGTCCAAGTTGTTGTACCGACAGTTGACAAGTTGAGGGAAGAGATTACTCCCCTGGAATTTTCCATTACCACTGTCGATTTAGGCCCTACTACAAAAGGACAGGAGATGGAGAAATTGGATAATTCTGTTGCCACTATCAAGGCAAGGCTAGAGAAGGAGATAGCAAAGAAAAAAGAGTACAAACAAGAGGTTGAATGACTCAAGGAATATATTTAGCATCTAACTAAGCCTCTCGATCAGACTAACTCAGCAACTCCTCCACTGATGAATACTTCTCATGAGACTTTCAAAGAGGAGAAGAATTTAGCCAACTAAACTAAAGAATGGTTAATCAGCAATAAGAAAAAGGTTGTTGTGTTTGCAGAAAGGTTGGCATTGGCATACAGACAAACTTCTTCTTTGCTCTCGAGGATTGCAACATTGACAGAAGCATGGGATAATGCTTAGGGTGTTCGAAGTAGGATCATTCCATGTCTCAAGGTACTTAAAGGAGTGTTGAAGCAAGAGTTAGTTAATGAAAAAGTAATTGCACTAGGTCCAGCTTATGATTTCAGCAATTGGTAAATGGTATTGATCACACGGAGCAAGATCCTAGAAAAGATAAAGTCTTATACAATCCGAATTGAGGAGAAGACAAGAAATTCGGGAGAAGATTCTAGCCATGGCTACAGATGCACTAGAGAAGGACTTTGTACGAGAAAGCAACCTACAGTCTGAAAATTTGAAGTACAAAATTTAGGAAATCTTCTTCACTACTCGGTCTATCCTCAAAATTTTTTTGACCAAGGTAGCTGACTTCCTATTCATCTTTCGCAATTTATAGCAGCAAGAATCAGAATGGGAAGACATTTTTGCTGAATGCTCAGATGATTTAGATTTTCTAGAATTCAGGGTCAATGCATTGCCACCTATCACGATGGATGAGGTTGACATGATAGTTTCTAAATTCATCCAGTACAATGTAACTAAAGAGGATAGGGATGTGCCTCCTCAAGAATAGCTCCATACTTTAGTTAACTACCTGCTATCTCGTTGATTACTGACTTTGTTTTAGGAAACCCTAATTAGGGTTGTGTTTTTTTAATCTCTGCCATTGATCCCAGTTTAATCTTGGCTGTTCATTGTACTTCAAGAACTCTATATAAACCCACTCTTATTCTCTCATTTATATAATATATAGATGATAGAAGAATAGAAGGAGAGATAAGAAGAATAGATAGATAGATAGATTGATAGCATAATAATAAGAGAGAAAGAGTTTATGAAATTGTTGCAAAAGACTATTTTTGATAATAAAGTTCATGATGCATGAGATGCTTTGAATTATTTTATTTTCAAATGGTTGCATGGTTACATACTTCTCTTCCTCATTGAATGGTTTTAAAGTAGAATTTCTTTTTAATGTATGTTAAGAGAACGATAGATTGATCGTAAAGATTCGTGAAACTTTTCTCATAATTTCTTTGGATAGATGTTTTTTGTTCAATGTGTAAAGTTAGACTGAGATTTTAATGTGGATGCTTCATTGTATTACTTCAAATAATGTTGTTCTATAGATGGTGTTGTTCGTAGTAAGAGAATTTTAAGCAAAAAATTCTTGGAAGATTGCACTTGCTTTGTGTAGTTGCCGTATAACATGGCGAAACAAAGTATTTTTCCTTGGTTTCACTCAGTCCTTACTGTCTCTTGAGTTTGTAGGAATAGCATAGGATCCCTCAACCCTTGCTCCCCTTTTCACCTTTTTTATCTAAAATTTGAAAAAAAAAAAATATCACTGCATCTAGGTCTTAGCTTTCTAAGTAACTTGCTAGAGTAAATCCCTTTGTGTTACTGGAAAAATCACATCTTCCACAGAGCTTATCCACACCCAACTTATGGAACATTGGAATTGGTGTATGATCTTTTTGGAAATCTTATCATACTAGTCAGTTTTTCAAGAGAGGATAGAGTATCTTTGGATTCTTTATTCTAGAGTGCTTGGTGAGTCATAAAACATGCATCAACAGGAAGCAAGGAATGAGTTCACAAGGATCAATAGATTCCACTGATGAACATAAAACCACAAGTCCAATATATTCCTCTAGAAATATCCTCAAGTCTAAAAAGCATTCTAGGACATCTTTTTTCCAAAATATCTATACTTGTTTTCAAACAACTAAGAAGCCCATCTTTGTGATAATCTGATATTGCTTCTACTTTAGAAAGCCTATTTCTCGCATCCTTCCACACTATAGGATGCTTATCACATAGAAAGCTTCCAATCACCTTAAGAGAAAGTGATAATCTCCAATTATTGGCAGTTGGTTAGTATCTCTGTGACCGTAACATCTATATATTGTAATCCTCAGTTATACACAATACATAATTTAAATTTTTGGTGTGTTGTGTGCTTGTTTGACTTAAATTCCTAGAAGAGTTGACACAAAAACTTCATTACAGTAGTCTATAATGGCAATATATCTAATGTTTCCAAGTCTCAATGAAGAGGTCACTGAGATGTTCCAGTCCAAGTCCTGCTAGTTTGTATCATATGTAATTGTAAATACATAATTATTTGTAGTTCTACAATCCTCATCCAACTAGTCCTCAAGATGGATCTTTCCCAACAGATCGATTTCGAAGAATCACAAGATCCACTCTGAATTCTTTCAAGGAATTTGTGGAATTGTCACTCTACATAAATAAGCAAAGAAAGAAAATAGAAGCTTCACAAGGAGAAACATCTCGTGTAGTTGGCCATAGCGAAGACGTACTTTTCCCTAGTGAAGAAGTACCAAGCATAGAAGATTCTTTCGGATTATTCCACACACTGCCGCCAAATGTTACCCATCAACAAATTCTACCAATCCAAATAGCTCAACTGAACATTCCAATGGCTTGGATTTCGCAGAACACGTCACACCTCACTACTTTTGCTGACTATCGCCTAAGAATCCAAAGCAGTTTTGCTCCAAATTCCAAGTTGGTGACATGAACCGGACAACCGACGAACACATTAAAATTTTTGAAGGCACTCTCTAGAACTAAGATATTCAGCATGAAGATGTACCATGTGGGTTATTCCCATGCTCTTTAGGAGAGGAGGCATATTACTAGTACACAAATTTTCTAGTCAATTCAATCCAAACATGGTAGAAACTAAAGGAAGCCTTCTTGGCAAAATTTTGATTGCCAACCACACCAGCTGAACTTTACCGACAATTTGTTGAAGTGAAAAGACAAGAGCATGAGCCAATCAGTCCCTTCAACAACAGATTTCATAAGGCATACACAAGGTTGTGAGATCCATATGAGTTGAATGATGCAGCAACATTGCCAATATACTATGCTGCCCTAGACAATATTACGCCCATGTTTGTAAGAAGAGCCAACCCAATTCCCATTGACCTAAAGGGAGCATACGTTGAAGCAATTAAAGTTAATTCTGATTTAGGCATGAATGTTGTTGGACCACTCAATCATTTGGGATATGTTGTGATTCCAAACCAGATAGCAAGGATCAACCAAGCATTGGCACATCACACACCAATTATGAATCCCATCCCGCCACCAAACAATCAATTGGTGATTCACCCAGGAGGTCCAATTTCCCAAGAACAACCTTCCTAGCCTGTATATCTGCAAAGTACAACAAGTGAAGAAAAAAAAGAAATGAAAGAGCTAATTGAACAAGTGAAGAAATTATCTACTGAGCAAACTCTTCTGATAAATCAAAACAATCAACTCCATAGCATGCAAATAAATTCTCGAGTATACCAGGGTAATTATCAAAATTACCAAGGACAATCAAGCAATGCTCAAGGCTACCATAACAATAATCAAGGATATCAAAAAAGAGTATGGAATACTAGGCCGAACAATGGAAGCATGCCATTTCCACTTGATAATCCGGCGACTCGAGAAAACCGTCCAACTGAGAATATACTCCTCATTGAGTCAGCTTTGTTAGGATGGTGTCGATTACACAATACTAATTAGCATTTTGAGACACAATGTCGAGAATTTCAACTAGCAGCTGATATTTTCTAGAAAGAAATACTGAAAGAGACACCAGATGATCCATCCACCACTATAGTTCCTATGGTAAAATATGATCAAAATTTAGTTTTGGAAGATTTCACATTTCCATCACAATTTGAGCAGTATCAAGCACCTGATCAGTTTGGAAGATTTCCACCAGCATCAACAAATGGGCTAGTGGAGACACCACCTTCCATATACTCATACACAGTTCCTGATGGACCTATTGAAGACACAACCAATTATCATTTCCCACCATTAAACAATAGTGTGTTGGTCGAAGGCATAAAAGAAGTTTAGGCATTCTAGCAGATAGGCAACAATCCACCAAAGGTTCATTATAGGAAGAATCAGGAGCCTTTGACCTCGTATGTCCCTCCACATAACTTCCAAACACCTCCACATCCAAACGCAAGCAATAAACAACCTCTTTTGAGAGATGCGCCTCGGTACAAGCAAAGAAATAACACTAATAGTTCCATTAATAGTTTTCCTCCCAAAGATGAATTGAAAATATTAAGCCATTATGTGACTGAGGAAGTGAGGAAAATCAAGGTGAGTGTGTCATTGTTTGAACTGATGAAAGTGTCAAAGATAAGAAACACATTCCTTGATAGCTTGAAAGATTCGACACAAAATTCAACCAACACAATTCAGAAGGTCGCAAGTTCCATGAATAATGTAAATTTTGTTCAAGATGAACAGTTCCAAGAACCACCTTAGACAGTAAATATTGCTCAGGGATCTTAGGGTTCCAAAGTGACTCGAGGCTTATATGAAGTAAAAGAGGGCATCTAAAATGCTAGGTCAACAGACAACCAAAACTGAGCAAGCATGCCGAAGTTCAAAAGAACATAAGATAGAGAATTCCACAAAAGAAATGGAAGCTCCCCAAGCTAAGAAGAATAGCAAGACTAAAGTAAAAGAGATAGAAGTTGGAGTACAAAAATGAAGCCTGGTGATATTTTACCAAGCGAAAGATGAGCCAACTCCTTTCCTTGTTTCACTCCGGATTTTCAACAAACTCCTGCACAATTTTTTGATCGACTTGGGAGCATCCAGCAATGTCATGCCATTAGTTGTATGTCATAGATTGGGTTTGACACCCGCAAAGAAAAATAAGAAAGTGGCACAATTGGATTAAAAAAAAGTTCCAGTCATAGGAGAGTTGAATAATATTCATATGCAATTATCATCCAATCCGAGAATTCAACATTTCATCGACATTTTTATAGTCGATATCCCAAATGGATACATAATGGTTTTAGGATGAGACTAGACCTACAGATTGAATGGTTACTTCGCCACTAATTTCTCACATATGTGGTTACCACGGAGGGGTATTCCCAATCAAATCAAAATTGAGAGCACACCAAGACTTAAGTTGATGATTACTAAGTATGGGGAAAATAATGAAATTTTGTTATGTGAAATAGATTTAGGTCAATACAGACCAAAGACACCAGAGGTCTTGATGCTGCACTACTCAGAAAATCAAAGAGATTCATTGAAAGATCCAAATTCAATAAAATTTCCTATGGAAAGTGATGAAGAGCTATCACCAGATGAGGGTGAAAGTATGTTCAAAAATTTCAAAAGATTTGTGCTTTAGAGTGTGAGACAAGAAAGATAATTGGGAAGTTATGCTTTTGTGCAAGACTTGTTGTTTCCCAATTGGTGTTGGATTCATAATACTTTTCATTCTGGGTTCTCTTGCATGATGGGAAAAATGGCCTTAGATCAAGTGCGCGCAAGGATTTTCAAAATTTCAGAAGAGGAATGTTTTAACTTAACAATGAAAAATGAAGATAGTGATTCTGATAGAGAGTTCTTATCAGAAGGAGAAAGGATACAGGAAATAAAGAAAGTTCAAGAAGATAATTCAATGGAAGAGATTCAAAAAGATGAAATATCCAGTCCCAAGTAGTTGCAAGATCAAGAGCAAGTTTGGACCTTGAGATTTGAAGGTTCAAAGTCCAGAAAGGGGAATGGAGTTGGTTATGAGTTGGTTAGTCCATCAGGTGAGACCTACTTATCTTCCCTGAGATTACAACTCCCCTGTACCAACAATGTAAGGAAATATGAGTCTTTAATCCACAGATTGCTCCACGCAATTCAGAAAAAGGTTAAAATCTTGCATGTTTATGGTGACTCAGAAATTCTGGTAAGGCAAGTAACGAAGTACACTTTCCATGAAAAAAGACTAAGAGGATATAGAAACCGTGTCTGCCCAGATCTTATTGAAAGTTTTGATGCTTTCAATATCCGATCTATATATCGCTCTCAAAACAAAGTTGCAAAGTCACTAGCGCAATCAGCAAGTTCCTTAGAACCGCTTGAGATGGATGTCGTGAATAAATTTATAGTAGAAATCACTTGGACACCATCATTCCCATACAATATCACAAATTTCCAAGTGTTTGATGATAACAAACACATTCTAGATTTCTTAACAAATTCAGATTTTTTACTTACCCAAATCATTGACGAAGAAGAAGACCGAGGAGAGGCTGAATTTGATACAAGAGGCATAATGAATTTAAATAATATATTATATATTTTATACTATATTACTCATATTACATAATATATATTTTATACTATATAGTATATAAATAATATATTATATATTATATAGTATACTCTCTCTCTCAACTCTCTCCCTCTCTCTATCCCTCCCACTCTCTATCTCCCTCTCTAGTCTCTCTTCCTCTCTCTCTCTCAGGTCTCTCTCACTCTCCATCTCCCTCTCACGTCTTTCTCTTTCTCTCCCTCTTAGGTCTCTATCTCTAAAGTCTCTCCCACTCCCTCTCTCTCTTAGGTCTCTCCCACTCCCTATCTCTCTCTTAGGATGCTCCCTCCCTCTATCTAATCTAGGTGGATTTTCACCAAAAAATGAAGTGTTTCAAATACTTCAGAAATCGACACCATGTCAAAATACTCAGTGAAAACTAAATGCAACTTGAATGAAGTTGATAGGAGGTCATATGCTCAAGATATGCGTGGTCAAAGTTTGGTCAAACATGAGACCAGATGTAGATTCAGGGTGAAAATTTGATCATATCAAAAATGGTCAAAGGTGGCATCACGCCGAAGAGGTCATCGCACAATTTCAATGCTGCTTGTTTTGTGTCAAAAGAAGCTTGTATGGAGAAGATATGCACAGTCAAAGTTCTACAGTAAAAGGGTTGACCATGCTGACATCAACATGGTGACATGGTAATGCAATGATGGTGTTAGCATGCTAATGTGGTAGGTACATGTGACATGGTGATGATGTAGACAAATCCTATCTTGACATGTGGTATCCAACGTGGCAAGTGATGTGGAAATGGACAACGAATCACATGTTGTCACGTGGCAATACAACAGTGAAAGTAGACCAATCACAAGTTGACACGTGGCACCTCAAAATGAACAAATCTGAGTTTGTTTGTTAAAATTTTGGTTGGGGGAATCGAACCCCCAATCTCCTCATTCATAGTTTTAATCTCCACCAATACACCATCCATGATCTTCAGACTAAAATATATGGCGTATTCTATTTATTAAGTATAAAAGGTAAGTTTGAAGGGGAGGTGGTTTGAACTGCCAACCTCCCCTCTCCCAACAAAGCCTCCTACCATTGTGCCAAACCATGTGTTTGAGCAAAAATCGATGACTGCTTTATTGAAAATAGAATTAAAAAGCCGAATTCCCCTATATTTAAATTATTAAACCTTTTAAGTTTTAAAAGCCCGATAATACAAGATTTTTAAGGGGCTTTTTAAAGATTTTTAAAGGATTTCAATAATATTTTAAGGGATTTAATGTGGCTCATGAATATAAGCCATAATTAAAACGTTGTCTTCTAAAGCTCAAAAATATAAGGGCCCATGATTAAAAGAGGTAGAATTATTTCAAGAAGATTAATAAGGATTCTCATGTAATTATGGGGGGATTTTAGAAAAATTTTGCATTGTAAATGGAAGATTTCTAAATTATATGGTTATAAACCATATTGGGTAAAAAATGTGTATAATAAGGAGTGATTTTGTACTTGGAGGGTAAGTGGAGAATTGTGAAGAGAATTTCCTTTATGATAGTGAATTGTTCAACTCTGTGCAATGAGAGGATTTAAGCCAAGCTTGATTGTACTTGAAGGAGGATAATTTTTTGTAATTCATTATCAAGGAGACATGAGGAGACTCTGTAACAATTGAAGCCTTGTAAACCATTTCTGGAGCATAATCAAGGATCGGTCACATGGTTGGAGAGGGACCCAAAGACGTAGCCATTTGGTGAACTCCGTTATCAACTTGATGTTTCTTGTCTTTTTTTCTTTCTCTGATTCTAATTCATTGTTTAATCATTGTAATGTTTATTTAAGCATTTCAATTATGTAAATTATATTTTCAGGACCTTCAACTTAATCATTGTAAAATTTATTATTCACGCGCAACGGTCCTAGATCCTAACATCAGATCAAGTGGTATCAGAGCTTTGTTGTGACTATTGTTTATAGAGGTGAATAATAATATGATCTAAGAGCCAGTGAGGTGAAGGCACACTTGCATAGTATAATCTTGAGATCGGGAAACAAAGAACTTTTCCACCACTAGAGATGGCATAGAAGGAAGCTGAATCAATTTTTGAGCTTGACCCAAAAAGATTTCAATGAGCTTTTCTTGAAATGAAGGAAATGGTGGAAGTACTTTTCCAGGAGAGGCAAGAACGAAAGTGGCTTGAGAAAGGAGGCTCGTCAAAATAGGAAGATCAGAAGGACAAAGGGAAAATACCAAGAGGTGATTAGGAGCCTCCAAAAACGCCTTCCAATCCATCTTCTCAGCCTTCTTCTCCATCTTCTCCTTCTTCTACAGATTCTACTTCTGCTAATCCTTTCAAGGGTGCACATAAGACTAAAATTAAAGTGGATGTAAAATTTGATCTACCTAAGTATTGTGGGGAATTAAATGTTAAGAAATTAGATGACTGGGTTCAACAAGTAGAAGTGTATTGTAGAGTTCAAGGTCTCTTAGATGATGCTTCTAGGATGTACAACTAGCTACTCTTCGGTTGGGAGAAACAACTCTCACCTAGTGGGAGAGTAGAACTTGCGTAGAAATTTCACATGTTCATGGTAGATTCAATTTAACTTGGACATAATTTGTTAATGCTCTTAAGAAGCAATTTTATCCCCTAGCCCATATGCAATAGTTAACAATGGACTGGAACACTTTAGGCAAGGGAAAGGTCAAACTATCCAAGAGTACACCCATGAATTCAGGAAAAGGGATATTGCATTGAATGTCCTATTGTACACCCAAATTGTACACCCAAGACACATTGCTTAAGTACATAGGTGGTCTTCACTCTTATCTAAGATATTCCATTTTGGTTTTGAATCCTAGTAATATGAATGAAGTATGTGTACAAGCCACACACTTAAGAGTCAATAGGTAAGAGTACTTTTATTGATAAGTCTAACAAGAAGCCATCTAAGCTTGAAGGTAAATCCAAAGATACATAAAAGGGAAAGAAGACAACTACCATTAAGAAAGAGGATGATGTTCACATGCTCTCATTGTGGTAGGAAAGGTCATGATGAAGATCATTGGTGGGAGTTGCATCCAAAATTGAAGCCAAAATGGGCTCATAAATAGAAAGGTAAGAAAGAAGTTGCAAATGTTGTTATGGATCTTGGTTGAGAGTTTGAAGATGAAACTAAGATAACAACAATGGGATTGAAAGGTAAGGCTTATATTTCCAATGTTTCTATTGCTAGTTGTGCTTCTATTTCTCAAGTCTATGATGTCCCTAAAGATAAGAAAAGAAATGAGCTATTTCATATAAGGGTTGTTGCTAAACACACTAAAATTGATGCACTCATAGATAGTGGATCTAAAATTAATCTAATCTCAGAAGATGTTGTAAGGAATTTGCGATTGAAAAATACACTGCATCATAAACCTTATCCACTAGGTTGGGTTTACAAAAACAATGAATTGCAAGTAAAAAGACAATGCATTTTAAGATTCACAATCACAAGTATGTTGATGAGGTGTAGTTTGATGTGGTTTCGCTAGATGTCTGTGGGATAGTGTTGGGAAGCCCATATTTGTATGATCAAAAAGCTACTTTCTACAAGGAATTTAATCATTATCATTTGTTTAAAGATGACATCAGGTATATTATACATTCTCACAGGATCAAGACTAGTGAATCTTTTGCAAACATAGGGTAGCTAAAAAGGGTGATTAATGCAAGTAAATATTTGTCTCTTATGTCTATTAAGTCAGGTGGTTCTAGACATGAACTTGAAGAAATTAAGGCTAATCATGATCAATTGTCACAGGATACACCAACAGTATGACACAAGGAAATAGTAAATGAAAGCATTGGAGGTCCAGATCCTCAACCTGTGGTTGGGAATTTGGAGGTTCCATTGGGTAAAAATGTTCCTCTTGTGAAAGATAGACATATTGTTGATTCATTCTCTTTTTTATCTGCATTATTATTTAGGTTGATGTTTGTTTGTGGTTATTGGTTAATGGATGTAATAGTTGAGGTAGATGCTTATGGATGTGATAAAATGATGTATATGTTCAACAATATTATTGTAGTTTTGATTGTGGTGATGAGCCAGGTGTACAAATGGATAGATGATATAGGACAAGTGGGGAGGCCACGCCCTCACTTAAATTTTGAATAAGTGTAACTTTTGGAGGTCTAAAAGCTCTCTGGTGGGGAGGACTGATCTTGGTGGATTTTCACCAAAAATTGAAGTGTTTCAAATACTCCAGAAATTGGCACTATGTCGAAGTGCTCAACGAAAAAAACTAAACACAAGTTTGAACGAAGTTAATGGGAGGTCATATGCTCAAGATACGCATGGTCAAAGTTTGGTCAAATAGGAGGCCAATTACAAATTCAGGGTCAAAATTTGATCATCTCAAAAATAGTCAAAGGTAGCATCATGTTGAATAGCTCATCGCCATGATTTTGACACCGCTTATTTTGCATCAAACAGAGCTCATATAGAGAAGATATGGCCAATTAAAGTTCTGCGGTAAAAGGGTTGACCATGTTGACGTCAACATGGTGACACGGTAGTGTAATGATGATGTCAACATGCTGATGTGGCAAGTACATGTGATGTGGTGATGATGTGAACCAATCTTGTCTCGACACGTGGCATCCAATGTGGCAAGTGATGTGGCAATGGACAACAAATCACATGTTGACACGTGGCAGTACGACAACAAAAGTGGACTAGTCACAACTTGACACATGACACCTCGAGAAGTGCAAATTAGGGTTTTTTTGTTAAAATTTTGGTTGGGGGAATAAAATCCCCAACATCCTCATTCCTAGTTTTAATCTTCACCAATACACCATCTATGATCTTCAAACTAGAATATATGGCGTATTCTATTTATTAAGTATAAAAGAAAAATTTGAAGGGGAGGTGGTTTGAATCACCAACCTCCCCTCTCCGAACAAAGGCTCCTACCATTGCGCCAAACCATGTGTTTGAAAAAAAAATGGCAACTACTTTATTGAAAATATAATTAAAAACCTGAATTCCCCTATATTTAAATTATTAAACCTTTTAAGTTTTAAAAGCTCAATAATACAAAAATTTTAAGGGGCTTTTTAAAGATTTTTAAATATTTTTAAAGGATTTCAATAATATTTTAAGGGATTTAATATGGCTCAAGAATATAAGCCATAATTAATTTTTTTTTTTTAAAGCCCGAAAATATAAGGGCCCATAATTAAAAGAGGTAGAATTATTTCAGGAAGATTAATAAGGATTCTCATTTAATTATGGGGGGATTTTCGAAGATTTTTGTATTGCAAATGGAAGATTTGTAAATTATATGGTTATAAATCATATTGGGTAAAAAATTTGTATAAAAAGGGTTTTTTTGTACTTGGAGGGTAAGTGGAGAATTTACTTTGTGATAGTGAATTGTTCAACTCTATGCAATGAGAGGCTTTAATCCAAGCATGATTGTACTTGAAGGAGGAGAAATTTTTGTAATTCATTATCAAGGAGACATGAGGAGAATCTATAATAGTTGAAGCCTTGTAAATCATTTTCTAGAGCATAATCAAGGTTCGGTCACTCAGTTGGAGAGGGACCCGAAGACGTAGTCATTTGGTGAACTCCGTTATCAACTAAATATTTCTTATCCTCTCTTCTTTCTTTGATTCTAATTCATTGTTTAATCATTGTAATGTTTGTTTAAGAATTTCAATTATGTAAATTATGTTTCAAGACTTTCAACTTAATCATTGTAAAATTTATTATTCACGTGCAACAGTCCTAGATCCTACTAGGAGATCACTATCCATCCAACAACCTTGTCTCTCTCAGGTCTCTCCCTCCAACCCTAACTATATAACTCCCCCCCTCTCTCAGGTCTCTCCCCCTCTCTTACCCTCCCACCCCCTCTCTCTCATGTGTCTCACTCCACGTATCCCTCCCACCCTCTCTCTCTCTCTTGGGTCTCTTGATCCCTGTATCCCTCCCTCCCACCCTACCTAAACAACTCTCTCTTAGTCCTCTCTCAGGTTTTTACCTCCATCTATCCCTCCCAAATCACTCTCTCTAGTCTGTCTCTCCCACCCTAGCCTAGATAAATTTCTCTCCCTCTCTCTTAGGTTTATTCCTCCCACCCTACCTACATAACTCTCTCTCTCCCTCTCTCTCTATGAGTGCTCTCCCTCCATATATCCCTTCCTCTCTTAGGCCTCTCCCTCTGTCTATCCTTCCCACCCTTCCTAGATAACTATCTCTCTCTCACTCCCTCCTTGTCTCTCTCAAGTCTCTCCCTCCCACACACACATTCTCTCTCTTTGGTCTCTCCCTCCAATCTTAACTAGATAACACACACTCTCTCAGGTCTCTCTCACTCTCCATCTCCCTCTTAGGTCTCTCTCTCTCTCAGGTCTTTCCCTCCCTCTATCCCTCCCACCCTACCTACACAAATTTATCTCACTCCAACCCCCTCTTTCTCACTCCCTCTCTCTCCCACTCTCTCTCAAGTGTCTCCTTCACTCTATCGAACCCACCTCCTCTCTCTCTTAGGTCTCTCCCTTGGGCACCCTACCTAGATATCTCTCTCTCTCTCTCTCTCTCTTAGGTCTCTCCATCCCACCCAACTAGATAAATCTATCTCTCTCTATGTGTGTGTGTCTCTGTCTCAGGTCTCTCCCTCCCACCCTACCTAGACAAAGTTATCTCTCACTCTAACTCCCTCTCTCCCACTCCCTCTTTCTCCCCCTCTTTCAGGTCTCTCCCTCCAAATATCCCTCCCACACAAACTAGATAAATCTCTCTCCCTCTCAAGTCTCTCTCTTCCTCTCGGATATTTCTCTCTCCCTCTCTGGTCTCTCTCTCTCATGTCTGTATGTCCTATCCCTCCCACCAGGTACCTAGACAACTCTCTCTCTCTCCCACTCCAACCCCCTCTCTCCCACTCTATCTCTCTTAGGATTCTCCCTCCCTCTATCCCTCCAAACCTGTGTCTCTCTTAGGTCTCTCCCTCTCACCCTAACTATATAACTCCCCCTCCCTATATCGCTCCCACCCCCTCTCTCTCATGTCCCTCCATCTATCCCTCCCACCCTTTGTCTGTCTTAGGTCTCTTTATCTCTATCCCTCCCACCCTACTTAGACAACTCTCTTTCAATACCTCTATAAGGTTTTTCCCTCCTTTTATCCCTCCCAAACCCTCTCTCCCAGGTCTCTCTTTCCCACCCTAGCCTAGATAACTTTCTCTCTCTCTCTCTAAGGTCTCTTCTTCACACCCTACCTAGATAAACCTCTCTCACTCCCTCTCTCTTTGAGGTCTCTCCCTCCCTATATCTCTTCCTCTCTTAGGTCTCTCCCTTCCACACTATATATATATCTCTCTCTCTCAAGTCTCTCCATCCCACCCTAACTAGATAACTCTCTCTCCCCCCTTCTCTCTTAAGTCTCTCCCTCCAAATATCCCTCCCAACCCCTCTCCCTCTCTTAGGTCTCTCCCTCCCACCCTAACTAGATCTCTCTCTCTCTCTCTCTCTCTCTCTCTCTCTCTCTCTCTCTCTCTCTCTCTCTCTCTCTCTCTCTCTCTCAACTCTCCCTCTTAGATCTCTCTCTCTCTCTATCTCTCTTTCCCTCTCAAGTCTCTCTCTGTTTGGTTTTTCCCTCCCACCCTAACTAGATAACTCCCCCTCTCTCTTAGGTCTCTCCCTCCCTCTATCTCTCCAAACCCACTCTCTCTCAAGTCTCTCCCTCCCACCCTCTCTCTTGGGTCTCTCACACCATCTATGCCTCCCACCCTCTCTCACTCTACCTCTTAGGTCTCTCTCATGTTTCTCCTTCCCACCCTACCTAGATTACTCTCTATCTCTCTCCCAGTCCCTCCCTCTATCCCTCACATCCCCTCTCTCTCTCATGTATCTCCCTCAAGAACCCTACCTAGATCTCTCTCTCTCTCTTTTTATTTGTCTCAGGTCTCTCTCTCCCTCTCTCCCTCCCACCCTACCTAGACAAGGTTCTCTCTCACTTCGACCCCCTCTCTCCTACTCCATCTCTCTCCTTCTCTCTTAGGTATCTCCCTCAAAATATCCCTCCCACACCAACTAGATAACTCTCTCTCCCTCTCAAATATTTCTCTCTCCCTCTCTGGTCTCTCTCTCTCTCTCATGTATCTTCATCCTTTTATCCGTCCCACCAAGTACCTAAACAACTCTCTCTCTATCACTAGAATCCCCTCTCCCACTCTCTCTCTCTCTTAGGATTCTACCTCCCTCTATCCCTCCCAGCCCCTCTCTCATGACTCTCCCTCCATCTATCCCTCCCACCCTCTCTCTCTTGGGTCTCTCACTACCTCTATCCCTCCCACCCTACTTAGACAACTCTCTCAATACCTCTCTCTTAGGTTTTCCCCTCCCTCTATCCCTCGCAAATCCCTCCCAAGTTTCTCTCTCCAACCCTAACACATAGTATTACTATAATATATAATGTTTAATATAGACTATTTACTATATATACTATATATAGTATATAATATACAATATATACTATGCATAGTTTAATATACTATATAAAATATATGTAGTATATAGTATATAAAATATAGTATGTACCACATTAAAATATATGTATAATATAATATATGATATATAATATATAATACATAATAGATAATATATAATATATTGGTATATAGTATATATTAATATATTATATATTATGTATTATTAATAATACATTTGAAATATTATAAATAAAGCACGTAACAAATATCCATTTTTTCTGAAAAAATTAATAGTCTCGGGAATTTCCTCGGGATTGCCTTGGGATTTGGCTTGGGGGTGTCATACCTAGAAAGTCAACTAAAAAAAAATGTTTACAAAATTTTCTTAGTGTTCCAAAGTTCTCCCTTATGGATGACAACTTTTCATTTATATGAATTTGATGAGACAAAAAGGGTTTATGGAATAAATTGTTAGCTTTCCACCAATATAAGATATGCCTTATTTTGAATTTAATAGATAATTATTATTGATTTTCTACATACATTACGACTAAAGTCTTGATTGATAGGTTGATTTGAAAACTTGTATAATTTTCAAACTATTTCACAAATTTTTTGAATCTAAAAGATGCATCCCATTTTATACTTCTCATACTATAGGATTCCAAAATGAATTTCATAAATTTTTTACCAAGTTATGAAGTTGAAACAAACCATTTTAATAATTTTGAAATGTTCTAATAAAAAAAATCATAACTAATTATTTACTTGAAAAAAAAATTACAAAAAAAGATGGCACATCCAAGCATGTCTCCTCTATTTATTTTAAAAGTTTCAAAAATAAAATAAAAATTCTTATACTTAGGTTGGTCAGACATACACTTGCTTTTTATCTTTTCCCTGAAAATTTAGTACTACTACAATGAAATTTTAAATTTTCACAAAATAGATTTATTCTTTTCCAAAAAATGACTAATAGCCTAGAAACTACATTCAATTTGCTACAAATTTTGTTCTTACATATTTTTCAAATTATGTTAATAACCTATTCAATTTTTTATGTCAAGTTTCCTAATTCTTTTTTTTTTAATTTTCATTGCCACTTAGGGGCCTAGTTTGGACCCCTGTGATTCTGCATTGACCCTTCACGATGATCGATGCTTGGGGTGAAAGAATTTTTCCTTGGGGAGTTTTCATGAGGTCTCCACTTTTTTTGCATTATTTCATATCTCTTTAAGGGAGAAGTTTTTTCCCATTAGGTTTTCTCCTTTTATCTAGTTATGAGATATTTCTTTGGTTGTACATAGGTGCCTCATCAGGCCTAGTTGTTTAGACCCATTGTTGATTTCTTTATTTTTTATGCATTGATTTTAGAGCTTTTAACTACTCCCTAAGTTACACTTAACGGGGTGTGAGAGTAATCATGGATTAGAAAATAATTAATTAATCTCTGATTAATTATTATTTTAATTCTCATGCACTTAAGCTAAACTAAGGAGTGCTTTTGTCTATTAACTAGAGAGATAACTTTAGATCATTCTATCTCATCACATAGGATTATTAATGCTTGTCATGATCTAATCCATTTATCATTTAGGTTTTCTCTTATAAATCTCTCTCTCTCTCTGTATTATTCATTCTATAAGTATTTTCTTATTTCAAGAAATAAAAAATATTTATTTTATAGAGCTCTTGCATGGAAGGTGTTTTGTTCGTTGTTTGATCCCACATCTCGTGTTATTCAAAAATCTAACAAGAATAAGAAAATTTATTTGTTCTAGGGGCCTGTCATCGACCTTGGATGATGAAAAACCTATTTTTTCTAGAGAATATGAAATATGATCTCATTGGAAAAAATGTTATGAGGCTATGGGTTTGATTTCTATGCATGTTTCTAATTTTTTTTCTTCCATATTAAGGAGTGTAATACTCTTTAAATTTTTTGGAATAAGTACAAGGAATTATTTGGTTTTAGTCAGTGAGATTCGTGCTATGTGATTTTATAGGAAAAATTGGCATCACTTTCCACAAATTCTTTTAACACCATTGAAGACTATAAATAGTAAAATTTAAATCATTAAGGTCATAATTGGAACTAGTTGTGGTATTTAGATAAAACTGATCTAAGGAATGCATATTCTTTCTTTTGACTAAGTTGAAAGGTTCATTTGCATACTTATTTACTTCTTTTAATGCTACAATGGATGGATTAGGTGATTCACATGTGATGCTTTCTTTTGAGATATCTTGTGATAGGTTGACCGAACAAGCTAAACTAAGTCAAAATGATACACTCTAAGAATCATGATTTGATTGTATCATCACATAAAGGTAAAGGAAAGAAGAAGTCAAAACCTAAGATATAATTTTGTGATACGCCTACCTCTCCTAGAAAGGATAAAACTAAGAACGATAAACCCAAGTGTGGTTATTGCAATATACCTAGGCATAGTGAACACACATTTTATAAGAAAGAGTTAGATGAAATAAGGAAACTTCTAAAATAATATAAAGTTTCTTTGCATTCTAAATCTACAAGTTCACCTTCTTCTTCTTCACAACCTTCATCTTCTACACATAGGCACCACATGAATTTCTAATGGGGTGATAAAGTAAAAGATACTAAGATGAAGGATCATGCTCTTGTTGTAACACATTTTGAATAGTCTAGAGATTGGATTCTTGACTTGAAAGCCTCACATAACATATTGGGACAACCTAATAGGTTTTCATCCTTGAAGCATACTTCAATTATGAAGATCTTGATGGCTAATGGTGTTTGTTTGGATGTATTTGGTAAACAAGTTGCCGATGTTCCCAATGGTAGTTTTCATGATGTTCTTTACATTCTTGATGTTTGGCATAATCTTCTTTTAGTATATCAAATATAATGTGCTAGTAAATCCATTGAGTTCACTAAAGATTTAGTTTTTATTTGTGATTTGCGTAATATACTTGTTACAATGGGTAAGGTTGACCATAATACAAATATCTACACATTTTCTCATTTTATTCCTAATGGTGACCACTCTCCTAGATCTAGTGTGGGTAGTTGTTTAGATGGTGATTTTGGTGGTTTTCTAAACCTCGATGCTTATTAGCCCTTTGATAAGGTTCTATCATCTCATACTACTTCAGATTTGAGTGTTGGCATGGTTTCTAGGACTTTAGTTGAGTAGGATACATTTTGTTTTCCGAATTTACCTTTGTACAATGGTTTCATGATAGGTATATCAGATTTGGTTTGTTATTCCTCTTCTACAAATTTGGAGGACATGCTTGACCGGGTTCACTCTCCTCTTTGATCATACATCTTCTTTGGAGGTTTCTCTTGTGTTTCCACATCCTTTTTCTTCTTGTGGTTACACTTGATTTTGTTGAGTTATCTTTGAGACACTTGATGCATCTTTAGAGATATTATTCATGAGGCTTCTTCCCTCTTGCTTCATCATGGAGATGAAGTTTCTTCATCATCGTCCATTGGATTTCTTTCTTCCCAAGGGGAAACAAATTTTTTGATATTGAATTTTCTTTTATCTTCAAACATTCTTTAATGGTTGTATAGCTACTTAATTATGGGGGGTTATGTGGTATCTTTATCTCCCTCTTATGAGGGGCATTTGTAATGTATATATGTGATAGATGTGCTTGGGGGACCGTATCATGTAGTTCTCCATCCTTCACCACTTGATTGTATTTTTTTCTCTCTTTTGGAGAAGGGTTTTTTCCCATGTGCTTTTCCTCATTTTCTCTATTTGTGAGAGAATGCATTTGCATTTGAAAATGGGTACTTAAAATGGCCTTGTTTTCGGGACCCATCATTGTATCATTGCAAAATTTATGTAATAATTCCTTCTCCCTAAGTTGCACTTAATGGGAGGTGTTACTGTAAATAAGTACCTTTTCTAACTAGTTATTTAGTGGGGTTTTATTTACATATTAAGTCCATTTAGGTTCTAGGAATATTTTATGTTTAGATATGATTTTAACTTTTTAGCTTTTATTAAATATTAGATTCCCAGGTCATTTAATGTTGGCATTTGTCATTTAATTGTGACACAATCATTTAGTATTCTAGTACTATATCACAACTTGTCTATATAAGCAAGGTCATTGTACACTTTGTAATATACCTCATCATCATTATTCATAGATCTTAATATCAAACAAGCTCATATTCTTGCATACTCTCTTGTAGAAGTCTTCCATTTTTTTTGTAAGTGGTGTTGAAATAGAGCTAATTTTCAGCTCCCACAGTTAAAGATTGTCTTATGAAGTTTTAAGTTAATTTGGATGTATCAATCTATTAGGAAATAGTGCATAATACAAATTAATAATTATACGATAATAAATAATAAATTAACAAATTATTGTTAATTTATTAATAGGTGTTAGTTATATGATAGTTACAGTAGTTACAAAGAAGAAATGCTTTATAAAGCCATTGTATTGTAATACATTATTGTTGAAGACTAATGATTAATTTGTATCCTTGAGCCTTCTACTCTCTTTCCCCATTTTTCAATGATATTATAGTAGGTTTTTTGGAGGTCTGTGTTTGACTTCCATTCACTTGTCTTTCATTCTCCAAAGTGATTCATACAATGGTCAAGAAATGAGGATCACTTGCAGCAGCCATTCTTGTCCATCCACCATTCTTATATTTTGTCAATAGAGACATAGTGCAGACCACGTACAGACTTGTTAGCAATCATCATCCATCTGCATTTGGTTTCTCTCCTCTCTTCATTTTATTTACTCTTTTCATTGTTTTTGCTCCATTTTGTTCATATTCATATTAAAGTTAAGAAAAATATCAGAAAATTTACAAAATGCATATTCAATTTTTCTTATTGTTGTCCAAAAAAAGCACCTAATAATTTAATATTAAGTTTGCTATTATCATTCATATGTTTCTCTGTCCGGCCATTGCAAATACTGAGAATTGAAATTTGTTTTATTTTTCCTGTATAAAATAGCATTGAAATATATAAAAATAAAGGCATTGCGAAAGCAACAAAAGGCATAAAGAGGCATAGGTCTGCGATTTGACATTTCTATACAAAATCTCCATCATACAAACAACGGCGAAGGGCACCATTACACAAATAGCGGCATGACCTCATATAATTTCGATTTCGATGATTTATTCTCAAAAAATCTTTCCACAAGTTTATTTTTCTCAATCGTAGAAGTAACAAAGTGAAAGTTTTATTAAAAACCCGACGAATATTCGAACGTGAATGTCATGCATATGAATAACCTTACCTTGAAACAGTTACAAGACCAAATATCATAGCAAAACAATTTATTGTAACATACATTGATTATGGCACAATCATGAGTGAGAAGTTGGAAACAATTACTTACAAATTTCAATGCGCTATGTGCAATAGAATCAAGAAGCCATATAAGAACTTGCACAGGGATGCCAATCAAGACTGAAGAAAAGACAACCATGTATCCAGAGTTCTTTTGCCATATTAATTGCTATTGGTGCAACAACTGTGTCATTATAGCATAAATTTATGAGTTACAGTGAAAGGTTAGATGTTTTCATAGTGTAGAAGATCTAACCTTTTATGGAATGACACTTGATGGCAGATACTTATAATTTTTATTTCTATGAAGGAAATTAACCCGTTGGATTTGTTTAATTATTTTTTCCGTGTCTACCAATCCTCAATGGCATGGAGACAATAAAACAACAAAAATTAAGAAAGTCTATATATCCGGATACAGATCTCACCATTTCTGCACAACTATGGGGGTTTAGAAATCAATGTATACTCGTAAATAATGTATTTTGCTATCAAACTTTGAGAAAGATGTATTTGTGGCCTAATAGCCTAATGAAAATTTGGACATGAAGACAGTTACAATGGTTTTTTTTAGTATAATAAATTGATTCCAATACAATTGGTGAAAAAATAATAGTGGAGTTTCTTGATAATGTTTTTATGTTTTTTCATATGTCTATAATAATCAGATTGTAATTGGACGCATTATCAATAGAAATTGACATTCAAGAAAAAAATTTATTGAAGAGGGACAAAAGAAAAGTTCTTATGTTAATATTAAAAGCAGGTGTTGGAAAATAGTGCAAAACATAGATTAATAATTATAAGATATAAATAATAAATCATCATAATATTGTTAATTGCTTGAGTAAAAAAAAAACTCTTTTGATTGGAGGAAAAAAGAACAAATACCTATTGCTGCTGAAGATTACATTACCTGCACCAATAATGAAACACAGAAGGAAGAAAATGGAGAAGAAGCTCTTGCTGAAAGTATGGTGATGGATACCTCTCTCAAGGGATCTGGATTGGATGATGGATCCACTTGTGGTCTTTTCTATTGTTTCAGGAAAAGAAATTTAGGACTGAAGGATCCTTATTCTATGGTTAAGCAAAAATCGTTGGAAAATTTTGGTTTCAAACAATCCTAAATATGGGTTGATAGTTTATAAGGGTTAGCTGTTAGTTTTTTGTGGTTTCATCATTGTTCCTATTGGTTGTCTTTTGTTATCTTGTTGTGCTTACATATTTATCTTTCTGATTGTACAAGGGTCTAGGACCTATCAAAATACCTTCTTTAACTTAATCAAAACATAATATTGTTTTTTTATTTATAGGTGTTAATTATATAATTGTTGAGATAGTTAAAAGGAAGGACTTTATAATGTAATAATTTGATGTTGAAGATGAATGATTAATTTGAGTCTTTGAGTCTTTGCTTTTTGTTTTCATTTTTCAAAACAAACTAGATGACCATAAAGTCACTGATTATATCTCTTATTGATAAACAATATTATTTTTCTTTCTTTGATTTAATGTATAAAACTCTACAGATTTAATTTTAAAATGTGATTATTTCTATTCTGTTTTTTTCAATAATATATATATATTTTTAAACTGTAATTTAATATAAATATCTATTTCTTAGAAAGAGGGAAAAAAAAAACTTAGATTAAGTAGACTGCACAAACATTAATGCTGCCTTGTTAGGGATGCATAACTGTCAAACTACTTATCTACAAAGCAACATTTGTATTGTAGCAGATTCTCTAATGAAATGTTTACGAGTCTTTGACGTCTACAACAACTTTGAAACATAGTGAACCACTCTATTTCTTGGCAAAAACTTTGCTAGATCCACATTTTCCATTTAATAGAAAGTTCATATCAGTAAAAGTCTTGAAATTTATTAGTGTTTATTCACGTCACATTTCTTTGTAATTTCAATCCAATATTTCAAATAATATCTATTATTTTCTAGAGGATTATATACAAAATAAAAAATCTGATACTCTATCAGTAAATCAAGGACCATAGACCACAGTTCTAAAATTTGTAATCATTAATATTTTTAAAACTAAACTCGTATTTAAATAAATATTTCTACTGACAACTGCAATGTTCAGTCACGAATCTAACTCAATTTCAATTAAATTCTCCTATTCAATCCTACAATACTCAGTTCCTAATGACTGAATTTTGTTGGATTGTGGATTAAATGTTGTTGTTGTTAGTAGGCAGGGCTACCTCAGTCATCTTTATTGTTTTTCGTAAAAATATTAATGATAGATTTCAATAAAAATTTATAAATTTTAGTGGTTGTAGTTTATGATCTTTGGTTTGCTGGTGATGTTGAATGGTTCTAAATAAATTCTATAGAGATTATGTCTTGCTGAGTGTAAGGCCCAACACCATAAAGAATGAGACCAAGATCCTGTCCTAACAACTTCGATGGAATAAATATCCCTTAATCCTTGATTCTCAACTGAAAAGATTTCAACCTAAAACTCATGAATTTTATACTGATTAGAATTATGTGATCCTTATTCATTTTAGACAAACACGATAACTTTGATTTTTGTGAGCATGAATACAGTTTTTCTCAAAGATCCATGAAGTCCTTTTTCATGCCTTCTGTGGATTTGGAATCTGATATCCTGTTAGATAGCCATTTGTTGACCTCAGGGGCTTCTTTAAAGTTCAATGTTCTTATAAATCTATAGAAAATACTACTTTCGCTTAGTAATTTCATTGTTTCTTTGCACATTTATAAAGAATTGCATGCACATAATCACTAAAAGCATATGTATAATGTACAGCAGAAGCTTAACTATGTTTCACTTCAGATTACAGGGTAACAAATGCTCATAATCTAATAATCTAATACTGCAAAAAGAGAACTATGTTTCTCACTAACCATTAGATCCGCATTGAGAACTAGATCCATGTTTTATATATGTATCTGCCAAAAGTTTTCCTAGTTTCACCTGAGACTTTGTTGTTAGGTGAAGTTTGTCCTCCTTAAGCACAAGGCCATTGGCATCAACACAGTAGACATTGTGAATGCTTACACCCAGCTGTGCTTTCCTAATTTTCTGTACAGGTTCAGTATATGGAGGGTCACCCATGGTTATAGCAACCTGTCAGAGACAAAAGAAAAATCAGAATTAGGAGATCACCAATAAGATGGTTGTGCATTAATCAAGCCAAACATCAATAATTTCAGTATACCTGAATGAAAAGCAAATTAGGCTGTTGTAAATCAGAACGGATATCATATATAAGTCTCTCAAGATTTTGTTGGTAACTGTCAGCAGTTTCCTCAGAGTTGGCATCACTTTCACCCTGATACCATAAAAGAGCCCTTAAAACATTAGAGCTTCCATTGTTGTATCTAAGAGCTGCCTTTGTTCTGTTAATCATGTTGGTGTAAAGAAAGCTTCCCTTCTCCCATTCTTTGATAGCAGTCCCACCAATGGCACAGGGAACCAAACCAACATAATAGCTCTCTCCACATTCCTTATTCTGCTTCAACAATCTGTTTGCAAAAGCCATGCCAGGACCCACTCCACACACTTTTTCTAACATACAAGTATCATATCTTTTCAGTGTCAATTAAAAGTAGAAGCTAGAGACTTAAATTATCAAATCTCATTATAAAGAACATAAAAATTTTGAGGAACAGATGGAGATCATTAATTAGTATGAGATAACATTTATTCTCAGATTGCAGTTGAATGTAAATGAGTTTGTGGGTTTTATAGATTCGACCCAAATCTATGAATGATAGTATGGTACTAGCATATGCTTACTTGTATCGATGTCCTTATGCAGGGGCTCCTGAGCTTCAACCCATTTCTCATCTGAGGTGAATCTGAGAATTGAAGGATGTGGTTTGCATTGATGAGGGACAAATCCATCCCATTTGTTACCCTCAACTCCTCCCCTGCCTGACATATTACTTTGGCCTGACAGTATGAACACATCCAATCTAGTATCTGGATCCAGCCCATTTGTGAAAATACTCACATTTATTGTTAAAATTAGATAAACTGTCAAGTGCGGGCACTTAAGATTTTTCCGGGGATATCCTCCCATATTTTTCTCAAGAGGACTCTGAACTTTGGCATTGAGATTTTTGTAATGCCATACGGAATCCGTGGAGTAAGATGCCCCTCTTTTCGGCAAAACAAGACAAACAAGGAGTCAACTCTTTCGTACATATAGCATTGGATTCTTAAAAACCAATCCTGCCACTCTGACAAAGAAAACAGCTGTGGATAGCATACAACATTGGATTCCACAAATCCAATGCACTCTCTGGAAAGAAAACCATTGTGTATTGTATCTAGGTTATGGAATGCAGGTAGAATTTGCAGGAGGTGGGTGCTTTGGTAGAATAATCCAAAACAAAGTAAGGTGTGAATAAGAGACAAAGCAAATAAGTAAATAAAAAGACTGAAAATATAAAGGAATCTTAACATCTTGCTTTGCTTTTTCCCCACCTCAATTTGAGGATGAAGAGGATCGCCTCTAGTAACCTCTCATTATACATATGCGTTCATTATGTCTGATTATCCACTTTAAGAAATGTGGTTTTTCTTAGTATTTGAGAGCATAATATTAGCGCTCAATGGATTTAATGTTGAATTTAAAGTATGTCATTTTTTTTTCCTTGGATGAATGGATAGTTTCAATTTGATTTAGGATAGTGTGTTAGAAATGTGGTTTTTTAAAGTATCGAGAGTATAATATTAGTGTTAGTTTGAAATAATGGATTTGGTGTTGAGTTTAAAGTTGTTTTTTTTTCCTTAAGATGAATGGATAGTTTACATTTGATTTCCAATAGTGTATTAAGAAATGGCAAGTATCCATGAGTAATTAGTTTATTTAATTTCTATATGACTTGTGGTTTTTCAGATAATTAAATTGATTGAATGAGTTAGGAGAAGTTAACTAATTGGATAATTAAGAGATTTTAATTGATTAATTTATAAATGAAGTGAGTTTTAGGATTAAATAAACTATTTATGGATAATGTGAAAATGTTTGGTGGAAAATAGTATTTTATTTATATATTCATGGATAATGTGAGAAATAATTCATTTTATTTATTTAAATAATTGAGAAAAATTAAATCATCTTAATTAAACAATCAAAATTATATAATCAAATAATAATGAATTAAGTTCAAAGTGAATGTTGAAGAATTAATTAAATGATGATTCTAGAAGAAGAATTTTAGCATCTATATTTGACCTCTTTGAGATGATGTTCCATGTAACCTTTTACCAAAGAAAAGAAAAGGAGGATTAATTTAGAGGAGTTTATAAGCCCCATTTTTTTTGGAAAAATAGTGAAAGACTATTTAGTAAAATGATGCTCCCTTAATATGTTAATGAAGAGAAAATAACATAGGGAGTTCCAAGAAAAGAAATATGAAAAATGGAAGAGAAAAATGATGAATAGTAGAATAAAATGGAGCAAAAAATGAAGACTGGAAGTGTGAAAAGTGAAGCAGAGTGAAAAATCTGATATGAGAGTAAAAATTAGGAGTGATGCTATTCATAATGGATATATGACTATGAATGTAACGATAATTGTGGATTTATTATGTTAATGGTTTATGAAAATATAAGAATGATTGATAATTCTTTAATCCACATGTTATTTTAACATATGGAGGGAAACATTATTAAACATAGTAATATATGTTATGCACCAAGATATAAAGACTAAGGTTACTATTTAATCATGTTGTTCAACTTCCTATTGACCCTAGAAGAAAGTTGAGCTGGAAATCCAAAATGAAATTGATGGTAAAGAGAGCTTGAGAACTATGAAATTTTTGAAGAAGAAGAAGATCCTCAACCTCAAAAATTAAGGAGGTCTATGAGAGATAGAAAATGACCTAATAGGTTTGGTTATTTATTATTGGATTCATATTATATGTTTTCTTTGATTGCTAACATTTATGAACCAAAAACTATGCAAGAGGCTATGAGTATGAGTGGTGCAAATTCTTGGATGAAAACCATGCATGAGGAGATGACTACATTGAAGAAAAATGATACATGGGATTTGGTTCCCTTTCCTAAAGGACGCAAACTCGTTGGTTGCAAATGGGTGTTCAAGAAGAAGTTTGGTCCTACGGAAATGTTGAGAAGCATAAAGCAAGGTTGGTCACAAAGGGTTATTCACAAGTGGAGGGAATAGATTATGGTAAGATATTCTCTTATTACATAGATGAAATCTATTTGGTTATGTAGACACGTGAAATTAGCATTATGCACTTAGTTCATATTCATCTACTCATTAAATAAATCAAATGCATCAAATCCATTCACTAGGAAAATCAGGTCTTTATTCCTAAGGTTATCCATTTAAATTAAATAAATCAATTTTGTTTAATTTATCTCTCACATCAACCTTTTAATTAAATAAACTAAACTTTATTTAATTGAAGTTCAAGTGCATATTCCATACCTTTTTTATTTAAATAAATCAAAGTATTTAAATCAAATTGGTCAAAATCTCCTAATCATCATCTAAGCTAATCTAATCCTGATTAACCTAACCTAACCACCCATCACATCCTCTAGTTTTTTCCACTTGCACCAATAAATCAATTTATTCATATATAAAATCAGCATTTTCCATCAACATGGCATCTTTCAGGAATATTCCCTCAAATTTGAATTCAAAAGCAAGTGGACATGTACATCCAACAAAGCATTTATGAGCTCTTACATGGCTCTTACATGTCCCTTGCACAAGTCAAACTCAACATTTAATTCACAAATTCAAATTTGAAATCTCCC
>VDFB02058242.1:613334894-613362056 GCA_007258455.2 Sequoia sempervirens | reverse complement strand
TTCTAGAACCTTGGACTTGTCACAATCACCACATGTGACCAACCTTGGACTTGTCACAATCTTCACATGTGACCAAGTTCCACCTTTTTGGAGCCCATCTTTTACCCTTTAGATCATCCTAAGAATGTGAATTTTTAATTCACATTTATATCCCCAACCACCTTTCACTTTCCCATGTAGATTTTTGAGGAATTCCAAAAGTCCTCAAATGTCCCTTTCACTCCCACTTGGGGACAAGAAATCCCTTTTTAAGGAAATCTCCTCACTCCCCAAGGTGCATGTCTTTTTTCCACCTCATGTACCTTCTTGACAACTCATCTCCATCTCATATCCCCTTGGCCACTTCACCCTCCACATGTCAAGATGTGAGGGCTTGTGGGTCTCAACTCACCTTAGCCCTTCATCTTGGCCTTGTTGGAGCAATCTTGACAGTTGAATTCTCTAGAGAATTCAAATTCTTCTATAAATACCCCCTCCTCAAGGGCATTTACAACACTTAGCCATCTTGCACCATTATGCTGCCCATTTTCCTTCTCAACACTTTTGCATTTTGATAACTACATGCTGTCCATTTGAATCCTCAAGCCTTTTCAACCATTCAACCATCTTTGTTAGTCATCTTGCATATAGAATCTTGCATCTTAGTCACTCAATCTACCATCTAAGGAGCACACAATTCATTTTAATCAAGGGCCAATCAAGGAGAAATCAACAGCAAGGAAGGTGATATTGTTTCTATTTTGTTTATCTATTTCCTTTCTTATTCTATCTCTCTTTTGGCTAATCTTGAGGTGTCCTTGGTAGTTTATCATTTCATATATCTTAGTTATTTTGCACATTTAGAGTAGTATAAAAACCAAGGTATCACAGATCCCATTAAAAAATCACAAGTATGCATCCCAAATTTGCGTGAACAAAAACCAAATCAGCAATATCAAGGGAGTCAAGATCAAAATCAAGATCAAATTTGGCGAGATCAAATTGCTACACTTACCAAAATAGTTGAGTCATTTTGCCAAGAGACATCTCCACCACCATTACCCATATCAACATCATTCCTTGGTTTAGGGCTTCCCCCTTTACCTAGCACCAATCACTCCATCCAAATCAATCCACCTAACACCAATCAAGCCATCACATCAAATCCTTTGAATATACCATCGACATCACACCAATAGATGGTATCTAATCAAATGAAAACATCAATCATGACAAATCAAAATATGGTCTCCCAAGGACCTATCACCTTGATCATTTTGACCATTCCTATCACCTCGATCACTCCAACCACCCCTCTCACACCCATCACATCTCAACCCCTCACTACCATGATCACTCCAAGCGTATCTCAACCACTTGTCACTACATCGAACACAATTCCAAATCTTCCACCACTAACACCTAAACCAAACACAACAAGACAATATAACATTGTGCTAAAAGCTCACTAGGCCTACCAAAAGGCCATCCAATAATATCTAGCCATGCAACAAGAAACACGAGCTCAACAAGTGCAACAAGCCTTTCAAGCTACCCAAGCCTCTCAAGCTACCCAACAAACACAAGAAAAAACACAAAAAGTGACAACTATTGAGAACAAGGATCAAGATCAATCCATCACTAAGCACCTTGAAGCTATGTCTACTTCATCCAATGATCAAATCAACATATGTCAAGAGTCACTTCTCAATCATGATCAAAATCCACCAACATACTCGACAATGATCTAATTCAAGAAATATAAACATCACTTGGCTCTATGGTTGAAGACATTCACATTCTCTCCACCACAATTTTTGAGAACAATGATCAAGATCTCTCCATCGATGAGCACCTTAAAGATGTTTATACCCCATTTGATGATCAAATCACCATACATCAAGAACCACTCTTTAGTGATCTATTTCAAGGAGTGTTAGAGTTATTTGATCCTATTGACATAATCCATGACCCATCGACCAATGATCATGAGGAAAATGTCTCTACATCACTTGATGAGTTAGAGAACATATCTCAAGAATTTATTCCAAAGCAAGATCAAAATCTTCCACTAAGGTTTAACAATGGTCCTTTCCAAGACATGTTGACCTCGTTTGACCTCATGGTTAAAGATACTAAAGGAACTCTAAACTTGACACTTGATCTAAGTCCACTCAAAGATCAAGAGTATATTGAGTCGCTTCCTATTCCTAATGACGATATCCAAGAACCCTTTATAAGCAATCCATCCTTTGAAATTGACCCATGTCAAGAACTTGATCCAAAGCATGTCGAAGGCAACTCCAAAATCATTCAAGATCAAGAATTTTTATCTTGAAGATACTACAATAATCTAATGGACACTCTCCTATCTATGCAAGATGATCATATCCATGTAGCACACACTCCTCCATCTACGCATGAGATGCTTTCTGTGGATGAACACATAGATGATCTTCATTCAAAACATGATTCCTTTACTCCTAATATTATTACACAAAAAGATTAGGGTATTGATTCGTACAGTCAAACAAAGTTGTCAACATCAAGATTAGATATGTCCCAAAATCAAACTGAGGACATCATGAATAAAGATATCCAATATTATCCGCTCAAGGAAACAAGTCATACATAACAGTATAATCCAGAGTTAGCAGAGCAAGAAATTGAAACAATGTCATCTACAGTGGTCGTTTTTCATAGCATGTTTACCGAACAAGACATCTTAGAATAGGCAGAATCAAAGCATGAAGGTACTACTTCCACCATACTGGGGGAAACATTGTCTCAAGCAAACATCAACATAGGGAGCACAAGGAATCCTTGTGAAGAAACCGATGCCAATACTACAACTAGTCACGTCATGAATCTTCATCCACCCATCACCCCATCCATGAATTGGGACCAACATCAAAAGGAAGATTTGAATCAAAGTACGAAGAATGTTATCAAAGCAAAAGAAGCTAAGAAGCATAATGGAAAAATCAAATACAAATGCATACCAAAGAATACAAAGAAAGATTATCCCTATCAAACTCCATTAATCAAAGAAACTATGGGGAAAAATAAAAAATGGAAAAGTATCCATCAAAGATGTCCACAAAAGAAAAACCAAGATTTTCAAGCAATGCACAAATTATATCAATCAGTTGGTCCTAATTTGATGCACACTTTCATATCCACCCATCATTGCTCATCTTCCCAAGTTTGGAGAGTCAAAGGTTCCAAACTGTCAACCAATCCATCTCTTATCCCTAAACACACTCCATCCATGCCAACATGCATGATATCTAGTTCTTACATTGACCATGTACTCGCAATGACTTCATCATAAGGATTTAGAAGGAACTCTATCACAATGTGCACACAAAGATAAAGTTGACTTTGGTATTGATGAAACAGATCAAGAATCTCAAAAGTTGCATTCAAGTGCACGTATCTTGGTAAAACAACTTCTTAAGGCAAGATATCGATGGCACATTATGACAGAAGCATCTACATCGACACCACTAGGTGGGTCAGTATGAATCTTTTAGAAAAATCCAAAAAATCCAAAAAATATGAAAATCCAAAAAAAAACAGAAAAAGGATTGAAAATAGTAAAGAGAAAAATTGTCCTCTAGTGAAAACTGCATAGACGATGTTTTGGGCAAGACCATGATGAAAACCTGGAAAACAGGCGTCATGTGTAGAATTAAGCATCTACATGTGCCACTTCAGGTGAAAGCATCTCATACCATCCATAATAAATCTAGCATTCCATGCATCTTACCCATAATAAATCCATTCATCCATGAACCATTTATCCAATCCATTTTCATCCATCTGCATCCATCATCCGAGTTATCCTAATCTTGATGAAAGTTTGGGGCATACTTTACACTTGGTTATGGTAAACATCTTGGCATGGGTCATTTTCATTGATCCTATCCTATCCAATATTATCTAAGCCATGAAGCATTATCCAAATCAGCATTCTTTATCCAAACACCTTATCTTATCGCAAGATAATCCTTGGAATCCTTGGAGTACTTACCATATCCATCTATCTGTACACCTATCTGAGCATCCAGCCATCGCATTCCATACATTGTTGGACATTGGGGGTAGATATGTACATCTTGCTTCGAGAATAAATCTTGATCTATATCCTCCAACTTATGTGGTGATCAGAACATTGACAAACATGAAATAAAATTGGTCCACCACTTGTGAGAAAAAATCCAAATCACTAGCCCATGGCATATTTTGACGAGAGGATATTTCTTACCAGTCTTCATCTTTTATCGAACATCAATCCAAATAATCACTATCAATCACATCTAATTTTCACATCAAATATCACATCAAATCATTCAAACAAATTTTGTTCCAAATCAAGCTTCAAAATCCTAATCTATCAAATCCAATCAATCCATCATCATCTTGGGATATTCATCCTAATCCTTGTGTTTCTTAACACTATCCTTGCATTGTTGTGCATCTTGAACATCTCAATCCTTGTGTTGCTTAACACTATCCTTGCATTGTTGTGCATCCTCAACAATGTTATCATCATCAATCCTGATCAATCAAATCCTTGCATTTTTGTGTATCCTCAACAATGTTATCATCATCATCATCAATCCATTGATCTAATCAATCAACCTTAGCTTGGTCTTTAGCAAAATCCCAAATAGAGCACTGATATCATCACACATGTCCATATCCAAATCGTCAAAATCATGCGAAAATCCAAAAATATTCAAAACAAATCAAAAATCCAAAAAAAGTCAAAAAGTAAAAAAAGACATCAAAAACATTGGAATCTGAACTACGTTGTCTTTGAGCTTAAAAATAAGTAAGTCTATTCTTTGATCATCCCCCAAGACATAAAAATCACAAAAACATTTGAAAAACCCAAAAATCCAAAAACATCCAAAATCACACAAAACACAAAAATATTTGAAAAAACATCAAAATCCAAAAACATTCAAAAAACATCAAAATCCAAAAACATTCATAAAATATCAAAAAATCCCAAAACATTCAAAAATTCAGAAATCAAAACATTTGTAAAATCTCCAAAAAATACCAAAAACAACCTCAAAACATTCCAAAAACATCCAAATATTTGAAAAAATACATCTGTCTCATCTTGCTTACACCCGCAACAGTCAATCATCCATAATAAATTGATTGTAACCTTTATCCTTTGGCAAAAGAAATAGAAACAACCACAACAATCAGTGAAAAAAAAAATTCAAACGTAAAATCAAAAGTGAACAACAAACTGTTAAATGCAAAATCAAACTCTTGATCATTTTCAAACATGTCAATCAACCTTATATGAATAGCCTATCAATCAACTTATCAAACCATCATCATCCTATACAATGCATGTCCTAGGATATATCATTCTGACAATGGGCATCATTTTGGATATCACCTTGGATTCTTATCCTATCAAAACACATCCCTTTGGCTCAAAGTATGAAGAACATTGGTTTTTTTGTGTAATCGATCTTTTCTTTTGATGTATCTTATTGCGCTCATTCCAAGGACCTCTTGATGATATTCGAATGCCAGATTTAGAGAGATAGGAATGGGGCAACGATCAATATCTTTTGTCTGTTGTACTTGTTGGACGTTCTTGTAAAATAACTTGGCAAATACTTGCTTTGTTAGGTACATCCTAGCAAGGTTTCCATATGTCAAGTGTGAACAAGAATACTCCTATCTATTTGTTGAGTCAAATTCCATTGCACTAGGTACAACGCCATCCTGTTTCTTTATACCTTGATGCATTGTATCTATGTGTATTATCAAACATAAGGTAAGTATCCCTTTCAAAATCCCAATCCTTGATAAGAAAATCATCATCACCTATCATCATCATCATCTCTAATAAAGTCTCGTCAGATCATGGACTTGTTGGATCCTCTTGTCATCATCTCATTTCTTCTTTCTCCACACTAACATAACAACATCAATGCATCCATCATGCATCCATCCTACATCCACAAACCGTCAACATACCATAAATCATTCATATCATACATAATAGGAAACATCGATCATTTCACATGCATGTTCATTATCATAATATAGATCTGTTAGTCTAAGCATCTCATAAATAATATATTTGCATAAATGATACATTTGCATAATCATAACATATCACATCATCAATCTCATCCATCATCACATCATATCATCATTTAAGTTGTTTAAGGTAATATAGATTTGTTATTCTAAGCATCTTAAAATCATCTCATTTGCATCATCATCCATAACCATTCATTTTAAACCTCTTTATTGCGAGATTGACCCTCAAATAGAATCTTTTTGCTCAATCTCTCGAGAGGGCAATGTACTAGTGTACTTCTTTCCATTGGGAAATCTGAAAAAAAATAGAAAAAATTTCAATTTTGATCGTGGCAAGTTTATTCTTTGAACCAACGCAACAAGTACATTGCTTCAAAGAGGGGAAAAATGTAGACATGTGAAATTAGCATTATTCACTTAGTTTATATTCATTCGCTCATTAAATAAATCAAACCCATCAAATCCATTCACTAGGTAAATCAAGTCTTTATTCCTAAGGTTATCCATTTAAATTAAATAAATTAATTTTGTTTAATTTATCTCTCACATCAACCTTTTAATTAAATAAACTAAACTTTATTTAATTGAAGTTCAAGTGAATATTCCATCCCTTTTTTATTTAAATAAATCAAAGTATTTAAATCAAATTGGTCAAAATCCCCTAATCATCATCTAAGCTAATCTAATCCTAATTAACCTAACCTAACCACCCATCACATCCTCTAGCTTTTCCCACTTGCACCAATAAATCAATTTATTCATTTATAAAATCAGCATTTTCCATCAACATGGCATCTTTCAGGAATATTCCCTCAAATTTGAATTCAAAAGCAAGTGGAAATGTACATCCAAAAAAGCATTTATGAGCTCTTACATGGCTCTTAGATGCCCCTTGCACAAGTCAAACTCAACATTTAATTCACAAATTCAAATTTGAAATCTCCCTCTCTTTGGCACATTGACCAAAATGTGCTCATCCTCCAACCTACCACAAGTTAACAAGTGGCTTCATCTCATTGGATAAATCTTTGTCCCACATTCATCCATTTGGCTATTCCTCTCATCAAAATAATCTATAAATGGAAGGCTTTATTCATCATCAAATCCTCCACAACTCCACAATCTTAGCATTTCATCTCCACAACTTGATCCACAACTCATGCAAAGTTACTCTCTTCAATTGACAGCTAATTTTTCCCATCTTCATAATATCTTCATATCAATTTCATCATTGAGCTTAGCAAAGGATTGGGAAAAGGGCTATTTTCCACAATAGCACCAATCCACTATGGGATAGGATTCATTTCATGTTTTATATGCCTTAGTTTTTCTTGTGATTTGTTTGCATTTTAAAGCATGATTTATTATTTCATAGGAGCACTAATAAGTTTTCATTTATATGAACTAACCCATTTCAATGAATGTTGAAGTTTAGGGGCTATTTGCAAGTTTGTGGTGCTCACAGGTTCCTATTATCACTAGCAATAACATATGATTTAAAAGTGGAGCAGATTGATTTTAAAACATCTTTTCTTCATGGTCACTTGGAGGAAGAAATTTATATGTCACAACCTAAACAGTACATGGTTAAAGGTAAAGAAAGTTTGGTATGCAAGTTGAAAAGGTCTTTGCACGGTCTTAGGGAATATCCTTGTAATGCCATCAACCAAAAATAAATGAATAAATTCATATTTGAATTTAGATTTGCAAATTTTATGCCAATATCACCCAAAATCACTAATACTGCTCAACAATTCTTACATAAAGAGGACAACAAATTCATGAACCTTCCAAGGAGCACCATGGAAATAATTTTTATGATATTAAAAAAAAAAAAGTTCTTATATCTCATATAAAACATCAACAAATGACTAAATACTCTTTTCTCCAAAAATCTCAACAACTGTATGTTTAAACTAGACTACCAATTTTGCTCCAAACTTCATTGAAAGAACACCAAACTAAATGAAACTTTATGGAAAAATAAATAAATTATTTTTTCTGATATATTTCAGCATACAACAGGTCTGAGAATCATATTTTCATCATCAAACAAAAATTTATCTTTTCACACCAATTTTCTTCACACATATCACCAAACTATGTGAAAATAATGCTACCCGATCTTCTCACAACTTCACCTAACATAAAAAATATTATCATGAAATTAAAATTATAGTAAATAGGAATGATTAAAAACTCTATAACATTTTCATATTGATGTCATATTATCTAAAATTATTCACAACATAAAATAGAAAAACCAAGTTTGAAAAAGCACAAAAAACTACATCTAAAGCACACCTCAAACCACACCTGCAAAACTCCTAAGACCAATCTAGAAATACCTAGCTTCTCCAATCTGATTTAAACCTTTGAAATAGATGAAATACAACTCTCGTGATGACATGGAATAACAATCAACAAGGAAAACTCCAAAAATCTCAACAAAAGCAAATTGGACAAACTCTGAAAATTGTTGAAACAACTAAATTATTTGAGCTCCAATACAACCTTTGAATGAGATTGCTCTTAGAGACCCCTGGAATTACCTTGCTTGAGCCTCAAATCTCCATGTTTTATTATTCCTTAAGATTGGACTCCATAGATTTACTAGCCACTTAAGAAATAAGTTGGAGCTTTGTCAAATATGCAAAACAAGAATAATAAAACTTGGAGCCAAAACCTGTTGGAAACTAGGAACACTAAGAGGGGGGGTGAATCGATGTTTGAAAATATTTGATTTTCAAATCAGATCTTAAACTATCAACAACAATAATTGATCCCTCAATAACATCCACAACATATATATAGAAGGAAAAATGTATACATATTAAAAAACACCATAACACCTAGATTTTTACGTGGAAACCCTATTTGGGGAAAAACCATAGTGGAGATTAATCCACAAAGTATACTCTGTTAAAAGTATAATAAAAAGGGGAATACACTACTCAAAAGAGAAAGGATCACTGCCTTACAAAGTATAATTGAAATTACAACAAAATTTTTAACTGAGAATACAACATCTACAAATGCCTAGAATCAATTCCAATTAAGCACACAATCAGATTCCAGATCTTTCATCCGATTCACACTTCTACTTTTCTTAGTTCTGCTATGCTCTACTCTCCTACATAAACCCTTCTGTAGCATAAACAAAATTTTCTCAATAGATCTTCTGAGATTAACCCATATAGTTGTTCTACACTTTTTGTACAAACACAATCTTCTGTACATTCACCACACAAAAATTATTTTCCGATCTCCTTTATGTACCCGCTAACAAAAAAATTGTTATATGTCAACTTCAAAACACAATAGAATACTTTTCCTTATGTCATCCCTAATCACCAATTAGAATTGATGCGTACCCACACAAGTCGGTTAGACTATAGTAGGGACCCAAACCAAAATTCTAAACATAAGAAATAGCTAAACACATACTCCACATACATCCACGATACACCATATAAAATATGTCGGCCAAGGTGAGAAAATAAACCATGAATCATATTATTGAACCTCTTAACTTGAACTCTAACTAAATCAAAACCACAAAACTCACCAATAGGATAGCATACATGCTAAACAAGCTTCCTTAGGGATCCACACCAAAAAATAGTGATCTAGGGAAGTGATCAGATCAACTTATCAACTAGATGTTTTGTTCTTCATACTTTCTTCCGGTAGATTGCACTCACTTACTTCTCTTGCCGGTAGGAGAAACTACTACACTGTGGACCATAATATTGACTCCAGTTGCCATCAATGACAACACAAGAAGCCAAGAATAGTATTTCCAAGCCATATGCCAATAATCTCCCCCTTTGGCATTGATGGCAACACTTAGTGAAAAATGAATAAGTGTCAAAACTCAAAAACTTATCAAAACAAAATTACTGCTTCCCCTCAGGATGTCAAGGAATTTTTAATTTCATTCTCTCCCCCTTTGACATCAATGACAAAGCTTCCACTACTTTTGCTGCACTTCTTTCCTTCAATATTTTACTAATCTCTCCCCTTTAGAAAAATTGAGGGTTTTTATAAAAAATTGGAAAGTTGTTGCATAAATCAGAAGATTATTTTACACTTAGCTTTCATTTTTGAAAGATATTTCTTCCAAGAGTCCACTACAATCCCAATAGTTATAATCAAGTTGTTGTTCTCTGATGTCCTATTGATAATCTGAACAAGGGATTCAGGAATGGTAAAGGCATCATTCAAAATTTCTCCTTCCATTATAATTTTAATCATTTGCTCCATCCTGCATTTGGTATGATCTTTCACTTTCCAAAATGCATCCATAACAGTATTTTTGGCAGAATAAGCCTTTGCATGCTCAACCTGCATTTCATTAATCTTCTTCTTAACTTCTTTGTCCTTGTCCAAAAAACATACTGTAATCTTGTCCTATTCTAACAAGCTCATTTTCAATTTCCTCCAATTTGTCCTTATACTTTCCAACCACATGGGTCCACCTAAGACAGTAATTAAAGATCTTATTGGATGAATAATTTCTTCTAGGAGAACATCTTGCAACAAACTCTCCAATTCAATATTATTTTCAGCAAAGTATCTTCCTAGGGTACCCTCAATGACATCCTACTCATAAGATGGTACATTCAACCATATATCAGTTATCTTTTGTATACCATCTTCATCTTGAATGATTTGCAATATTTTTGCTTTAAACAAAGCACCTTCATCATCACTATCTTATGCATTTTCCACAACCGGTTCAACTAGTTTTGGTTCTTCTCTTGTAGTACATTCCTCAAAGCCCTCATTGAATACATCCACAACCGTATGTTATTTTCCTTTTTCCTCAATTTTTTTTGGCTTGGGTGTAAGGAGTGACACAAACCAGTTCTCTCTCTCTCTCTCTCTCTCTCTCGCTCTCTCTCTCCCCTTTTCATTGCCTTACCAGAGGATGATCCAACTTCAACTATTCTTACCAAAAGAGGATTAACACTTACACCAAAATTTTCCAACACCTTTCTAAAGAAATTTTCATAAACTTGTTCCCCATTTTCAAAAGAGTTGAAATGCTCAAATATTTTCTTGCACGCCGGTATATTTTCTTTCCATATCACATTGTCATTCAGAGGCAAGCAATTCAAGAAATACATCATAATGCATATATCTAGGGTGCCAAAGCTAAAAGAGTAGCCTATATCCTTCAAAAATTGTACATTCTCCATTAACTGATGTTTTTGTTCCTATAGAATCTTGCAATGTGCCAAAGTTTGTTGCAGTTGTAGCATACCGGATTTTTTTGTCTATACCATCCATTCCACTGAATTCCTCTTGATTTGCATTGATTAACATGTCCAAATTTTCCACAAGTGTAGAAATTAATGTTACTTGCACTAAAAAACATACTTCTGCATTCTAATGACTTATTCCCAAACTTCTTGCATTTAAAACACTGACCAAAAAATGAAGTGCTAAAGTTTATTTTC
Source organism: Sequoia sempervirens (assembly GCA_007258455.2). Classification (NCBI taxonomy): domain Eukaryota; kingdom Viridiplantae; phylum Streptophyta; class Pinopsida; order Cupressales; family Cupressaceae; genus Sequoia; species Sequoia sempervirens. Next base: position 613,350,525 of record VDFB02058242.1, on the reverse strand, counting down.
TTCTACACTGAGAAGCCATATGTCCAAATTTATTACAAACAAAGCAATATCCATTAAATTTATGAGAATTGGGTTTCCTTACCAAATGTATTCTTATGTTGGGATCCAAACCTCTCACCCTTCTCATAGCCAATACCTCACTTGTCATTTGTATCCTTTTGTCCTTTGGTTATCTCTTCAAGCCTAGCAGAGCTTATCCTAAATTTCTCCTTGAATTAATTTGTAGTAGTAAGCTCATTTCTAAGGATAGCTACTTGTCTCTCAAGCTCTTTTTCATTTTTTTTGGATTTTTGCAGTTCAATTTCCAACTGAATGAATCCGCTATTAATTTTGTTGCATTCTTCATATTTTTCTTTCAGGGACTGGGCCAGATTCTCCTCATTCTTCTTTCTTCAATCTCTTTGGTGAACTTCATCGCCACATATTCCATTTCAAGATTTAGAGTTGTATTGTCCTTAGCAAGTTTTTCACATTCTTTTGTTATTTCCCTTAGGGTTTGATTCAAATGGACATCATCTGGACCTTTGCTTTATTTTTGCTTCAATTGATCACATAGTTCCTTCCTCTTTTCCCTTGGCTCATTTATCTTATCCTTTAGCGATTAAATGGATTTTTGGGTAGCCACAAGATTCTCTTTTAGTTCCATGACCTTTGTTTTGGATTGATCAAGATCACCAAGTACCACCATAAGCTATTGTTGAAGACCACCAACCTCCATTGCAATTCAAGATCCACCTCAAGTTGTTAAACTTTAGAAGAGGAACCAACTCTGATACCAATTGTTGGACACTAGGAACAGTGAGAGGTAGGGGGTGAATCAATGTTTGACAATATTTGATTTTCAAATCAGATCTTAAACTATCAACAACAATAATTAATCCCTCAATAACATCCACAACATATAAATAGAAGGAAACATGCATGCATACACATTAAACAACACCATATAACATTTGGATTTTTATGTGGAAACCCTATTAGGGGAAAAACCACGGTGGAGATTAATCCATAAAGTATACTCTATTAAAAGTATAACAAAAAGGGGAATGCCCTTGCATTCAAGCACACTCACTAGAGCTCACTACTCAAAAGAGAAAGGCTCACTTCCTTACAAAGTATAATTGAAATTACAAAAAATATTTGAATTGAGAATACAACATCTACAAATGCCTGGAATCAGTTCCAATTAAGCAAACAATCATATTCTGGATCTTTCATCCTATTCACACTTTTGCTCTTTTTAGTTCTGCTCTGCTATGCTCTCCTATAGAAACCCTTCTATAGCATAAACAAAATTCGCTCGATAGATCTTCTGAGATTAACCCATATAGTTGTTCTACACTTTTCACACAAACACATTCTTCTCTACATGTTATATGATTTTTTGATCTCCTTTATATACCCACTAACAAAAAAATTGTTATATGTCGACTTCAAAACAAAATTGAATACTTTTCCTTATGTCGGCCCAAATCACCAATTAGAATTGATGTGTACCCACACAAGTCGACTAAACTATAGTAGGGACCGAAACCAAAATTCCAAATATAAGAAATAGCTAAACACATACTCCACATACATCCACGATACACCATATAAAATATGTCAGCCAAGGTGAGAAAATAAACCATGAATCATATTACCTAAACTCTTAACTCGAACTCGGACTAAATCAACTCCACAAAACTCACCAATAGGAGAGAATACATGATAAAAAACTTCCCTGGGGATCCACAACACAAAATAGTGATATGGTGAAGTGATCAGTTCAGTTTATCAACCGGATGTCCTATTCTTCATACTTTTTGTTGGTAGATTGTAGTCACTTACTTCTCTTGCCGGTACAAGAAACTACTACACTATGGACCATACTGCTAAGTCTAGCTGCCATCAATAACAACACAAGAAGCCAAGAACAATCTTTCCAAGCCATATGCCAGCAAAACCAATAATATATGAAACCAATTTTGAAACTCAAATTAGGTGCCAAAATACCACTACCAAAGAAAATAAAATTTTATTTTTCCAAGTGTCTCCTAACTTCCACAACTCCCCATGAGTTTCCAACTTTACCAAAACTTCCAATTACCACTAAAACCCAAAAAATAGTCCATGTGAAAATTCCAACTCTCCACTTTCCAAAATGAGGGAAGATATTAAAATTAAATATCTTTTGGTGTTTAAGTAATATTCTAATCTCAATCGAATTACAAAATTTATTATTTCCCAGATTGTCAACTAATATTGATTTGCTATTTTGAGATTGCCAACTTGCTATATTTAGTAAGTTTCTATTTAAAAAAATAGAAAAAGGGACATGAAAATTCCTCCCTTCCCAAAATCTCTTGTCTGCAATAAATTGCAACCATGATGCTTGAAGTTCTTGATTCCCAAAATATCCAATCATTTAAAACTGCAAGACATTGATAATCCTCTATCTATTTGATGTTGCTTCTTACTCCAAAACAACCTAAATATTTCTTGAAAATTATAGTTGTTCTTTGTAATATTGAAAGTATGAATTTCAAATTAAAGGGTATGCACAGTATCATGATGGGCCAAAAAGTGGCAATATGATGGGTATGTAGCTGACGACTTCTTTTACCCAAAATTGATGAAATGGAAAGGGTTTTCAAAGGAGATTCTCAAATTTCCACCAATATAAATTATGATTTACTTTGAATTTAATAAGTAACTATTATTCATTTTCTATTCAAATTACGGATAAAGTCCTGATTGATAGATTGATTGAAAAACATCTATAGCTTTCAAACGGTATCACATTTTCAAATCCAAAAAATGTGTCACATTCTATGCTTCACATACTATAAGATTCAAAATAAAAAATGGATTTCATGAAGTTTTGACCAAGGTGGTCAGATATACGAGTTTTTTATATTTTTTAAAAGTTGTAATAAAAAAATCATAATTAATTATTTACTTGGAAAAAATTACAAAAAAATATGCATCACATCAGGACATGAGTCCTCTCCTTATATCTAAAATCTTATAAAATAAATATTATCATTTTATTGTGGTTAGGGTGGTTAGACAGACACCTACTTCTTTTTTTTTCCCTAAAATTTAAGTACTACTGCATTGAAATTTCAAATTTTTACCAAATAGATTTTAAAAAAAAAACCTAGTTGTTTAGAAACTATATTCAATTTTCTACAAACTGTATTCTTACATATTTTTAAAATTATATAGATAACTTATTCAATTTTTTACGTCAAGTTGCCTAACTTTGATTTTTTTATTTTTTTTTGCCACTTGAGGGCCTATTTTTTCCATGATGATCATGCACATACCCTAAAAAGTATTACTCCATATTATTTTGGGTTTAATAGCATTTATTGCATATTTTCCACACAATAATCTCCTCTTTTCAACTCCTTTCCAAAATTGAGTATATGCCCTATCACTAAGAAAGCTAACCCAAAATCTCTTGTAGTATTTCTCAAAGATATAAATCTGATTTTTGTACCTTATATGATGGTTATAATAGTAAATAAAAATATTGGAAATATTTACCTCATTTTCCTTGGAGTTGAGGAGATCATCCCTATAGGAAACAACACAAACTACTCCTAGCTTGGCCACATTTTAAAGGATGCTTGATGCATATTCATGATCAGATTTGGAACAATAATGGTACATATAAGAGATTTCAAATGATATCGATGAAGAATTATTTTCTTGATCGTTTTGATTTTTGGCTTGTCTAATGTTTTTAGTTTTGGATGTGGCCACACTCAAGTAGAGTTATTAGAAAGGTGTGCAGTGCACCACGTGATGGTTGCATAGATTTCGGTTTTCACCTTCCTTTTAGGATAGATTCATGATGCATGTTGGATCATCAAAGATTTTATAAGGAGGTATATTCATGAGCTCACAATTTTTGACATGTTTGACACATCATCTCTTCACTACAAATGGATTGTGCTCATTATAAAGTCATATCTTTTGGGAGTTTGTCAAAGCTTGTTGGCCTTTCTATTTTCTTCGTTTTTAGGATGGAAGCTTTGAGTTAGTGCCTTTGGGTGATGCGATTTGTCAACTAGACCTTTTTTCTAGGCTGTGTTTCTAGGATTTGATCATTTATAGGCCTCTCTCTTTGCTAAATATTTGGAAAGCTTTAATGCAGAAGCTAAGAATTGATGAGCAAAGTTTGTTGTGACCTAACCAAGGATCTATGATTAGATTGTGTACTATCAAAAGCCAACACCTGGTAGTGATTAATTTTGTGTTGAGAAGGCATTTTATTCTTTCTATAGCTATAAAAGAAAAGGGATGATAGATGAAAGGGTTGGATTCCAAGTTTCAGTTTCCTTTTTCAAGGAAAAGTTTCTTTAGTTTTCTTAGGATATAGAACTATTTTCATGATTAAAATTGTAGAGCTACTTTTCTCTAGCATCTTATATCTTTTAAGGCTTAAACTATTATCGGATTGCCATCCGATCTCTGTTTTAAAGTTCATTTGATATTTAAAGCATGGATTATTAAGAAGAAATCATTGAGACTATGCATGTATGGCCTTTAGCAAGCTTTCTTTCTTTATTTTTCATTATGAATGAAACACTGTCTTAAAAGCTAAATTTGAATAGTTTAAGTAGCTAATTTCCATGTTGTATGCTCATATAGTAAAATAATTTGTGAAAACTCAATTATGTCGTTGTACTTCTCTATTTTTCTAGAAGGTTGTTGTATTATCACATTATGTTGTATTAGGAGGGAGAGTTCATGCAATTTCTGAATGTTTTTTTTGTTACCCTTAGAAATCTTTATGTTTGATCGAACCTTAACGAACATTGCCTATAGAAAGATTTGAAATTTTTCACTGTGCTTGTTGTTAGCCTTTGTTGTTCCTGCTCTTTCCAACAATTAAGGGTTGTGGTGTTCTATGTCTAATTATATCAATCATAGGTGTGAAATTTTTTTCTTTTCCTTAGTCTTTTGATCTTTGGCTTCTTTTGTTTTTGGCTTTGAAGATGTTTGAGTTTATGTAAGGCCAGTTAGAAGGATGGGTAATTTACCACAAGGTGGCTACACAAATTTATTTTATCATTTTCCTTTTAGAGGAGGGCATGAGACATGTGTCAGCTTAGCAAAAAATTTCTCCAAAACATTTTTAAGAAAACATAAGATCCTCGCTCACGTGACATGTCATCTCTCTTCTATAGGAGGATTGTTCCTCTTATAAGATGATATCTTTTGGGAGTCTGTCAAATCTTGGTGGCCTTTCTTTCTCTTAGTTTTTTGGATGGTAGCTTTGAGTCAGTGCCTCTAGGTGATGTGATTGGTCAACAAGACCCTTTTGCTAGATTGTTTTCAGGATTTGATCATTTACAAGCCTCTATCTTTGCTAAATATCTAAAGAGAATTAATGCAACAACTGAGAATTAATGAGTAAAGATCATTGCGACCTAACCAAAGATCTATGATTAGATTGCAACCTATCAAATATCAAAAACTGGTAGCAATTACTTCTGTGTTGAGGAAATGCTTTCTTCTTTTGATGGATATTAAATGAGGGTAATGGCATAATGGGGGGTTGGATTCCAAGTTACAATTTCTTTGTTAAAAGAAAAGTTTCTTTTGTTTTCTTAGGGTTTTAGAATTATTTTCAGAAGAAAAGTTGTAGAACTACTTTTCTTCAGCATGCTATTTATATTAAGGTTTAAAATATTGTCGGATTGGTATTTGACCTCTATTTCAAAGTTCATTTGATATTTAAAAACATGAACTATTGAGCAAAAATTGTTGAGACTATGCATGTATGGTCTTTTTCAAGCTTTCTTTCTTTATATTATCATTTTGAATGAAACACTATCTTGCAAGCTAAATTTGGATAGTTTAAGTAGCTAATTTCCATGCTGTATGCTTGTATGGTAGAGTAGTAGCTAAAGAAAATTGTATTATTTCATTAAACTTCCCTATTTTTTTGAAAGTTGTTGTTTTATCGTGCTATGTTGTATTAGGAGGAATACTTCATGCGATTTCTAAGATATTGTTCTATTACTCATAATAAATCTTTATGTTTGACTAAACCTTAATGAACACTACCTACAAAAAGATTTGAAAGTCTGCACCGTGTTTAAAGTTAGCCTTTGTTGTTCATTCTCTTTCCAACAATGAAGAGTTCTATGTTTAATTATATCACTCATTGGAATGATTTGGGTTTGAAATGTTGTAAAAGCTTTGGTACATCGCCTTTTATGTTTTATGTTTACATTTCCTTCTCCCCTTGTCTCCAAACCCCAAAGAAGATCGACCTTTCTCTTAAAATCCTAGAGGTATTCAGTGAGGCATAATTTAGCACCCATTCGTTGAATTTCCCATAAGACTATCAGAGAGGTGCAAACTTTGATGATCAACAATTTTATATTGGCATGCCCAATGGGACAAGAAATTTTCCAAATGCCTGATTAGAAGTTCAAAATATTTCTTGAATCAGGCTAAGAAAGGAAACTAGAAGTTTCATGCCCAGAGTCCAAACAAGATCATCTTCTAGAGGTCACTTCCAGTACTCTTAGTTACCTACCTTAGCCCCTAGGAGGAGAAGACTTATAGGATCCATATCACCTGTAAGGAGCAATATAGTAAGAAGTAAGAGCTTAGTACATCTAGAGCTTTATCTACTCCACCTAGAGGCTCAAACTTCCAAATTAGAATTACTTGTATACCCGATTCACAAGAATCTTTTCTTTATGGCTCATGTCCCTTCCCCTACTCTTAGAAACTTCATAACATGGGATAACAGTAGTCCACTACAACCATCCACACTCCTAGATGTATGGCTTTCCATACCCACTAATACCCTCAAGGCTATCCCAAAATTCTCTGAAGAAGACTTCAAAACCCCTTCTGAACACCATCAATATATAGCAAAGGAAAATATTGCTTTAAGGCTATTAGCCACCTCTTTCAAAGGAAAAGACCAAGATTGGTCTTGATCTTTGACTTCAGGGTCTATTATCTCTCAGGACCAACTTGGAGAGAGGTTGTTTGAATGATTTTCAGAAAAGGGAGATCACTCCTGACTATTACATCAATTGATCACCATCAAAAGGGCCCCACAAGAGGCCATGAGCGATTTCAACACCAGGTTTGATAAAAATTGGTAGAGGATCCCTGTGACTACTTGAACCCTAGCTGTGATGGCATTCATTTTCTATTTGAAGGATATCAATTTGCACATTGCAATTATGATAAATTCCATGGGAGATGATATCTTGTAGTCTGAAACATATGAAGCGGTAGTGCATGCAGAAAATAGTTAGATCGATGCTAGGAAACTCCCACCACAACCCCCTATTCCTATGTTCACAAAACTCTCTATAAAATCTCAGGAAGAAGCTTCTCCAATCACTTCCGCTACACAATTGAAGTTAGGCATGCCGCAATACATGTATATGTATCCCACCACACAAAGCAACATGTCAAGCTCCAACTTAGTCATGATAGATATTAATGACATGAAGAGTCTCATGTGTACTTTTGCTAATGAGCTGGTTATCATCAAATGCTAGTAGGTGATGCCTCAAAAGATGAGCACTTAGACCTACAATGGAAGCAAGCCATCCTCTCAACATAACACATACCAAGGGCTTTCTCTAGGAGGAGGCTAACAAACAACATCCGCAAACCAAATATTTTTGGTCACCATGCTCTTTTAGATGGTAAAAGATAGCTAAAGCAGAGAAATGATCCTAGGCTAGAACAAATTGGTTGAAGAGGAGAACGTATGGTGCTTCTTTTGCAACAATAGCCATATGCCCCAAAATTTCCCAAGGGGGAATATACAACAAAGGGTAGTGAAACAAAGAAACAAGGGCATGCTCCCGAATGTGAATGAGTACGAATCATCTAAAATGGAGAATGCGCAGTTTAGAGCAAAAATGCAAGGGATGTCCCTAGAGCAAGAGCTAGAAATTGCACCCAACCAAGCACTCTTCTCATGGATGGAAGAAGAAGATATGGTATTCATAAACGAAGATCCAACAACTAGCGCTCTACAAGTATAGTCAGATTACAACATGAGGTCTAAAAGAAGGCTCACTAGAGAATATGTGCAACAAAATTTTCCACAACCTTAGCCATGTCAACCGCCACCACAAGAGATGTAGTTTCCACGACCTGGCATCTAGCTTGTCCCATAGTCACATAATATACCATTTCCCGAGAAAGGGATGAGTGAAACACCAAGCCCAATCACATCAGAATGTTTTCTTCTAAAAATGAGGGAAATACCATTGTTTAAGCCAAAGGCCCAAATAGTCAGGACACTTAACGTGGTGGAGCAATTGAAGAAGTTGCCCGCTAATGTATCATTTTGGGACGTCATATGTATTCCTAAATAAAAGACTTTGATTCAGGAAGCATTGAAGAAAGAAGAGAAAATGCCTTAGACGGGAGTAGCTCTGATATGTGATCAAAGAAAAGCCAAGGTAACCGCATCAAAATCTCAAGTGCCAAAAACTGTAGCATATGCAAACAACGTGGACAATGCAAATGAGAGAGAGGTAAGCAAGCCAAATCCCACTCCTTTATTTTTAACACTTATTGTGGAGATAAGCTTTTGCATAATAATATGATCGATTTGGGATCCAGTACAACTGCCATGCCAAAACAAGTGGCCGATGCCTTGGAGCTCAGGTATGAGCCCCTTGAGAAAGGAATCATGCAACTAGATGGGAAGAAGGCCCCAACCATCAGTTAGATAAAGGACTTGTCTTTGACCCTCTTCTCATGTCCAAGTCAAGCAGTCACAGAAGTAGTAGTGATAGAAATTTCACTGGTCTTTAGAATGTGTCTATCAAGAGATTTCACCACCAAGCTTGGTGAATACCTAGCACTTGATTGGTCCCACCTGATATTGAGAACCAGGCATAGGGTGAAGATGAATATTCTTTTTGTATCTTTACATCTCAAATATATTATGGAAAATGCTATCCTATGCTTTGAAGTTGCACATACCTCTATCTCTCAATAGGAGAGATATTTTGTAGAAATGCTAGAAGATGAAGAGGATACAAGTGAGCGGATTCCTGAGGAAGAAGTGCTACTCAACCAATTCATTGATTCTGATCCATTTGAAAACTTCCATGTGAAAAAGCTAGGAACCTATGTAAGTTTTGATAGTGATCAAGTCTTTCTGAAACTAATGAATGATTAGGAGAAATTCGATGACCCATCTAATAAAGCCAAGTCTATGGACCCTATATTTTGATAGTGCCATGTGTAAATACAACTCTAGAGTAGGTGTCTAATTACTATCTCCGATGAGATCTGCAACTCTCAAAGCTTACCATTTTTTGTTCTCATGCTCGAATAATGATGCTAAATATGAGGCCTTGGTCCATGGTATAATCCTTGTAGAAAGAATGGGTATAAAGAGAGTGCAATTTTTTAGAGATTTAGAGTTGGTGGTGAGCCAAGTCCATAGTCAAGAAATTGCAAACACTCGAATGAAGTCATATAGACATCAGATTTGGGACTTGATCAATAGTTTCAAAGCCTTCAACATACAATTTATTCCTTGATCTCGTAATAGTGTCACTGATTAGATGGCATTTGATGGATCAAAAGTTGAACTAGTTTCTGACTCAACCAAGAAAAATGCAATGCAAGTTATTGTCTAACCCTCAATTCCTAACAACAACAAAAATTGGAAATTTTTTGATGATGATACTCAGATTTCTACCTTCATACAAAAAGGAGGAATGGTTCTCGATTGTTTTCCCCCAAGATTAGAATTTCCCGAAGAGTAGGTCATTCAATTATCCTAGAGGGTTGATTTCCCTCGAGAACCTTTTTGACTGTGAAGTTACGAGAAATGGAAAGCAAAGGTTCACTACAAATGAAAGAGATTATGAAGAGCTTGATGTTGGAAGTGGTAGAAAGTTGAAAGTCGGAAGGAAGGTTCCACAAAAAGATAAAGAAAAATTAAGGGATCTATGCTATGAGTATGACAAAGCTTTTGCCTAGACTTGTGATGATCTTAGAGGTTATGACTCGGGTATAATTTAGCATACCATTGAATTGGAGGAAGGTTCCAAGCTCATCTGACAAAATCAAAGGCTAGTCAATCTGAAGGTTAAAGCCTTGATGGTACAGGAGCTCACCAAGTTGGTCGAGTCAAGAATCATATATCCAATCAAACATTCCACTTGGGTGTCAAATCTGGTACCCATCTGAAAGAAGAATGGTGACATTAGACTTTGCATCAATTTTTAGGATTTGAGCAAGGCCTCATTGAAGGACCATTAACCATTGCCATCAATGGAGCAAATTCTATAGATAGTAACTAGATCCAAAATGTTCCCATTGGTTGATCATTTTTTGGGATATAACCAAGTATATGTAAAAGAGAGCAACCAACAAAAGACAACTTTTACCACTAGGGGGGATTTCGCATATGCCAAAATGTCATTCAGATAGTCAAATGTTGGTGGAAATTTTCAACGAGCAATGTATATTGCTTTCAGAAGTTTAATCCACCTAATTATTTTTATATATCTGGATGAACTAACGGTCTTTTCAAAATCAAAGGATAATCACTTCAATCATCTAGAAAAGGTTTTCCAGAAATGCCAATAGCTTGGAATTTATTTAAATCCCAAAAACTGTCTTTGGAGTGCATCAAGGTAAGCTACTTGGCTTTGTAGTGTCTAAAGAGGGAATATAAATAGATCCCAAAAGGGTTAGGTCTATAATGGAATTACCCCTGCTAGTAAACCAAAAATGACTCCAATCATTTTTAGGGAAAATCAATTTCATCAGTAGGTTCATTCTAGACTTCACCAATAATGTGAGGCCTATCACACTAATTCTTAAAAAGAATCTATTGTTCACGTGGACCCCTAAAGGAAAATAAGTTTTTGAGAAAATAAAGATAGTAATTTCCACTACTCTGATATTAGCTAATCCGAATTTTTCCAAAGATTCCCTACTTTATGTATATAATGGTCATGATAGTATAGCTTTGGTGCTTACATAGAAAGGTGATCAAAATGATGGAGAACATCCTATTGCATTCCATTCAAGAACTTTGAAAGGTTACGAGGTTAGGTATAACTTTATAGAAAGAAAATATTTTTCCATAGTTAAAAGTTTAAAAAAGGTTTGACACTTGGTGTCAGCCAATAAGATCACTATTCTTGTAGCACATCCCAATGTGCGGGAATACATCACAAAAGGTGAGATCACTAAAAAAAGAGCAAATTGGATCACTAAGATCCTAGAATATGATGTAGAAATTCAACCAACCAAGATGGTTTGGGGAAGAGGTTTGTGTAAATACATCAGACAGGAAATGAGTCTTGTGGCTGAAAAGGAGACTGATCAAGTCTGAAGAATCTTGGATGGCTGATCAGACACAATATATGCACAAAGGGTACTACCCGTCTACCCTTCCACTTTATAGAAGGAGACACTATTGATTGCAAGGTGCTAGGTATGTATTAATTGAGGGTGTACTATTTAAGAGAAATTATGATGGTGTGTTGCTCCGATGTCTCGACAACCTACATGTGGAAAGAGTTTTTAATGAATTTCATCACAATCCTGAGGGTGGACATTTTTCCACCAAGACTACTACTTTAAAGATAATGTGATTAGGATATTATTGGACCTTTATGTTTTCCAAAGCACATCATCTAGTGCAGAAGTGTACACAATGCCAATATTTTGTTGGCAAAAGAAAGAATACTGCTTTACCCCTAAGCCTAATTGTAACCAAAGAACCCTTTAACCAATGGGGTTTGGATTTTATCGACATGATAAATCCTATCTCCAATGTCAAACACAAATGGATCCTCATGGAAACTGATTACTTTGAAAGGTGGACAGAGGTCGTAGCCCTAAAGAATGCAACAGAGGGGGAAATTGTTAATTTCGTTGAAGAGATAGTTGCCAGATTTGGTCCACCCAAGACCATCATATCTGACAATGCCGAAGATTTTTTTGGGTTAGGGATGTCATATATTTTGCTATCAGAGATGGTATTTTCCTTAAAACTTCATCAAATTACTACCCACAAGGGAACATGTTAGTAGAGTCCACCAACAAAATCCTAATTAGGTTAATCAAACGCATTGGGTTGGAATGACAAAGAGATTGGCACAAGCATTTATAGGTTGCTCTGTGGGTGGACTGAATTACCCCCAAGTAGATTCTCAAGACCTCCCTTACAAGCTAGTGTACGGAAAAGAGGTAGTGATACCCATTTCCATAGAAATTCCTACTTTACAACTATTGAAAGCCCTAGAGATTGAAGAAAATGGTGGAATGGAAGTAGGTTGGTAGAACACCTCAAACTGGAGGAAGACAGAGAGAATGCTCATGGATCCATGATCAATCAACAACAGACAGTCAAGTGATGGTTTGACCAAAAAACTTCTAACCCAAAATTCAAAGAAGGGAGCTTAGTGCTCAAGTATGATAAACGTACTACAAAACCAAGGCAACACACAAAATTTGAAGCAATGTGGAAAGGACCTTTCCAAATCAACACATGCAAAGAAAAGAATGCGTACGAGCTTGAAAATATGGAGGGAAATGCTTTAGATATACTAGTGAATGGTATTTATCTGAAAAATTTCCATTAAAATGCATAGTTCTTTAAAAAAATTAATAGCTATATAGGTACCATATGTCAAAATTTTGTAAATGTTTTGAAATTCTTAGAATAAAACAACCAAAGAAGAACACTAAAGAAACAAAAAGCTTGTATTATATTATATTTATCAAAAAAATTACATATAATGCAAGCCTGAGGCTAATATTTGAACATAAGTCTCTCTCAAGTAAACCCAAAAGGAGTTATGGAGCCAAAAGATCCAAAAGGGAAGAAACGTGCAAAAATAGTCAGAAAGGGCCTCTAGCCATCACCCAGGAAGCCATAGAGGCTCGTTATCAGGTCTTCCTTCTTATTTTTCTTTTCTTCCTCTTATTCTCCTTGTCTGTCATTGTGCAAAAAAGGGCTGAAAACACAATGAACATGAACTCCATGACACATGCTCAAGGATTACTCATTGTGACTTTGCACCAAGAAGTCGAAGTGCTTCCTCCAAATTAGTCCTGGAACACACTCAATGTCATACTCCCACAACAAAAAAATGACAATTGGCTGAGAAGATTAGTAGTGTGTCTCAACATCCATGGTACAAAAATCAGAGAGGAAGGGAAACTAGGGTACATCTATGCCAAAGTCCATGTGCTTGTAGAGGTCCATAGCACTCAGGATACCAACTCTAGGTATGGCCACTTGCACTATCTTTCCAAGCCCTTCCACTAGCGAGGTGTCGAACATCTCGTGGCATGGTTCAATTATCATAGGCTTGGACACATTCAGGTCTAGCAGTGAGGCCAGGAAGCGGGAAAGCACATTGCAATTGCTCTGAAGCTAGTTCTCATCAGTAATGAAGTCTGCGTTGAATAACCACTTGAAAGCTACCATAATGAGGTGGTCACATTTCTTTACCCGATGCTTGATTTGGTCGCTAGTGACGTCTCCCGCGAAGTAGTATTGTGGTCTCCTGGGAAGGAGCCAGATGGGAGTTCCTAAGCCAACAGACATTCTGATAAAGCAGGGAATTATGGCAGAATGATAATAAGTAGAAGGCCAACTAACTTAAGAGACTATATGTTTAAATGAATGTTGCAAAAGGTGGCATAGCTATATATAGAAAAGGCGAGCTGACAAACTCAACAAACAAAATATCTATTTTTGGTCAGATGGCAATGGAATGTTTTAAGATAGAATGATTAAATAAGGTAGGTAAATCATACAGAGGATCTAATGGAATTCCTTGAGAAATATATTTGGGCATTGAGAGTAAATGCTCTCATATGCTAGCCAATTGTTGACATGTGTCCTTTTCCATCATCAGTTCCAGCCAGCTGATAATGAGAAAAGACAAGGAATAACATGCTAAAAGCTCTGACAAATTAATGGTTACGTCTTTTCAACAGGTACCTTGCATCACTTCAGCATGTTCCACATAGTAAAAGTACGCACTTCAATGCAATGAATTTATTTGTAAAAGAGGCGGCAAGGAGAATGTACTAATTCCATGCTCGCAGTGTTCTCAACATTCCCAAGTGATATATATCTTATGTTCACATGTATTGCCCTGGTGGCAACATTTAATGGACCAATGATAATAGTGTAGTCTTAAATACATGTACATGCAAGAGAATTAATTGCATTCAAAAGTAGGTTTTACTTTTCAAGCAAAAGACAAGTGGTCGTTTTCGCTAAGGAATTCTCTACAACTTCTTGATACAGTCATGGTGGAACCCTCAACCTCTGGAAGACAAGTTGCAACTTCAAGTCAATGACTTGGCCATTCCAATATTTTTGGGTGGAAGTTGTTCGCCAATGCCCTAGTAGTGGAGGAGTGACCTTTCAAATTCTGCAAGAAGATGCCAGTTGATAAAAAGAGAGGTAGTACAAGATATTGCCAACAATTTTTTTGATCCCAAGTTGTTGGCTAACCCTAAAAGCCTCAAAGAAGGCGTGTTTAAGAGAAAGGAAAGGTATGAGCCAACCAACGGTTTTGTGCTTTGGCTCTGGGATTGTGGTTTTCCACAGTTCATGTTTCCCACTATGCATCCATGCTCAAAGTTAGTCGATGCATGTGCTAGGAGATTCGACGAGGTAACAAGGGTCATTCAGAATGGCAAGATTAGGGTTACTCTTTCTGCTAAAGCCATACGGGACATGTTGTGCATCCCTATGGCTTGGGATGTAGAGCTTTTTGATGAATAGAAAATGGATCTCTTCAGGGAAGAAATGGCCAAAAGAATAAATTTGCATGAAGATGAAGCAAAGGAATGGCCAAACAAAGGTCATCTTCCCTTTCCTCTTTCATACGAGAAATTCAAGAGGGACACATAGTTAGTGTTCTCGATGTTGGCATAGGTTTTTGGTCTTGACGATGATGCTTAGGTTTTTCCTTTTCAGTTTGGCTTAGCCTTTGTGCTAAAAAGAGAGAACCAAAGGCACTATGATTTTTCCGAAGTAATAGCTAGAAAGATGTTGAACAAGCTGAAGAATTATGGAATTGATTCCAAATTAAGGTATTCTTCTTTCTTGGCTCATTTGGTTTTGCATCAGAATTATGAATGGTTGGGGAGAAATGTACTAGTATCTAGGCTAGATGAAAGGGGTTGTCTCTAGCCAATTTTTGTGTGGACCCAAGTACTTTCTAGAATAGGAGGATACTATTGGTTTGTGGATCACTTTTTGCAGCCAGTGCTTCAAGAATTCTTGCCTCGCCCTATTGGCCGCTTCTCTCCTAAGGTCCTATAATGGATGAGAATCTTGCTGACTCCAGTGGATTATTTCTTGGGTGTGGACTTCACATTTACTAGATTTCGTGGCTTTCCCGACGAGTGTTTCTGACTCCCCAAATTAGTGATAGACAGAGTCTTTGCATTGGAGGCATGCCACTAGGTGACCGTTGTCAACAATATCTATGGTGCTAGAAGAAACAAAACAAAGTCACATCCATTTCCCCTCAATATTGCTAACAATTTAAATTGTTTGTAGAAGTGAGAATGAGACACAAAAGCACAAGAGCACTCCTAACGAAGTGTCACACAAGACGCCCCCTTTATTATT
>VDFB02058242.1:613140609-613334794 GCA_007258455.2 Sequoia sempervirens | reverse complement strand
GTTTTTCTTCAAAAGGTAGTGTTTGGTGCTTTTTTCACTATAAATTAACCGTTCATCAAAAATTGAAATAAACTAGACTCCATTAGACTACAAATTTAAAAAAAAAAAGAAAAAAAATCTATTACTTTCAAAAATTTCTAGGGGGAGCATGACCAAAATTCTACTTTTTAGGAAGTGCCCACTTAGAAAATTAGTAAAAAATCAAATATTCATTAAAAAATTATTAGAAAAATCAGGCATCAACTACATACTATTAGCTAGCTTCTAACCATAGCAATTTTAAAAATATTACAAAAAATTTCACCATGCTAGGGTCGTACAAGAGTTGCTTTGTTATGTTTTTCTGAAAAAAACAACAATTTGTGTACATCCCTCTTTTGAACCCCTTAATATCAACCATTTTCAAAATAAATTAGTAGTTTAGAAATTAGACTTAGAGCACTTTGATCCGTGTTTTTGTTCCATCTCAAAATTTTTAGTGTAGCTATTCTCAATTTCACATCCAAGGTTAGTATTTCCTGATTTAAAAAAAAAAGTGGCCACTTAAGCCCCCCTTTTGGGAACCATCTTGGTGCACTTACCCAACTATTGGCGCTACAGTTTTACAAGCTTCTCCATCATATTTTTAACTACCATATCATGTATAAGAGATTTGATTTCATTATCATTTAGTTGTTCAAAAAACCTAATAGGATCAAATACTATTGAATTTATCCCATGGTATCTCGAGTGAAACACCATCTTCATCTAGTTGATAGAAGAGTTACATACCCCTTTGCAAAAATCAATAAACATATAGATTTGGTTTCATTCCAGATAACTACATCCTTTTAAAAGTTGCCTTAATATGCACATAGAAATGATTATCCTTTGGCATTCCATTAACACCTTCAAAAGATGATGTACAATTTTCGTAAGTGACTAGAAGAATGGTCTCTATGGTGCATGTACCCTTATTCTTCAAAAGCTTGGTTGCATTCTTTGGACCCATATAGAGAGAAATGAACAGGTGGTACAAAAATACAATATATATTTGCAAATGCTTCTAAGTCCCAATGTTTGGAAACTGAATTCACAAAAAAATCAAGGCTGGCACCCTTTGCAAACTTCTGATCACAAGTATCATAAAGATTAGGATCCAATTTTCCTATTGCATTGAAAATTTCACCCAAGATGTCTTGATCCCCCCTTACATTTCTCACATTTGAAAATTCTTGTGGCACCCTTACATTTCTTACATTTGATAGCTCTCTTACCTATCACCATTGATACAGAAGTTAACATATTTGATTGACGAACACTAGGCACTCTGTTCTCCAAAATCTCTTGCATTGAATTTAAACATATAAGACAGTTAGATTTCATAGAGTGCATCAAAGCATAATCAATTTTAGAGGGAGAATGTAATACTGAGTCATCCCTTGTAAAATGTGCTCCAATATTACAACATTAGTGATTGTGTCTCCCTTACCAACATTGAAACACTTACAACTCATAATTGTGCAAAGCATATCGGTCCCCATGTGGGCCCAACTAAAAAAAAAATATTTTGAAACAAGTTCTCAAGCTCGATTAACCTGACATTTCTTCTAAATGCATCTTGAGGTGAAAAAATGAAATGGGCAATGATCTAAATCCATTATCTAGCACTTGGCACAATAGTCAAAACATGTCAGGTGGCCTTTAGAATCACCCTGGAAAATTAGTCAAATGACCTCCTAGAGCTATGAAAATGCATAGGCATGCACCCATTTGATCAAAGAATGTAGTACAATAAAAAAATTGAAAAAAAAAATCTTGAGGTGCAAGATATTAATTCCCAAAGTGGCTAACTCAAACATTTCTGCAATTTCACTTGTTAGAAACCAATTCGAGCACACCAAGTCACATCCTTGAAAACTTCAAAAATCATATTTAGGGAAACTACCATTGGACAAATTAAATAATTTAGGTTCATTGAACATGTTTTCAAGAGGGATTTCCTTCAATCATCATTCTTCACGAGATATTAGAGGTCAAAGTTGACCACCTTGAAACATGTTGAAAGTGCAGATATAAAATTAGAACAAATTGCATTTGCTTTTGATCTAGAAAAAATATCAAATCAAATATTGAGGCTATGAAATTTGACCAAGGAGCATATGAATGTGAGGGGAATGTAAGGAATCAACCCATTTGTCATGATGATCATCCAGTTGCAAAATATCAACTCGAATAGTAGACCACTTCGCAGAACTGAGAGTTTAAAAACAATAAAACAATCCCATTACCTTCCAACTTTGATTTTCATAACTCTATCAAAAATCATCACACATGATCGAAATCTAACACACATGTTCAACTATGCCACATGAGTACACTTGCCAAATTATTTGACATGAAAATCAATTGGATTTGATTTATGACTCGCCAAAGTAGGACACTACGGTAGATATTTCATGTGCATTGCTGAGTGTGCAAATCAACCATTTTTTGTCATGGGCACTCAAAATTTGAAAATTTTGAATGTGCCATCAATGGCTTTGACTAGGGATGGATGCCCCTTATGGGAATGGAAAGATTCCAGATCTTTGGGGAGTAGACCAAGTGCCAAAACCATTGGGTGACTGAGTTTCTATCAAATTTTCAAACCATATTTGATGGCCCCAAGCCACCAAATGAAAAGAAGAACCCATGTTTTCCTCTATCAAACACTACTTTATTGAAGTAATTGATTTCCCTCAACACCCATTTACCTCTTCCATACGACTGCAACATGAGTGACTTCATTTTTGCCTAAGCAAGTTTTAGGCCCCTTCTAAACAAGTGAGAATCTTCTTGATTACAAACATTGCCACTAACATCTCTCACAATTTTTCTAAGTATACCATTGATAATGCAATCTATGTCACTTTGCATTATATGTCAAGCATAAATGGAAAATTTTCATCATCACATGAAACATTTGTGTTATATTCATTACATGAAATATATTCAAACTAAAAGTAACACTACTTGCTCTTCATCTTGTTGTCATGGTTCATCAAAATGCCTCCCAACTGAATTGCAAATTGAAAGTATTCATAATCTTCCAGGTAGTTGGCATCTTGATACTAAACCTCATCTGCAACATCTTTTTCAAATGTAATACATTCATAGGCATATCCCTCTAGTAGCTCATCAATGCGTTTCTTTATTTTCTTGAAGCCACATTCTAACCCTATGTTAGATGCATCTTCAAAGTCCTTAGCAAAGAGTAGATTATATCTACATCAATAAGTATCACCATTTATCATTTCTAGTAAAGATGGAGGCTCATCAAATAAGGGGTTTTCCATTGCATTCATTTCTGTCATAAAAGCCTCAGCCTCCTCAGCATGAAGGTCCAGATCCTTCAAGTTATTATTGCACTCAAAATGACTGTAATCACTAGAAGAGAAGATAGACACATTCTCAATTTCATTCTCATCCTCAGATTATTCAGTACATATATTTGAAATCTCTGCCATATCCACATAATCTGAGATATCATGGTTAGAAATCTCTTCAAGCTCCATAGCAATACCACCCAAAAATGGTGGCATCCTATTACTCAAATTCTCATCATAATGTATAGCCTGATCATCTAAGAGTGAAATCATGTCATCAACATCTTGCATGCTAATGTTGTCCTTATATGATGTGAAAATTTCTAACTCTACTTCATACAAGCTACTATAACTAGTAGAATAATAGTCAACATGATCAACCTAATGAGTTGAATGTGCATGGACATGCCCAATGAAACCAAGCTCACTTTTGACAAAGCTTTCAACCTTGGCAATATTGTAATCAGGAGTACATGGTTCTTGCATAATGAATGATGAATACATTATCTCATTATCACTCTTTTCTTCAAACAAAGTTCCATCAGATTCATTTGAACCATAAGATTGTAGATGGACTTCCTTTGTGATCTAATCATTGGAGCAACTAGTAGTTCCATTACATGGTGTGATATTCCAAATATTTGAAATTGTTTCCATCTCTTTATCAGTTGCATCATGTAATACATTTGAAACTTGATGAATGCAATCCACAGGTGCATACACCACATTATTTTGATGCTCACTAAATTTTTTCCTATGAACATGAGGGGTAATCACAACATGGGACAAGTCTTACTCACGGGTATGTGCAGGATCATGATGGGCCAAAAAGTGGTGATATGATGGGTATGTGGCTTACGACTTTTTTTTAACCCAAAATTGATGAAATGAAAATAGTTTTTAAAGGATATTCTCAACTTTCCACCAATATAAATAATGTTTTATTTTGAATTTAATAAATAATTATTATTCATTTTCTATTTGAATTACGACTGAAGTCCTGATTGATAGGCTGTTTGTAAAACATCTATAACTTTAAAATGACATCACATTTTTTGAATTTGAAACATGTGTCACATTCTATACTTTTCATACTATAGATTAAAAAAAAAATAATTTCATGAAGTTTTGACCCGTTATAGTGGTTAGACACAAGTTTTTATATTTTTAAAATTTGAATAAAAAATTCAATTAATTATTTACTTGGAAAAAAATTACAAAAACGTATGCATCACATTGAGACATGAATCCTTTCCACTATATAAAAAATATTATTAAAAATATTTATCATTTTATTGTGGTTAGGGTGGTTAGACAGACACCTAATTCTTAGTTTCTCCCTAAAATTTAAGTACTACTGCATTAAAATTTCAAATTTTCACCAAATAGATTTAAAAAAAAAACCTAGTATTTTAGAAACTACATTCAATTTTCTACAAATTCTATTCTTACATATTTTTGAAAGAATATAGATAACTTATTCAAATTTTTATCTCAAGTTTCCTAACTCTGATTTTTCTAAATTTTTTGCCACTTAAGGGTCTGTTTTTTCCATGATGATCTTGCATATACCCACACTCACATCACTATTTGAATAATAGCCCATAACAGGGCTAATGTGATCAACATTATGGAATGATGTATAAGTTGAAACAATAGGTGTGTAAGTGCTTTGATATTGATTTTTAATTTTTCACTTACACCATTCATCAACATTTAGTGTCTCAGGGCAATAAACACTTGTAGACAGATAACTCCTTTGTATTCCATATTTCAAGTTGTTTTCAATGTTCATGGCTATCCCATAGGCTTTCAATGAAAGGTTTTAGTATCCTTATCTCTCAGTATCTATAGCTCATCTCATTATCTCATCTCATTATCAAAGCTTCCTCAATAAACAACTAAATACATTGCATCACTTAGTCCAAAAACCTCAGGAATATCCCCTAACATTTTATAAAATCTCTAGTTAAATGTTTTGACTAGCTCATCCTCTTCTTTCTCAATGTTCATAAATTTATTGAGTAGAGAACTAGCATTGATTCTTTCACCAAATTACTCCATGAACACTACTTTGAACTCATCCCAAGAAAAAATAGAGCATGTTGGTACATCAGAGAACCAATCTCTTGCGTCTCCTTTCAAAGAATGAAGAAACAACATTCTGATCATATCCTCATGATCTATGTCATAGTCATCCATTAAATTGTTGAACTCCTACAAATGATTATTAGCAGAATCACTCTTCTAACCATTGAATTTTGGCAAGTGTTCCCTAATTTTAGATGGTATGAAATTTGGGAAACCATAAATTCTATCAAAGTTTATGGCCTTGTACCATTCAATGCTGAAACTTCTTTTATTACATGATAGGGGCTACACACTATGCATTGTTACAAGCAGGTTCACATAGGGATGCATAGGTTGATGATACATTTTCTTAACACTCTACAAGCCTTTTCATACTATGCAATTACATAGGACAACTCAAACTTCTTTTACAACTTGATCTTAAGCTTTTACAATGAAAATTCCTATCTTAACTTGCTTAAGATCTTCTAAATGAGTTTCTTCAAAAACATTTCATACTTCATTTCATAACAGATACTACAATCTAGTAATACAAAAGTATGCAGAATAATCACTACTATCCCCTTTCTTAGTGCTTAATTTCATTGAATAGGGAACCAAATTTTTCAAGACTTACAAACGTTGGTTTTATATATAGATTTATCTTTCTTGAAAATGAAAAATTAAAAAATACCTGGATATGCTACAAAAAAGGGTTCTTCCTAACTGGAAATCTTTGTAGATTTGAAATGTTCTTCACATCTTCATCAGGTTCATTTGATAGAGTCACCACCTCTCTTCATAGAGGACTGAACTTCAAGAAACCTGAAGCTCTTTGAAAAATGAGTTTCATTCTAGGTCTCCTCCAACAATAGAGTGACACATATAAATTCTTCTAAATCTGCTGCAACACAACCACTTCTAGGTCTAAAAATTTCTCAATATTTCAACCAAATGTTCAGATTCACGAAATTCTTGACTCTTAAGGATAGATGATCTTGTATCAAACATTTCTCAAATTCTCTCCAACAGAACCATTAATTTGTTGGCACTCAAATTTTCTATCAACTTGAATCCTAAAGGGCTTCTAGGCCTTATGGTCAGATTCAAGGAGAGATTTGGCCAACGAATGAGAGATTGAATCAAAATCCCTTCTCTCCCTTGCACTTTAGGCTCTGTTAAAATTGGGATGGTGATCCCAACAATGTGCTTTCAAATACTTGCATGCCAAAGTATCAAAAACAAAGTAGACAAACAATTTTCCTTTAAATTCTTAATAGATACAATATTGTAAAGGTTTGGCTAACCTTCATAGAAATGTCTAAATTAAACATGAGAGATATGATTCATTAAATTCCACACACCCATAACAAGATTAATTTAAGTCAATTTTGATTTAAAATATAGTTGCTCACAAACAATCTCAGGAAACTGTAACATTACAAACTAGTGCCTAATCCTAGTGTGGAGTCACCTAAACCATGAAGTTTAAAACTCATACAACATTCACTCTGTCATAATTATTCCTATCATATGATGCATTACACCATTGATACTAGAAACCAAGCCAAACATAATTCATCCATCCAAGCATACAAAACTTACACAAACCTCTGTTTATGTTTCATACAGTTTAATTCATTCTTTGAATGAAAGTAACAATACAAAACAAAATTTCATGGAAAAAACAAAAGAAAAATAATATAAACTTTTGATTTCTTTTATTCATAATTTGTGCAATGTGTACAATGGAGACAACTAACTCAGAATATATGATCATTTACATGCAAGTATAACATTGTTGTGAATAAGTTCCTCATTACATGACTCAAACAACCTTAGAAACCTAAAACCAAACACTATATATTTCATATCCTATTGCAAAATATGCTTTCCCATGAGACAAAAAAAAATGAACAACCTCCCTTCTGAAAATAGAAAATCTGCACTTAAGGAAAATGAAAAAACCTAAATTGAGATCCCTTGTAGATGCCTAGAAACATTCAGCTCCATAGATCAATAACTACCTCCACTTGTAGAATCCCAATCTGCACTTTGATTCTTGCTTCATGCTTGACTTTCCCTTTGCTTCATGTATCTTGTGTTTGCCCTGTAATAAAGAATATTCCCTTCCGAGAAAAGCCATCATTATTACGCCCTGCAATTGAAAATGTCCTTGCTTGTGAAATATTTTACCTCCTCTCTATCTGCTGTAAAAAAAATGCTTGCATCTATTCATTTACCCTTTTATTTGCAGCTTTAAGCCTATATTTTCATGGTGAAACAATTTCACGCTATCAAGCTTTTCATTAACCCTCACCAGAGAATTCTATAAAATAAAATTTTATGTTTGTGCATATTACTTTTTCATTTAACTTTCCTTGTATTTTACACACTTAGAAATTATTTGTTTCAAACAGTGAATACTTTAATTCACTTTATTAGGCAATGTAAAAATCATTACCCATGCACATGCTTTTAATTTCCTTCAAAGAGAATATTTTACATTTACATAGTGAATATTTAAATTCACCTCTACAACCATTTTTCCATCAAAATTTTCACATTAAAATAATTCCACAAAGCCATCTTTGGGCCCACCAAATCATTTACTCAAACATTGCAAGCACTTACTGGTCACCATCACAAATCTCCAATTTGGTGGGAGAAATAAAAAACTTATCAATGGCAAGGAAACTTTATTCTATCGGGCAATAAAATAATTTACCCAAACCTTTATATCTTAATTCTCCAGCAAAGAAACTTTTGATTCTAATTTGAGAAGGATTTGATTTATTTAGGCAATCAAATTTCTTTTTTCCATGTATTTCACATTCTCATTTACCTTGAATTACTTCTCCATATTTAAAAGAAAACTCAAATATTTTCCATTAGACAAAATTCACAGGCCCACCATCTCATTTACTCCAACACTTACCCATCAATACTCATTGTATATCACCAAAAAAATGAGAAAATGAATTATTAAATAGTGATAAGCCATGAAGATAATGTGATATTGTCCATCACTAATAAAATGAAAAAAATGACAAATGGAATAGCAATGAGTGATATGAACTCACAACATTGCTCATCACCATTTGAAAGAGAGAAAGGAAACATCAAACAACAATGCCTCGTGAAGAGAACATGGTTTCAACCATGGCCAATCAAACATGGAAAATAAGAATGAAATAAGAGATATGCGACATTAGCACATGTTTGATATTTTGTAGCTTCCATGGATGCCAATGTACTATCAAGCAATTGTTTACAATAGTCAACATACAAATTTGTCTTCTCTCCATCAAAACCTTGTGTGCATGGGTTTTTCTCGAGCCACAACTAGCTGCACATACAAAAGGCATTTTTTATTCTACCACAACTTGGTGAGCTTCCTCAAAAATGCACTCATGCCTCATTTGCATTAAAGTTGAAGAACCCCTGTCCACCATGATTTTCAGCCTAAGGTAACTTCTTTCTCACCATTGGTTTGACCACCACTTGATAGACCCTTCAAAACTTTTTCTACTCTATGCCAACACCCCAAGCCCTCTCAAGATTCCTTAACCTTGGTCCTCATCAACTTTTCATTTTACTTCATCACGGTCAGTTGCTCCTTGGATATTTGTTGCACCCAATAGACGCTTGCAATGGTTAATAGGTAGGTCTATCATCCCTATTTAAACCCTATGTATGCCGGCTTGTCATGGATGACAATGGATAAGCTCACAAAGAGCACTCAATGGCATATTTATGCTTTTGAAGTGTTGAAACTAAAAGTTGCAACCTTACAACCTAACACTTAAGTGTAGCATGTAGCTTGAAAGAGCCTAGTGCACTGCTCTTCATAGTTCTCTATACAGTCTTGCCATGGTTTTTTTCATAATGTAATTAGGATACATGAAATATAATTAGGGCTTCATTAGCCAAACAAAAAGTCCTCAAATAATTTTGATACATTTTCATTGCAAGCACAAACAGTTTCAATGCATCGAGTAGAGAAGCGTTAGATTTTCCACCACATACTAAGCATTGAAAAAAGATAATTTCAACAACAACATCACGTACCCATGTAAGAAATTCCTCTGCAATATCAAACATAAAAAATAATCTTTTCTTGTTGGCATGGTGGCTACCTCAATTCATAACATATTCCCTAATAATGTTATTTACAATCTCGCCACAGTTATGCTCTAGTATGATATTCAAGCCATGCATATAGTAAGATTAGGGTTTCAATGGAAGTATAAAATTCCTTAAGAAATTTTGACATATTTTCCTTGCTAGCTCAGATCTGTTCTTGCTCATAATAAACATTTACAAGCCTTACACATGCACCAGACATTAAATAAATGCCTCATGTAGCATCTCCATTTGCCTTTGTAAAAATTCATTTTACCATATTAAAATAACCTTCTCCAAACACAATAGTTTCTCCTTTGAAAAATAAAACACTTCCTTCAAACAATGACCTATTAAATTCAAAATACCCTACAAAATGATCTTTTCAGTGTCTACTGCCAAATGTGTGAGTGAATTTATTTTCTTGGAATATTCTAGAGATGCCACTTCCATTAATATATGTGCTAAGTAGACAATACATCAAAGCTTGCTTATTTGTGCTTGAATCTATGAAGGGTCCATTTGTATTAGTTTCATCATGTTGCACTAACTTTGGCTTGTAAGTTTCCATAGACTTTTTTGCATTATCAACTTGTATCTTGATAATAAGAGTGTCTTGAGGACTTCATCTCTTCAGAACTACCTAAATTTTCCTCAACATTTTCCCCTAATATGCAACAATTGCACTCATCTGCTGGTGCTATAGTTTTACAAGCATTTCCATCATACTTAACTACCATAGCATGTATAAAATATTTTCTTTCATTATCATGCAACTATTCAAACAACCTAAGAGGATCAAATAGTGTTGAATTTATCCCATGGTATCTTGAGTGAAACAACACCTTCATCTAATTGATAGAAGAGTTGCATACCCCTTTTTAAAAAGAAATACACATACAAATTTGGTTTCATTCCAGATAACTACATCCTTTTAAAAGTGGCCTTAGTATGCACATATAAATGATTACCCTTTGGAATTCCATTAACATCTTCAAAAGACGATGTACAGTTTTCATAAGTGACTAGAAGAATGGTCTCTATGGTGCATGTGCTGTTAGTCTTTGAAAGCCTTGTTGCATTCTTTGGACCCATATAGCTCAACAAATAAACCTAGTAAAACAATACAATTAATATTTGCAAATACTTCTAAGTTCTAATTTTTGGAAATTGAATTCACAAAGGAATCAAGGTTGGCACCCTTTGCAGACTTCTAATCACAGGTATCATAAAGATTATGATTTGGTTTTCCTGTTGCATTGAAAATTTCACCTAAGAAGTCTTGAGGCCCCCTTACATTTTTGACATTTAAAAAGTCTTACTATCCTTAAGCTCTCTTACCTAATCACAATTGACAGGGAAGTGAACACATTTGATTGAAAAACACTAGGCACTCCATTCTCCAAAATATCTAGCATTGAATTTAAACACATAAGACAATAAGATTTTATAGAGTGCATGAAAGCATAAGAAATTGCAAAGGGAGAATGGAAAAGTGAGTCATCCCTTGTAAAATATGGTCCAGGATTATAGTATTAGTGATTGTGTTTCCCTTACCAACATTCAAACACTTACAACTCATAATTTTTCAAAGCATGTCGGGTTCCCATGTTTTCCTAGCTAAACTAAATTTCATTTTGAAACAAGTTTTAATTCTCAATTGACTTGATATTGCTTCTGAATGCATCTTGAGGTGATAAAATGAAATGAGCAACAATCTGAATCCATTTTCTAGCACTTTGCACAATAGTCAAAACAGGTCAAGTAGCCTCTGGAATCACCCTGGAAAACTAGTCAAACAATCTCCTAGAGCTATGAAAATGCATAGGCATGCACACATTTGACCCAAGAATGTAGTGCGACAAATAGATTGGAAAAATAGATCTTGAGGTGCAAGATATTAAATGCCAAAGTGGATTACTTAGAAATTTCTACAATTTCACCTGTTAGAGACCAATTTGAGCACACCAAGTCACCTCCTTGAAAAATTGTTAAATCACCTTTTAGGAAACTGCCATTGGACATACTAAATCATTAAGGTTATGTTGTCCCTATAGCACACACACCCCATTCAAAATAAGGACCCTCTCTTTTTGACCTTCATCAAGTCACTTTTGCAATTGTGTCATTTTGTGTGCCCCTAATTCTGAGCTTCAGGTGGTTAGGGACCTCAAAGTCATTATCCTTAGTTGACCCAAATTCACCACCCAAAAAATTTATAAGTCCTTGGCTCATGTGGAGGTTTTCATGTAGACTTCCCTTAGTAGTTTGCTCCGACATCCTCCAACCTATGTGGGTCTAGAGCTATGGACTTCTCTTTGCATGTCGCTACCTTGTCTTTGTTGTCTCATCAATGACCAACTTAGGATGTCCACCTGCATGGCATGTCCCACATCCTCCTTGGTCACCATATTTCAACCACACATCAAATGCCAATGCCTCAAGGTCCTTCTACCTTGTGGGCTTCGCCTTTCCCATTGTCGACCTATCGAACTCTATGCCCAACTACCTAGCCAATTGTCGTACACACATTCAATGCAGGTCATTAATTCACTTAATACTATAAATAGCCCTCTGACTTGTTATTTTCACTGATAAGATTTAAAATTTTTAGAGAGGAAAATGACAATCATATCCCCTATACTCACACGAACTTTTGGAGACCTTGAAATGTGATCTCTATCAAAATTGTTCATGACTCCTAGGTCAGTTTTCCACCCACATTTTAAACTACGTCTTTGAGTATGATTTGTTCTAAATTAATCAAAAAACTAAAAATAAACCTACAGGTCCACCTTTGTGGGCCACTGCATGTGAGTGGCCCCTATCCTGCCACCATTCACAAATAGCCGCTCCTTTCCAACATCTCGCATCGCAGATCTCACCGAAGTCACCTCCATTGAACACATAAAATTCCAAGTATTAACATATGGGTTGATCCTTTCAAGCCACTGAATGCTCATTGCTATCATTTGAAATGTTGCTTGCTAACGGAGAAGCTATATCTCCTTCTCACATAATGGATCCCACTTCTCTAGTGGCCACTCACCATTCTCACAAGAAAAGCCTAATTCGAGTGTTCTTTGCAGGTTGTTTAGTGCAAATTGCTAACTACCATTCATTGTTGTCTTAATGCCTTAACATTAGTGGATGAATCATTGCTCCCTCCTGCATCATAGAATTCGCTATCCTCCTTTCCATTTAGGTTCACAAACGAAGATGTCAAGTCTAGACTAACCTTGTGTGGGCTAAAAATTACGGGGGTCCGTCTACGGACTGCCCTACCATCATCATCATTCTAAGTGTCCAAGAAGCCTTGTCTACCCACATTGTTTCCTCCGCCCAAATGATTCCCCTCTGAGTCTTCAACATGAAATGACTAAGTTTGGCACCTTGTGGACCGTTCCTTGCAGGTCATTGTCTGTGGCCAATTGTTGCTTGGTTGTCATTTACTAATGACCATGCCTCCTAGATTTCAACTGCATTACGGAGCCCAATCTCTCCCCTACCATCCGAGCACATCTAAAGACAAATGACTAAGTGCCTTATAGGTCACTCCTTATGGACCATCCCTTGCAGACTGCCGCCTCATTACTATCATTCCTAGATGACCATATCACAATGAATTCCTACCACTTCCTACCCGCATGCCTCAAACCAATCAAAGTGGAAAAAGCTAAGTCAAGACCGCCCTAGCTACCTATGGGTCCCACAATATGGGATTTCTCTTGTGGGTTTCCACCTCTTAACCATTGTTTCAAAATGGCATAGCTCCAAATGTCTATGAAACCTCCTTCTTCCACATACCCTAAACCTACATGAGTGAAATAGCCAATCAAATGCCTCCAAAGACTTTATAACTAACCCCCACATGCACCAAATTATTTTTTGAATACCTCAACCACCAAGACTCCAATGCAGAATTTTGAGTGCAGGCAACCATTTGTGGGCCGTCGTAATCTTGGCATCATTTTTCTCCCGATGGCTACCAACTAAGGGAAACTTGTGTCCCCGAGCTTGCATCCCTGGGCCCACATCCTTGATTTTTCTTAAACAAGCCTCAAACGATGAATGATAATGGATTTTATGATCTTTTGAAGATGAATTGTTGGATCTAACCCTTGTTGCAAGATTTAGCTAATACTTCCATAATGTTTATGTGAATATGCTTATTGCATCTTTGTATGTAGGATTTATAGAATCTGCTATGGGACCATCGAGGAAGCTTGTTGAGAAAGAGAAAGGAAAGAAGCCTAGAAAAGTACCAAGAGGGAAAGAGGAGAAAGATCAAATTAAGTACCATTTCCATGGGGTGGAGTGCACCTCCAAAGTTTCCTCCACTTGGGATTCAGTATCAAACACCAACCTTGGACATGCAGATATAGATGAATTTTGTTGAAGGGTCATGATCAAATTTACAACTGAAAATGCATGAAAAATCAGAAAGAGTGGTCTCACCAAGGGAGCTAGATTTCCACTAGCACTCATTTCTCTAGAACTAGTGATGGTATATAAAGAATGCCACAATAGCAGCAGAAAGATTGTTGATCAAGATGACAAAGTGTTGCTAGATTTTTCTGCTAGATTCATATGCTAGACATTCCATATTCCTACTTTCGATGTCATGGAGGAAACAAAGAAGAGATATGCTAAAAATATGTGGAAGGTAGTCCCTCTTGGATGCAAGAAGCTAATCAACTAGCATTGTTTGAAGGAGAAGAGGGGCAGTGCTACCAAGGTAAAACAAGAGCTATTCAGGAGCGATTTCCATGAAGAGTACCATGACTTGGTCACTCTATTGAGTAGGGTGATGGGCCTCCCACTACTGCCTTGTTCAAGGAATGGATGTTATATCTCTCCAAACCTTGAACAATCCATTAAAAGATGTGCACTATGACTACCCTGCTGATTTGCATGATAAGAGTATACTTGTACCTACACAGTCAACAAATAAGTTAAGAAAAATAAGAAGCCAAAAGCTTCTCATGATGATTATATGATCTTCTCTTTTCTTGGATCTTCATGATAACTATATATCTGATCTTGAGACACCTTTAAGTCTCTGATTTGATGCTTAATAAGAAATAGGTTGTATATTTGATGGTTTGGCATAAAAGGGATATGAAATCCTAAGCTCTAATATCATTTTCTCTGTCTCTTACAACCATGTCTAGAGCTATTAACAAATGAATTGAAGATGCAACTGATCAACAATGGGGTTCATCATTCAAGAAATGATAGATCCCTTTTCTCTTACATGTCTTCTTTTACTTCTAGATGTACAATTTATCTTTTATTGCATCCTATTTAGTTATTCCCATGGATTGTGTGGGAAACTTATCATACTTCTTTTAATGAATTTCAACAGCTACTTTATGCAAAATTTTGTGTACTATTCCTCTTTTTTGTAAAAGAGTTGTATAATGAAAATAAAAAATTCATTTCATGGAACTATTTGCATAGTTATGAGTAACTTTAGTAGAATATTTTATGTACCTTTCTCCTACAAAGTATAAAATATTAGTGATGTTCCAACCTAACTTGATTCAGCTAAAAAGAACAATTAGGTAACAATCTTAAATCTATTTGACCCCTTGGAAGGAAAAGGGGAGAAAACAAAGAAACTCGAGATATTTGGAGGAAAATAATACCTAAGAAAATAACAAGGGAAATGGAAAGAATATGAGTAAAGGTATAAGTAAAGAGAAAATTAAAGATGTTAAACTTTCATTCCAAAATGGGAAGTCACATGGGGTGGATGATCTTCTAGTTGAATTCTATAAAAAATAATTTAGAGTGGAATGTAGATGATCTCCATGTTGTTTATTGGGAAGCAATTGAAGTGGGAACATTAGGGGCTAAAATCAATAGGGGCATTATAAAGCTCCTCCCAAAATAAGGTGATAAAATTAATATTAGAAATTGGAGGCATATCAGACTATTAAATGTCTCTTACAAAATCCTTATAAAATTGATGGAAAAGAGATTGACATTTATTCTTCCTAACATAATAAATAATACTCAAGCTAGTTTTATTAAGGGAAGTTACATTCTCAAGAACCTAATTACTAGTTGGGAAGCCTTGCATTGGGAAAGGAGAAGTAAGAAAAATGTGGGAATCTTGCTCCTTAATTTTGAAAAGGCCTATCATAGAGTTGAATGGTCCTTTGTGATGTCTATGTTGGAAGCCTTTGGATTTCCCATGGAATTCTATAAGATAGTGAAGGTACTATTTAATTATAAAAATACTCAAATTGAAATTAATTTATCTCTTTCAAATTCTTTCCCTCTAAGTAGATCAATAAAGCAAGGGTGTCCGTTAGCTCCTACCCTATTTTTTATTGGTGTAGAAGATCTATGTTATACTTTGAGAATAGATAAGCTTGGGGCCTAGTTAAAAGGTGTAACCCTATTTGACAACTACTCATTGATTAATATTGTGAATGAGGGAAAATACTTGTTAGAAAACAAAAAAAAAATAAAAGAGTGCAAACAACAACTATAAACACCCTACATTTCAAGATTGGGAAAATGCTTAACTTAACAAAACAAAATGGAACCTTTTACCTTGTTGAGTTGTCCTTGGGTTGACCCTTCTATCTTTGATGTTTTATATGCTCCTTGGATGGAAAAATATGCAAGTGTTGGATGCAAGATGGATGGAAAATCGGTAAAAGTGGATGCAAAATGAAAAAAATTGACTGAGTATGGCTCAAGGGAAAATTTTGCAAGAGTTTGACTAGCATAATGATCTCCCCCCCAAAATGAGAGAAAATAGAGGGTATTTATAGAGAATTTTGGTTTCTTTAGAGAAATAGATAGTTGGGATTAAACCCACAAGGCCAAGATGTAGGGCTGTGGTGAGTTGAGAACTCATAAGCCCTCACATCTTGACATATGGCATGTGAAGTGGCTTGAAAAGGATGATGTGTACATGAGGTGGAAGGAGAGTACATGACATGGAGGTACTAAATAGTACCTTAGGATTGGGACAAGATCTCTTCATAAAGGAGGTCCTTGTCCCCATGTGGGTGAAATGACATGTGAGGAATTAAAACTTCTTCAAATATCCACATGGCGATGAGAGAAGGAATTTAAAATTCCTTGAAATGCATTGCAAGATTAAATGTGAATTAAAAATTCACATGGGGAATGGAGTGCCTTCTCCAAAAGGAGAAATCCTTTAATAGGATTGAATTATGATACATTCCATAAATGACATGGGGAATAGGTTGACCTAATTAAGTGATTAAGGTTTTGCAAGTACTTGATTAGACAAATTAATGACAAATTAGAGGCAAGTGGGAAATTATGTTGGATGTGGCCCTAATGATGATTAGGGGTGTGCACATCTTAACCATAAATTAATTATGATTAGAAGGGGGTTAGATGGTTAAGAGGAATTAGAGGCCAACTTGTAAAAGTTGGAGGATGTGACAATGAGAGAGAAAGTGAGGAATTAAAAAATAAATTTAAAATTCCAAGAGGTAATATGACTAAATTAGATAAAGTGATATATTTTTTTAATTTAGAGAGGAAAGAGGGGAAAAGTATTTATTAAATTAAATACTTTGGAAACCTTATGTGAGACATGAAATATTAATTAAATGAATGATTTAATAAATACCGACAAACAGGATGAAGTAGATGAGCAAATGGATGATTAAGGAGACATCTTTGACCATATGGAAGTGGTCAGATTTAGATATCTATATTTTTACCCTCTTTGAAACACTATTAGGATAATAGGGTTTCAATGAAAAATAAAATACATATGACTCTATAGAAGAAGTGACCAGAAAAGAGATGCCCTAGTATGGGAGAGTTTGTATGAGCTGCTCGAATGAAGGGGAATTAAAAGGGATGCCCCAATCTCACAAGAAAAGGTTTACAATGGAAGATTGGTAGAGAATGGTAGGGTATGCCCCCTCGAGAAGGAAGACATGGAAGGAAAAGGGTCCTCGAACAACTTCTCGAAAGTATGGAGTTGTATATGCCATTGGAAAGAGCATGAAAAATCAAGAAGATTAGCATTTGAATGGAGGAAAATGAATGTACAATGAGCAAATGGCGGCCCTGAAAAAATAGAGGGTGAGTGAAATTGGGGGGGAAAAAAGTTAAATAAAGGGAAAAAATTCCATTTATTTTAAAAGGTAAAAAAAGGGAGGGAAAAGGATATAAAAGGTAATTCTACGAATTACCTCTCCTCATTTGGAAAACTATCAAGTGAGGAGGAGAGGGAGAAAAGGAGAGGATGAGAGTGAAAGTCCACGATGTCGGAGTACGATATCGACATCATCCACTAGGGGGATGAGAAGTAAGGATTCTTTAGTGAGTGTGTTGTGCCATGCCAGGTTAGCCCCAAATCCAACTTTGTAATTTTTGTCATTTCATTTAAGTGTTTCAAAAATTTTCAAAATAGGGGATTTCCTGGGGGGAGGTAGGAAAAATGGGTAGATGGAAAAAAAGTAGAGGGGGGATCCTTGCTGGGGTCCTAGATCTGCTCGTGCCTAGGCAGGTCTGCCTATGCCTGGGAGGGTTTGTCCATCCCTGGGTGGACATGGGGGGGTCCGCCTAGGTCTGGGTGGGTCCGCTCGTAGCCTAATGGGTTTGGGCATAGCCAGGCGGGTCCACCCATGAGCTTGGCGGAGCAGCCTACAGGAGGGTGGGAGCCCGCTTAGGGACCTGGGTAGATCAACCTGAGTGCTCGGGTGGGAGCCCTGCCTGAGCTCCGGTGGGTCCGCTAAGGAACTAAGGTGGGTTTTTCTAGGGATCGAGGCAGGTACGCTCGTACTGGGGCGGGTCCACCCAGGGACTGGGGTGGGTCTACCCATGGACCAGGACAAGGTTGCTCAAGCTCTCAGGTGAAGCAAAGGGATCGGTTAGGGACTATGAGGATTGACAAAAAAGGGGAAAGATGAACAAGAGAGGAAAAAAAGAAGAATAAAAAATAAAATGACATAGTGGTCATGTTATGGATGCAGAATGTTGAGGGTTTGTGGATGTGGGAGAGACAATCCAGGGTACTGAGGAGATGCATGGCAAAAATGACAGGTGCAGATCACCAGAGGTTAGTAGAGGTAGGACTATTCCATATGCTATATTATTTGATGATTAAGGCCCACAGGATCATATTGATAGCATTGATAGAGCATTGAGACTCAATGACATCCATATTTCATCTAGCGACTAGGGAGATGATGGTGACTCTAGAAGATGTATGGAAGATTTTGAGGCTCCTAATAACAAGGCTCGTGGTTAGAGAGTGTTGGGTAGCAGGTGAGGCATTGGATGAATCCATGTAGGTTGTATTAGGTAATGATGAGCTACCGATTCAGCGATAGTAGTTAGATGTGGACAGATGCTTGTCTTGCAAGGTACCAATATTATTGTTGTACCTAGCAAGGCTAATTAGTGGGATATGGGTGCAAGATTGGATTGGTCGATTCTTGCATCTCAGATTTGTCAGGGCAATCTGACACATCATCGAGCGCCGATAGGGTCAGTTTGCTTGGGGGACCTGTATGCTGGCACATCTATACTGAGATATGCACATGGTATGTTATCGACAAGCACTAAGTGTGGCACACATCACACTGCTACAGGTGTGGGCTTGGGAGCACAACAGGGTGACCAGGCCAGTCATGTTGAGAGTAGGAGAGCAGGATGACAACACAACCATAGTTTGGGGATGGGGGATAGAGGCGGGAGTGATACTGCAGTATTGAGATGCTAGAGATGTGGATGTGTGGAGGAGATGACTAGATGATGTGCAGGTGGAGATGAAAGTATGGTGTCCGTATATGCTGCGACACTTTAGGGGCTAGAGGGACAATGAGGAGGCACACACAGGTTACTTCTTTACTTGATGTTATATTATTGGGGGAGGTCCGCATGTAGTGGATCTGCACAGACCTGATTGGGTGACGCGACAGTTTGGAATGAGGTAGGATATTCCGGTGGGGTGGGTGATGTTCC
Source organism: Sequoia sempervirens (assembly GCA_007258455.2). NCBI lineage: Eukaryota > Viridiplantae > Streptophyta > Pinopsida > Cupressales > Cupressaceae > Sequoia > Sequoia sempervirens. Next base: position 613,315,274 of record VDFB02058242.1, on the reverse strand, counting down.
GACGATTGACACAAGAGCGACCATGGGAGGATGAGTTGGATCTAGATGTAGTGTGGGAGGAGTTGGATTCACTACAATTTGTGCCATACCTAGGTAGGTGGGAGGCACTGAGAGATGCAGGGATCATTGATTGATCTTGTTAGTGGTTCAGGTGACATTCACATCTACGGATTACACCAGTGGTGTCAATTGAGGGGGCACTAGGCTTTAGGTTAGAGTATGAGAGACAACTGAGGGTGGAGGAACAGGTTCCACGAGGATGACGTAGAGGAGGGCAAGAGAGAGGAGGATAGCGGGTGGTCATAGTAGCAGAGGAGCTAGTGAGGGTAGCTAGGAGGAGGAGATGACAACATAGAGCCCAAGGAGGGGGTGGAGCAAAGGAGGGAGAGGATGAGACCAGGGTTGTGGTGCAGTAGGATAGGGGGTTAGAGGTCTAGAGAGAGAGGAAGCAAGAGGTGTGTGCATCCCTAGGAGGTTGGCAATAGGAGAGAGAGGAGGAGGACAAGGGAATTAGGGGGATGGATAGGAGGAGGTATGAGCTAGTGGAGAGCTAGTATGGGGAGCCCCCATGGTGATTGAAGTGGATGAGATGGAGGTGTCAACACAAAGTGAGGGTTATGAGCCATAGGAGATGGACATTGATGTAGAGGTACATGACATCCCACCACTATCAACATCACCACCGAGAGGAGAGGATCCAACAATGGTACTAAGAGGGACCCTAGAGAGACTACAACTTAGCAAGCATTGATTATGGTAAGCAGAGGTGGAGTGGATTAGATTAGAGGCAGAGATGAGTGAGCTACAACCATGATTCACCCAGAGTGAGAGGGACTACTTAGATCTGGCCATCATGGTGATAGAGGTGGAGAGGAGATTTTTGAGAGAGAGAGGGATGAGGCATGAGATTTGGTGGTTGACCTATAGGTGGGTGTAGAGAGGTTGAGAGCAGATGTGGCTAGGGAGCATGAGGAGGGAGATTCAGTGAGATGGGAGAGAGACTATTTGGTGGAAAAAGTGGTGATACAATAGGCTGTTGGAGGAGGGACAGGGCAGCAGTTGTCAGAGATAGGGACTAAAAGAGATATAAAGGGTTTGCAGAGATAACTAGAGTGGTTATGGAGAGAGAGAGCAGATCTGCACCGAGAGTGGGTTGAGCTCAGAGACATAGTGGACTGTTTAGAGAATATAGTTGGGGATATGGGATTGATGCAACAGAGAGAGGAGAAGATGAGGTTGGAGATACACATGCTATAGACAGAGAGAGAGAGACATGGCACATGTACAAGTACAGGTTATAGAGGTAGAGAGGGATGTGGCATAGACATGCACTTAGGTATTACAGAGTGAGAGGTAGGTGGTAGAGGCACAGGTTCAGTCTCTTCATAGAGAGAGGGATGCAATGGTGTCAGGTCTTTGACGAGAGTGAGATGCTATCGAGTTGAGACTTTAGAAACTTTAGAGGGATAGGGATGCAACGGAGGCTCAGGCACATGCCACACATAGGGAGAGAGATTCTGTATAGGTATGGATGCAAACATTGCAAAGTGAGCAGGACAGAGCATAGGCTCAGCTGCAGGCAGTGCAAGGTGAGGGGGGGGAGTTAGGGGTAGAGGTACAGGGGTTACATGCATAGTTATAGGCTACATAGGCTAAGAGGGATAGGGCCACAGAGTAGGTACAATAGCTAATATTGACATAGGAGGCCCAAGGATAGTAACAGAGAGCTATTAGTGGATATTAAGATAGATATGGGCATGAGTAGAATGCCGCTAGGCATCAGGTTACACAAAGAGATGATTATATGCAAGATGTGAGTTACTAGAAGTGTGCATATGAGCATGCCATTCTAGATCTAGCGCAGTGCGTAGTGTGCTACATTAGACAGGCACTGTAGATGCTAGTATCGTTCCAGTCATTAGGGGAACACACCAGAGGGTATAGTGACTATCAAAAAACTCCCTCTCCTTATTGTTGTTATTAGGGGACTCCTACCCGTGATTTTCAGGGGACTCCCATGCATAGAGGGCCAGTGCCTAACTCTCCTTAGAGATCAAATGTGGGAAGCTCATAGTAGAGCAGTTAGAGAGTAGATGATAGGATACCAATTTTTTGACAGATAGATGATGAAGGTCTAATACTTATTGGCAAAGATCAAAGGTGATCTACATCTCTGGATATTGTACCTTATTTGATGATATATGATGGATATGTAGTGGATTATACTTGAGACATTATGACGAGAGGGACATTGTATTATTTTGATTATGATATGTGATAGCTCTTATTAACACTATGCATTATGTTTTTTGTGATGGATAATTTAGTTTATGTATGCACATGTATATGATATTTCATGCTTATGTGGATGGATGATTTGGTTTATGTATGCACATGTATATAATATTTCATGCTTATGTGGATGGATGATTTTGTTTATGTATGCACATGTATATGATATTTCATGCTGATGTGGATGGATGCTTATGCATGTATTAATGTTGATAATGTGGGATGATATGAATATTTGGTAGGAAATGTAATTAGGATGTATCCAACAATATGTTTTTGCAGTTGGTAATGCATGTATTATGTAAATGTTAATATGGACATGTATGGGTTAAATGAAATTATGATGCTTAATCTAATCAGCCTATGAAATATATTGAATCTATAATGTAACATGAAATATGAATGAAAGATGAGTTCCTATAGTGCAAACCTAAGTGTCAGTAAGGACTTGCATGGGAATGTGGATAGGTGATAGGTGTACTGTGGGTGTGATACTGTACTTGTCAAAAAACCATTAGTACCCTGAGAGGAAAATCAAGAGGGAAAAGAGTCAAAGTCTTGCAGAACCTAAAACACAAGCCATGGGTCATGAACAAGGCCGAATGAAGAGTGCATGTAGTGAAATAAAATGCAGTGCAATTAAGAACACAATTTTCCATCTTTAGAGCATTGATTTTTGCTATAGCATAAGATACCAAATACCCTGATATGTAAGACCAAGGTGAGTTGGCATTCAATGCATGAAACAAAAACAAAAAACAAAAAGGCTATCCCGACACCCCAAGGTCACGATGACCTTCGTTGGGCTAGGCATTAGGATAACCAAAAACACACAAGGATGCCCCAACGTAACACAAGCCCTCGGGGATCTTGGTGGGTACTACGTGGGACAATCAAAAAGAAAAAAGCAAAGAAGAGATCAAGATACGTCCCTATGTTGATGAGTCAAAGCACACCATGATATGATGGATCAAGGTGGCCATGACAAGTGATGATAGGGAGCTTAAATGATAAAAAAAGTCCAAAAGCATCAAAAGTTTGCAATCAATTTCGAACATCCTTTGCCATAGGATTAAGGGGATTGATGGGATTGATGAGGTCTATTAGGAAGGATGCATCTTGTTGAGACTGATGATGTATACTTAAACTAGAATGACCCATTTGACGCAAGATGTTTTTCATTAACCAGATCTCTTGATACAAGAAGATTTTGTTTGTGAAGAATGAGCCAGATGGAATGACACACCCTATAGACCTAGGGGCTCAGGGGTTGATCAAAGATCAGCCTTGCCTACGTGAAAGTGTAAAGCCCTCGTAGATCAAGAAAAGACCATGGATAAAGTAGAAAAAGGATGATGAAGGAAGATTATGGATGACCAACATGGGATGGTAAGAATACCCTAGGGGTAGATCAAATGATGAACTTTGCGTATGTGACAGCACAGGGGTAGATAAGCTTAAAGTTGTGCAGGCCATGCAACATTAGCATCCTTCTCACTGATAAGGTTTTTCAGAGAAATCCTTAGTAATGGGAGCTCAACTTCAATTAGAAAGATGGCTTCAGTGCCATACTCTAAAGAATAGGGGGTGGCACATGTACGGTGCGAATGGAGGTACGATATGCCTAGAGGGCAGGATGAATATGGAGGTGCCAATCTTGACCAGTGTTATTGACAACCTTTATGAGGATGCAAATAAGGGTCTTGTTGGTTGCTTCTACCTGACCATTACCCTAGGTTAATAAGGCATTGACTAACAATGCTGGATATGAAAGGTGTCATAGAGGTGTTTCATGGCCTAGTTTTTAAAAGGTTTTCATTATCGGAGGGGATGGTGGATGGAACACCATATCTACAGAGAATATGGTAAAGAATGAATTTTGAAATTTGAGTATCGGTGATCTGTGAGAGTGAAATTGCTTTCACCCACTTGGTGAAGTACTCAGTGGCAGTAATTATGAATGTATGGCCATCAGAAGATGGTGGGTAGATCTTTCCAATCAAGTCGAAACCCCATTGAGAGAAGGGCCACAGTGCTAGGAGGGGTTGAAGGTCCTGTTCCATAGCATGAATCAAATCCACATGTTGTTGGTAGGGAAGGCATTTCTTCATGAATTCACAAGCATCATGCTCCAATGTAGGCCAATAATATCCAACTCAGAGAATCCAATGCCATACCATTTGAATGAGCCCCACAAACACCACTATGTACCTTTGTTAGTGCAGTATGGGCTTCAGTCTCATTCAGACATGTAAGGAGGATTCCATCATACCCATGACGATAAAGCGTATCATCGACGATAATGTATCGAGAAGAGTGGTGAATGAAGGATTTACATTGATTGCATGTAAGGTTTGAGGGTAAAATATTATCATGTAGATAGGTATATATGTCTTGGTACCATGGGGAAGTAGGACCCATAATGTCGCACACCATGTTAGTCTCAGGGATATCATACACTTTGATTAAAAGTTGTTCCACAAGGAACTCACACTCTGTTCGACCTTTAGGCATGTCAATCAGGGAGCCAATAGTAGCAATTGTATCAGCTGCTTTGTTTTGTGCTCTAGGAATCTGGTCAAATTTATGAAGGTGAAATATTTCTTGAAATCATCCACCATGCGCTTATAGGGTAATAGCTTATCATATTTTCTCAAAAATTCATCATTAACTTGCTTAATGACCAACAATGAATCACCATAGATCCTCAAGTGAGTTATGTACCATTGCCTTGCAATTCAAAGAATCATGAGAAGGGCTTCATACTCACCTATGTTGTTGGTACATGGGAATGCTATCCTAAATGATTTTGGAATGTAATCACCTTGAGGGGTAACTAATAGAATTCCCGTACCTGACCCATTATGAGTATATGATCCATCAAAATACAATATCCAGACATGTGCCTCTATCAAAACTTCTTCATCCAGGGAAATTCAATGACTAGAGGGTAAGTATCCACTAATGGTGCCTTGGCCACCTGATTAGCTATGACTTTTCCCTTTATGGCTTTGCGATCCATGTACTCTATGTCAAATTCACTTAGGAGAATGACCCACTTAGCCATGCGACTAGTTAGAGTGGTTCTAGATAACAGATACTTTAGTGGATTAATTTTTGCTATTAACTTGAACGGATGGCTGAGCATGTAATGTCAGAGTTTCTCTGTATTGAAGACTATTGCAAGGTAGACTTTTTCCATGGGAGAGTAGTTTAATTCATAGCCTACCAGTGTCTGACTAATGTAGTAGATTGCTCTTTATTTTGATGATTCATCATGTTGTGCAAACAATGCCCCCAGTGTGACTAAAGTGGTAGAGATATAAAGTAGGAGGGGTTTCCCTGGAACAGGTGGCATCAAGATCAGTGAATGAGCTAAGTATTCCTTGATCTTATCAAAACCTATCTGACATTGTTAATTCCATCGAAAGGTGGAGCCTTTTTTCAGAAGATGGGTGAATGATTGACACTTATCTGCAAGCTGGGCTATGAATCAACAAATGGATTGCATCTTTCCTTGGAGAATTCTTAAATTTTTTAGATTGCATGGGGGTAGCATGTCTAGAATAGCTTTTACCTTAGCGGGATCAACCTCAATACCCCTTCGAGAGACTATGAAACCCAACAATTTTCCCGACATGACACCAAAGACATATTTTTTTGGATTTAGTTGTAGCTTTGTAATGTTCTAACCACTCAAAGATCTTTTTTATAATGACAGGAGGCTCTACTCGGGTTCTGAATTTTCCTAGCAAGTCATTGACATAATCCTCCATGATAATATGGATAAGGTCATGGAATATGACAGTCATTTCCCTCTAATATGTCGCTCTCGCATTCTTGAGACCAAAGGGCATAACATTGTAACAGGGAGTACCCCAAGGTGTTGTAAAAGTAGTCTTGTGTTGGTCTTTAGGTGCAATCCAGATCTGATTATAACCAGAGAAACCATCCATAAGGGATAACATCTCATGTCCTACAGTAAGGTCAACTAGCATGTCAATATTGGGTAGCGGGAAGTCATCGTTTGGGTCAGCCTTGTTAAGATCTCGAAAGTCTGTGTAAATCTGAATGTCTCCATTTGGTTTGGCAATAGGCACTATATTGGAGATCCAATTAGAGTAGTCAATTGGTCTGATAAAAATTGCATCTAGTAATTTCTCCAATTCCTTCTTGACTAATAATGCTACCCGTGCATGCATTTTTCAGAGCTTATGTTTGATAGACTTGGCATTAGGGAAAACATCTAGATGATGAACCACTAAAGCGAGGTCTAAGCCTATCATGTTTGAATATGACCAAGCAAAGTTAATGATACCCTCTTGGAGTAACTAAACAATGACTACGTATTCTTGATTTGAGAGTGATTTGGCTACACAGGTGACTTTAGGGTTTTCAGCAGTACCCAAATTAACTTATTGAGTCTCTTCAATTAGGATGGATGATCGAGTAGATAATTGAGTTCCCACAAGGGGAAGATGAACATCTCCATCCTCCAGCACCTCTTTGAGGTTTTCACCATTGGATGTGTAATTTATTTCTACTTTTTCAAGGTCAGGAAGTGCCTCAGGGAGGTCTTCACTAGATGACCACTTTTTATTTTTCTTGTTCTTATTTTTGAGGCTGAAGTGTTCATCTTCCCCCAATCCCATGAGGTTGACATATGTGTCCACAGAGATATTGATAGGTGCATTGCCACATAGGTCTCAATCATTAAGCTCTGGATGATGAATGGATAGGTTAATGGTACAGATAGATAGGCATTCAAACATGGATGACAAGTTTGTGTGATCAACATCATCGTATGCACGTATGATGGATTCCTCCTCAGGTATGTCTTCCAATGAGCCATCATCCATAGTAATACTATTGGAAGTATTAGACAATGTTGTAGGCCTTTTCTATTTTCTATCATATCTAAGGCCTATGTTGTGTGGTAGCTTTGACGTATCAATAGGTTGCAACCACCCTTGTTATTCTTTACCTAGGCCTCCACCTTGGCAGTTATGATTTTCTATGAACTTAGTAGACCAAGGGTATACTTATTGAAAGTATTCCTTTAGAGGAGGATCTGGTTGGGGTTCTTCATGGTATACCCACTAATTGATATCTTTTTTTGACACATCTATCTTAATACTAGGGGACTGGAAAGTAGTAGTAGGAATGTTTTTTGCACTGAAGGTGATATTCTTGTCTTCCTTTGGAGTAGCATGTGAAGGTTGATCGTACTCATGTGGTGATGGTGGCATGGTTGCTACATTTAGAGTAGTATGCATTTCATATTCACCACACCCCTTGTCAATGATCTGGACTTTTGTGACTGTAGGATTGGTGACAGAAGATGGAGTGGTTTTCATGGTGGAGGGTGGATTAGCGAATGATGAATGAGATGTCCCCATTTCAACCCCAAATGAAAATGGGGAAAGGATGCCTCTAAAGTGTGACAGTATTCAAATGGTTGTGGGTAAGCATAAATGGTGATCTCTTGTCCATTAACCAAGAATTTCAGGCATTGATGGTACATGGAGGGGATGGATTGCATAACGTGGAGCTATGGGCAGCCAAGGAGGAGATTATATGGTAAGTAAATATCAAGGACATGATAGGTAGTGTACTGAACTATAGGCCCAATGTAGATAGGAAGGATAATAATTCCTTATGAATTTCTTTATGCATTATCATAAGCCTTGATCATGATGTTTTGATTACTTAAATCCACTTGAGTATACCCCACCTATTTTATGAATTTTAGAGTGCATAGATTAAGGGTAGAGCCATTATCTACCAGGACCCTTTTTATTTTATGATGGGGAACTAGGACTTCAATGTGCAAGGGATGGTTGTGATTGGCATCAATATTTGGCATATCATTCTGGCTGAAGTGTAGCTAGTAAGACAAAGTCAGGTGTCCCACTAAAGCTTGGAATTGTGTGGGATCAATGTCATTAGGTACATGGGTTTCTTTTAAGGCTCTATTAATAATTTCTTGATGTACGGGAGAGGACTTAAGAAAATCCAAGATTGAGATCCGAGCAGGGGTCTTTCCTAGGTGATCAAGAATTTTGTACTAAGAGTTTACATGATTTGATTGAGTGGATGTGGAGGCTACTAGGATTGTAATGTGGGATCTTGGTGTAGTAACAACATATTGAGGATCTTTAGCTTTAACATGTATCATAGACACACATGGTTCTACCTACTCAATGTAATGGACAATGCCATCATAATTGAGGGGTACATTTTTATAGCTTATATTATTTATGCTCTTGTCTTGGGGATTTTTGTTGGAGGTGCTTGCACCTTGATTATGGTTAGGGAAGGTGTTTTGATATATCTTCAATTGAGCATTTGACGATGAAGTTTGATTGGTGTTGAATTTGATATCTCCTCGATCGATAAGATCTTGGACATAATTTTTAAGACCTTAACACTTATATAGAGTGTGTCCCTTAATTTTATGGAATTCACAATATTCATTTTCCGTAAACCATGTAGGTTTAGGTATGGATTTATCAATTGGTTTGGTGATAGGATACGTGATCGGATAGTTGACCTCTAGCAATTTATTGAAGATGACACTCAAGGGTTCTCCTAATTGAGCATACTGGTGTTTTTCATTCCCTTGACTGTTGAGGAGGACGATATGCCCCTTGTGGCACAAATATGGCATTAGGTACATATGGTTGTTGTCTCTAGGATGTATTAGCTACTTGAAAAATGTTTAGTGTCAGTGGCACCATCATCCACTACATTTTTTCTCTTGTTCCAAAAGTGAGACTTATCACTAGATGGCCCTTCTATATCATGGTTGTGTATCTTGATGTTCCCTTTCACAATAAGGGAACGTTCAAGGATGGGTCCTTTCTCCACTATCTCAGTGAATGTGGTGTTAGTGTAATCTAAAATTATTAGCCATGTCGGGATGAGAGTTCTCCACAAAGAGGGTGACCATATCTTTCTCTTTGAGAGGGGTTTTCATTCAGCTCGCTAGTGTACACCACCTCTAAAGGTAGCTAGCAAAGGTTTCACCTTCCTGTTGTTTCTCTTTGAGGAGATCCAAGGTATTAGTGTCCTCAAAATTGAAGAAGTAAGAAACAATTTTTTCTAAAAGATCTACAAAGGATTTTATGGACCCTCGTTCTAGACCCATGAACCATTCTAGGGCATTGCCATTCAGGCTCTATGGAAATAGGTGCAAGAGATAGTTGTCATTGTGCATAAATTTCTAACATTGGGAGTAAAACTCTTGCAAATGGGCCTTAGGATCTTTATTTCCCTTGTATTTGTCAAATTTTGGTATTTCAAAATGTTTAGGGAAGGGGATCAAGGAGATGGAGGGATCAAATGGATAGGGAAATATGTCTTCAAATTTGAGCAATTATTTTCCAGTCCCAGCTTGAAGATATTTCAGAGCGGCTTTGATTTCTAATAGATCTGAGTTGACTGGTGGCATGAGAGCCAAGGATGGGTTAGATGGATATGGGTCATAGGATGATAAAGGATCCGTCTGAGAGAGTGTCTAAAGGCTAAGGTATGTAGTTTGATAGTGAGATGATGATATCTCTTGCTGGTATGTCGAGGGATTTTGTTGGTGTTGGGGTTGTTGTTGCGAGATATAGTACATATTTGTTTGATAAAAGTGATGGGATGTTGAGGAGCTTGAATGTGATGTTGTAGATTGGCCTGCTGGTACTGAAGGTACTGTTGCAACTGTTGTGAGGCCACATAAGGTGGTTGTTGGTTAAGATAATAATAATGTTGGGGAGGTTGTTGATGTGATATGAGGTATTGCGTGGGTTGAGATGGGATGTTGTATTGTGATTAGACTTGCAAACGTAGAAGGGATGTGAGGAATGGAGATATGTTTTGAGAGGGAGGTCGGGATGGATTTCCTTGGGATTGATATGGTGGTTTTTGTGAAGAGATCAATGGGTTATGTGGAGGTTGTTGCTGATGAGGTGGTTGAGATAATGTAGATGTGTTCTGCAATGGGGGTTGTTGGGTACCAAAGGGGACATTCGATTGGGGTGTACCTTGTCGCAATAATGGAGGTGGTATATTAGATTGGGGAAGTTGTCACAATAATCGTGATGAAGGGTGGAGTCTAAGCCCCTCCTAGCAACCTCTTCTTTCCAAACTTTTAAACCACCATAATGCCCTCCCTTGACCTTTCTCCCCCTCCTTGCCCCCCCAACTCCTTGTCCTCTCTCCCTCCTTTTGCCATTTCCTCTCCACTTGCCTCTCCTTTGTCCTTAGTTTCTAAGCCTTTCTCATTGCCCCCTTTTCTCTCATTTTATTTCTTCTCTTGAGTGTCTTTTATTTTACTCTTATTTGTGGGGTCAATTTTTCTTTGTCCCTTGGTATCTTTTTCCTTTCGTCTTTATATTCCCCTCTATTTTTCTTTCTCCTCGCTTGTTTATTAGTTTGGTTATTTGTTGGCTTTCTTTTAAATTTTAAATTTTTATATTTATTTGTTATTTATTCATTTGGTGTTTTTTCCTTTTCATTGGTATTGTTACTTTTATTAATTATTTCATCCCGCTTTCCTATTCTTTGGGTTAGTCGATTTATGTTCTTTATCTATTTGTTCATTTAAATTGTTTAGCGTTTGTTATATTTTACTTTTTTATTGTTATATTGGTCTTCTTATTATTTAAGTCATTTTGTTAGTTATATTTTTAACTTGTTATATATATAATATATGGTTATATATTTTATTTTTTCTATTTTCCAATTTGGTTTTTATTTCTCGAGTCCTTTCTTTATTTATTTTGTTATTGTTTTTATTTATTTTTATTTTATACATATATAATTTAATTCTACTCTTTTTAATTTATATTTTTAGGTTTGTCTACCTATTATATAGTCATATTGATGGTTATATTTTTACATTGTTTTATATATAATATATAGTTATATAGTTAATCTTTTACTATTTTTTCAATTTGGTTTTTTATTTCTCTTATTTATTTTTCTGATTTCCTTTCAATTTGGTTTTCATTTCTTGCTTCCTTTCTTTAATTTTTTGGTTCATTTAAATTGTTTGTGTTCTTATTTGTTTGAGGTTGTTTCTTTTACCATGGTGCTTTTTAGTCTTTGAGTGGTTTTCCTCTTGGTTTTCTCTTTCCATTTTTGTTTTATTTAATATTCGTATATATATATATATATATTATAAAATTATCAACCTCAATTTATATTGATATGGTTGTCTTTAATATAATTTATTTATCTATTTTTTACTTGTTTAAGTCTTATAATATTATATTATATTATTGAAATACAATCTCTTTTTATTTTTTGATTTGTTTTATTTTATGTTTATTTATTTTTGTATGTAATATATATATATATATATATATATATATATATATATATATATATATATATATATATATATATATATATATATATATATATATATATATATATAATTAGATTATATCATATATTACAATATTTCATCACATTTTATCTTTTTATTTTTAGTATGTTTTTGGATTTGCTATTCTATTTTTGGTTGTTTCATATCAATTGATTGTGCTTTTATATATTCTTAACTTGCTTCTTTTCCCATTTTTATCTTATTGTTTGTAGTATTCGAGTCCTATTGTTCTTATTTGCTCTTTTGCTATTATGCATCTAGTTGTTTCAATTAAATTGTTTATGTTTTTTTATATATATTTGTGACTTGCATCTTTCCTCATTGTTTTTTAGTGTTTGAATGGTTTCCTCTTATTTGATCTTTGTGTTTTTATGCTTTTTATAACAATTCCCTTGTGTTGCGTGCCTCACCCTAAAACCCTCATCTTTCCTCCTTCCCCTCTCTTATATACAAGCTTGGTCTATAACTTCTCTCTTCTCATCTTTTTCAACTCTCTATCCTGATGATGGCTCACTAAGTGTGATTGAAAATGTTGATGAAAAAAGAGTCACACAATCACATCCATAAGCAATTAGATTTAAATTTTGTGGCATGTCGTAGGAAAAAGGATCATTGGGATCAACTGCTTGAGGAGTTCCCATGATCGAGCTTATGGGGTGTGGGGGATTTTTAACATGATACAAAATGACATTGCCAAATTTAGGTTGATGCCAACCTTCCACTGGAGGAACATTGGGGATGTGCGAAGTACCTGGTGCATTTTTTGAGCCTTAGGGTATGTTAGATGTGGAGCTTCCATACTTGGATAGGTCAACACCTGATGGAGGCTTGACACCTTTTCCAATTAGGTGGGCCAATATTTCTTCACCATGTTTTTTGAGAAGGTGATCTGTCATTTGCACTTTGATAGGGTTACTAAATTGTTCTTCAAATTTAAGTTCAGGTTGGTTGACCATGTTCTCATCCCCAGGTGGTGATTTTTTTTGACCATCAATGCTGGATTGTGATGATGTACCATTATGAGGATCTCGAGGAATATTTGTACCATTATTGGGATCTTGTGAGACATTAGCTGGGTTGTTGGGATCTTGAGGGATGTTTGGTTGAGAATGTTGGGCTTGTTGCTTGGCCATTTTCCTTGTCTATGACCGGGTTTGAATGAGAATGCAATATGATATGATGGACTAGGATGTTAGGATGACCTTGGTGATGAAAGGATTGATTTGATTCCATGATTGATTAGCCGACAAGGATGTGGTTCAATAGAATTGATCTGGATGATTGATTCGATCAAAGTGGATTTATTTGATGAGACCAGATTGGGTTGATTGGGAAATCAATTCGTCAACCTAGATTTGATGATATTAGGATTTGATTTGGATTGATGATCAATTAGGATGAATGATAATGACAAAACCAAGTTTAAGAGTGATCCTTGGTAACGCTAGGTGTGGATAAATCGACTAAAGGGTGGATGTACAATAATGACACAAAATCTAACTTTAGATAGAAATGGATTGATTGGGCCGACAAGGATGAATGACCTAGGATGGATGACAATCCTAAGTCGGTTGTGATAGAGGAATATTAGAGATGAACACCTAGGTCAATTTGGATAACTGCTTTAATGAAGTTTTAATGGAATAATGGTGATTTTAAATAGGGAAATGATATCTAGAATGTGGAGAATGATTGAGTAAATGTGAGTTCAAAACGGATAGATGAGGAATCTGAATGGGTGAATGGATGCTTGGATTGAGGGGATGAATATTTAGGATGGTGAATGTACTCTCGAAATAGGTACATGAATGATTGAAACAACGAAATGGGCGTGCAAAACAGTGAAACGGGTGTCCCGAATGACAATGAATGATAAAACTAATTGGTGAAGGGTCAAGTTTTCTCATGGGATTGGTTAGGTCCATCCCTAAAGGTTAGGTCTACATGTCAAAGGGGCAGGTCTGCCTATGGAGTAAAAGTTGGCCAAAATTGGCTAAAACAGGCTTTAAAGGACTAATTTATAGGTCAAGTCCGCCCCTGGATGAGTTAGGTCCACCCCTAGAGGAAAAAGTCTGCCTATCAGGAGGGAAGGTCCACCTATGGATCAAAAGTTGGTCAAATTTGGCTAAAATGGGCTCCAAAGGGCTGGTTTATAGGTCAAATCTACCCCTAGATGGGTCAACTGTGCCCCTGGTGGGAAAGTTCGCCTATCAGGAGGGTAGGTCCACTTGTTAGGAGGTTTAAACTTGAATTTTGAAAAGATGAATAAGACAAACGACTCAAAACACAACACACATCAATCAAAAGGATATGGTTGAACATAAAACTTATTGGTTTTGCACAAAGAAGATAATTCAGACAACACAATCCTAACATTAGTAGAAAGGGGGATGGCTGACAAAGTCTTCTATTCTAGGATGAACATGATTACTAAGGAGTCATCGATATACACTCGGTACGTGAAGCCCAAACCATGAACACCAACCCGTTACAAGCGTGAGTCAGGAACCTTAGCAAGATACTAGAGGCTCAGACCAACTCCTCATGTCATCCTGATGCTTCATCAGTTACAACATGGTTGGATTGAGGTACAAATTTTTCTCTTCCTCCTTTATATACCCCATTGGTATGTGTGGTTGGAATCATCCTTTAGGGTGATGAAATCCCCAAGTAGGTCCCGCTAAGAAAAAGAAAAAGAGGGTGAGTCAAAAGTATTTGGTAAGCTACGATTTCTCATCACCTAGGATTGCTAGATGGCGCAAGGGGATTGGATACACCAAATAGCTTACCAAAAAGCACAAAAAACAAGATTCATTAACACCCCTAGTTAGACTATGTGCCTAAGTTATGCAAACACCAAGTAGTGGCTGATAAGCAACTAACCCTACAAGAACAATTCTTAGTGAAACTTGTCCTTGTTCCTTGCCAAATGTTGATTAGATTCTTGCATAGACTCACACAAGACATGCTAGGGGCTTAGAAACACTTAAAATAGCCAAAAGGAGTGCTAAAAATAGAAATTTCACCTTCTAGAAAAAACTGTCCAAGTCAGGTCTGCCTGTCTAGAGGGTAGGTTTGCCTATCTAGAGGGAAAGTTTGCCTATTTGGAGGGCAAATCCACCTTTCCAGAGGGTAGGTCCACCTTTCCAGAGGGTAGGTTTTCTTGTTTTTCAGGCCATGTTTTCTTGTCTGGAGGGCAGGTCCGCCCCTCTATGAAAAGTCTATAGAAATCAACTTCTGGAGTCTGTGGAGGGAAGGTCCACCCCAAGAGGTCAAGTTTGCCTTCTTGTCAGGTCAAGTCTACCCCTAGAAGGTCAAGTCTACCCCTTTATAGGTTGGGTTTTCCCCTCTGCAACCTACACCTACAAAAAGTAAAAAAACATAGCAAATGTGAAAGATACAGACCCATTTGTGGCTTCCACCAGGTGTGCCAGAAATGTGAATGGGGGAAAATACTTGTTAGAAAAAAAAAACAAATAAAAGAGTGCAAATAACAACTATAAACACCCTACACCTCAAATTGGGTAAATGCTTAAATTAACAAAATAAAATGGAACCTTTTACCTTGTTGAGTTGTCCTTGGGTTGGCCCTTCGATCTTCAATGTTGTCTATGCTCCTTGGATGGAAAAAGATGCAAGTGTTGGATGAAAGATGGATGGATAATGGGTAAAAGTGGATGAAAAATGATTTTTTTTGGCTAAGTATGGCTCAAGAGAAAATTTTGCAAGAGTTTTGCTAGCATAATGATCTCCCCCCCCCAAAATAAGAGAAACGAGGGCTATGGTGAGTTGAGAACTCATAAGCCCTCACATCTTGATATATGGTACGTAAAGTTCCTTGAAAAGGATGATGTGTACATGAGTTGGAAGGAGAGTACATGACATGGGGGTAATGCGTAGTACCTTGGGATTGGGACAAGATCTCCTCATAAAGGAGGTCCTTGTCCCCATGTGGGTGAAAGGACATGTGAGGAATTAAAAATTATTCAAATATCCACATGGGGATGAGAGAAGGAATTTAAAATTCATTGAAATGCATTGGGGGATTAAATGTGAATTAAAAATTCACATGGGGAATGGAGTGCCTTCTCCAAAAGGAGAAAGCCTTTAATACTTGGTTGACTTTGGACACATTCCATAAATGATATGGGGATTGGGTTGACCTAATTAAGTGATTAAGGTTGTGCAAATACTTGATTAGAAAAATTGATGAAAAATTAGAGGCAAGGGGGAAATTATGGAGGATATGACCCTAATGATGATTAGGGGTGTGCACATCGTAACCATAAATTAATTATGATTAGAAGGGGGTTAGATGGTTAAGAGGAATTAGAGACCAACTTGTAAAAGTTAGAGGATGTGACAATGAGAGAGAAAGTGAGGAATTAAAAAATAAATTTAAAATTCCAAGAGGTAATATGACTAAATTAGATAAAGTGGCATATTTATTTAATTTAGAGACGAAAGAGGGGAAAAGTATTTATTAAATTAGATACTTTGGAAACCTTATGTAAGACAGGAAATATTAATTAAACGAATGAATTAATTAATACCATCAAAGAGGCTGAAGTAGATGAACAAAGAGATGATTAAGGAGACATCTTTGACCATATGGAAGTGGTCAGATTTAGATGTCTACAAATATAAACTTTGCATATGACACTTCTTTATTTATTGAATTGAGTGGAATTAATTTTGACAATAGAGGGGAAAGATTAAAAGTATTTTTTCAAGCATCATGTTCAATAATTTCTAAGACAAAATCCCTGTTTGGGTTGGGACCATGTACATCCAACTTGGTCATCTAAGGTAGGTTGGCAATGATATGGCCTTGATAAAATAGTGAGATACTTAGGTATTCCATTCTCTATGATCCCCTTGATGAAAGAGATGTTGAAGTGGATGTATGCAAAAATTGAAAAGAAACTTAGGAGCTAGAATAATAACTATTTATCTCTTTTTGGGAGGGTACATGCTTACCAAAAAATTCTAGCCTAATACTCAATTTATTATGCATAAATATGGTTCCTTGCTAGCTACCAAATCAATAAGGTCCAAAATTTAATTAGAGAATTCATGTGGCTAGATGGTAATGTAAAAAGGAAAAAGAATGCAATGAAATGGCAATGGTGTTGTGTAAGGAAAGATAAGGGGGTTGGGACTAAAGGATTTTCAAATACAAGGAATAGGACTAGCTATAAAATGGATAATATAGGATTTATATAGAAATGAGCCATGAAAGGTCTTAGTAAGAAACAAATTAATGGAGGTTGCCCCAAAAAAATCCAAACAATAGAAAAGCATACATATTCATGATATCTTATTGGGGAAATTTCAGGTAAGACCAGTTAGGTCTATAGTGTTTGCCAATATCTAGAGGGCCTAGTGATCCTACAAATAATTAGTTGATGAGAAATATTTTTTTAATGAAAAAGGAAATAGATTAAAAGGGTTTGCATTTCTGTGGTGGAATCTGTTCAATTTGAATAAGCCTCTAGCCTTGGCTATGGGATGTTGTGTTTATAAGTGGAATAGGATAGGAATCATATGTTTCAATGATATACTGCATAGTGAGGGTCTAAAACATGGGATGAATTAAATAATGAGTTTCACTTACTTGGTTCATAGAAATAACACTGTATGATAAAAAATTCTGTGAGTCCATAGAATTGGATAAATAAAAGTTATGATTTTGACTAGTTTTCTTGGATTGATGGCTCCACACTTTTGAGAGTAAAATCTATCAACCTATACAAGATGATAAATTTTCCTAAGGAATTGATTGAACATGTTAAGAAATCTTGGAACCTTGATCTTAAAAGTAACAATTGGTCTAAGTTGGTCAAAATTTGTTGGTCCAAATGGATTGAGACTAAAATTATTGCTTTAGATGGTTGTTATGGTTGAAAAAGCTTTTATGTGGTCCTTTTAAAATGTTATGTTCTATGTGCAATGATTTTGATCCAGAGTAGTTTGATAATGTTCCATATCAGTCTAAAGGTGATGAAACCATGAAAAACTAAAATATATTTTTTCAAAATTTTCAATACTTCCTATGTTCTAGTAAATTATATTTTCAGAGGTCTTTGAAGTGTAATTAGGTTTCAAAAATATTGTCATTCCCTTAAATTGAATAGCAATATAAACAATTTTGAATTTTGAGCATCAAGTAGAAAGTTACAATCCCACCAATTTGGGGTATCTAATTTCATAGTATTTTGAAAATTTATAGTTTTTGTAGTTGTTTTATTACAGAAAACTATCCATTTAAAAAAATTTAGAGTCTAGAGACTATTGGGATTCTAGATGGATGTATATAAAACTCATGTTTGGATAAGATAATGGAACTTTTGGATACAAATAACTCTTTTTGTGAGTTATGTAATTATAAATTTGTCTATAATACTAGCGAGTTTCCACTTACCTAGTATTGTAATACAAATTCTCTACTAAATTAAAATCAAATTTTGAGGATCTATAGAATAACCTTTTTAAGTGTCAGTATGGGTAATTTTCTTAGGTGGGATAGTAAGGATAATGTTTCCTAGTTTGAAATTCTTAGTGTGGATGCCAAAGGAATGAACGTTGAGTCTAATGTGTTTTGGTGTATCTTGTATAATGAAGTATTATGGTTTTATGGGGTGATCCCACAAAACAATAGTGGTTTACACTTTTTGGGACATCTTGACTTTTGCTAAAATCACATATTTTTAGAAAATATAATGATTTAAGCCTTCAAAAGTTCTATTTAAAGGATTCCAATTGCAGAGGGTTTGATCAAAACACCTTAGATCAAACCCCCTTTGATAGAACCCCACTAGTTTTAAACCATACCTATAATGAAGTCTCCTTTACACCTATCAAAATGCTAATAAAAAACCACTTTTGATTTACCTTTTAGGGGATCAAATGAATTCATTTAAAAATTATTTTTTGTAAGAATGTAGTCCTTATTATAATCTTCCCAAAAAGTATAATTTTAAATATATTTAATTTTATTATTATATTTATTTTTTATTTCTTGTGAATGTAGGTTTTTTTTTCTGAAAATCAAGGTCTTTGTTCTGCACATGTGGAAAAATAGTAGATTACCAAAATTTTTTATAAAAAATATGTTTATGCTAGGTATTGATGTCCTTGATCTAGGAATTTTTTTTTTTTTTGATGTACATACAAAAAATTTATAGAAAAAAAGTTATGATGTTTATAGTAAACATCACGATTTAAAAATGGTGTTTATTGTTAAAAACTAGTTTTCGAAGTAGATGGAAAAAGAAATGCAATACAATTATTATTATTATTTTAAATATATATAGAATGTATAGGAAAATTTTCAAAAATCACTAGTTTGCATCATCTTTAAATTCCTCATGGCTTAGCAACTATAGGTGCCCAAAAGTGAAGATTTAGTTAAAAAAATTTAGTTCAATGCCCAGTTTAGCCAAAAATTATAAACCACTATGATGGGATCACCCAATGGAAGAGAAGAAATAAGAACATTTGCTAAGGTAAGCAAAGGGTCCTTACCTATTCTAAATGTAGACTCACACTTTTGTTGATCATGGAACAAGTTACTCTAATTTTAAAGATGCTTACAAAAAAATTAATAAAGATCCTTGATGAAGGAGTTTCCCTAATTTTTAAGGATGATATATAGGAGGTAGACTACTAGCCTCAAGATCTGAGGAAAATTCATAGTAAATTCAAGAATGAATACATAGACTTTTAGAATCAGTACTCCAAGGTGCACCAATATGATATAAGAAAGGATGTAGTAGTTAGAGACCTAGAAATCATTCATTAAAATTTTAATACCAGTAGTTGGGAACATATTTCTCCTCCTATAGGAGTTTTCTTGGGATTTATTCTTACAAACTGAGCAATACAAACTAAGCAACTATGAAAGCGAATAGAATAATTTGTATGCATTGTAATACAAACTATGATACGTTTTTCTTATGTTTTTGTGCCTAGTTTTGGATGTTGTATGTAATGTGACCATCATAGTCATTTATATATTATAACCAAACTCATATATTTTATTTTTCGTAATCAAATTTTAATTTAAAAAATTATCCTAGTCTTAATTTAACAACCATGTTGGCTAGAACAAATAGTTTGACTAAAATATTGATAAGAAATGTAAACTAGACACATGAAGGACTTGAAAGATAAAAAAAATGATTGAATGTGTGAAATAGTTTAGAAAGTAATATTAGATTCACTAATTCAAAAGAAGTGATATTTATGGAATATTTTTTAACAAAATGTAGCTACCTATGAAGTTTAGAGATGATTGGACCTAAACAACATGGTAACCCTTGGGAAATGGCCTACCCAAAATAACTATCTTTTCCTAACAATCGCCATGATAGTGTTGACCAAGGAGCACCCTTGTCTAGAGGCTAGGTACATACTTGAAACTCGCTAGGGAGCATCTTAGCAACTTTTCTTAGAATTTCTCATCTATCACTAGACTATCAGAAACTATGTAATTGATACTAATATTATGGGGTCCTAATGAAAATGAATGAAATAATGCATGTAACTTTAAGAGTAGAAAATTTTTTAACTTAGAAAATGGAATGATGGTGACCCAAAATTGAAAGAGATCAATAATGATACCATGAGGAAGCAACCAAAGAGAAATTGTTTAGTTCTTGATAAATAGTAGAGATATGGATAGCAATTGAAAACCTAGAAGTATTGAAAAAAGTAAGATAATTGGTCATAATAGAGTAATTTTAGTTGATGTTGGCTTACAAATTTGTTACTAAGAAATTTTTATTTCCTCACTTTATAATGCCCTCTCAAGTAACAAACATATCAATAGTTGGAAAATTTATCTTCCTATTTTCATAATTGTCCTCTAAATTTTAGAGGTACAAATCCTCTTATAATAAGATTCATTTTCATGGGTATTATTTTAACTAAAAAGTGAGAAAGGTAGAATTATAATGAAACAACTAAAAAGTAAATAAAAATCTAGAAATAATCATTTTTTAGAATACTAAGTACACATATATGAAGAATAAAGATTCAATTCCAATGTAATAATTAGCATATACAAACTAATTTACTATCTTTAAATGAATATCACAATATAACCAATGTAGGAATATCAAAAACCAAAAATATCTATTACTCGCACAAGAAATGACAACACAAAACCATAGTAGTGCATGGACTTCAAAGTTTCTTTATTTTGGACTTCCAAATATTGTAGAGTTCAATAAACTACAATTATCCCTTATTATCTAAATTATCACCCAAAAAATTCTCTTTTAATTTTCTTAAATTTTTCTCTAATCCATTTCTCCACCTTATATCATTGAAAAGTAATTGAAACTCTAAAAACTATTCAAGAGAATCTAAAGAGACCCTATAAATTTTAGGGGACTTCTCATACATATCAAATTCTTAAATAGATTAAAAATTAAAAGGAAGCAAGGTATGTAGAAAGGATTTGTAACACAATTCTAATGAGGAGAGATGTATAGTTTTAATTATTTTAATAGTTACTATATGACATACACAATAGAGAGATTAATAAAATAACATCACATTCAAACTATAAATACCAACATTAATGTCATAAATCACATCCTATGCAATTTCACACTACATACAACTTCCTCTTTAGATAAAATAAGATAATTATGCTTTCCCTCAACTTAAAATCATTTCTCACCATTTGGCATGCCCAATTCCTTGACTATAAGTTCAATTTTCTGACAAACCAATGCACACCATGAATATGTCTACCAATCACACTAGCAGATCCCTTGAAATCTATGCCTAAGGTGATCATTGAGATGTTACACCAACTGTGTTTTGGTTGGATAATGCCTCCTCCAACCTATAAAACCATTGGGAATCACTTGGGTAGGCTTTCTAGGCCAAAAAGTCCCTCTCTTTTATATTTTGAAAGTAATTCTCAACTCTCTAATTGCTTCTACACTTTATATTTTATTTAAGTGATTCATTCTTGCTTGTTTGAAGAAAATCACAACTCTCTTCTCTTCTCATTCTCCACCATTTTACACATACATATATTTCAAAGAGCTCTTTAATGACCTTCAAAGTAAACTCCATTCATCTTGTAAGGAAGCCATTGGCATAGTGGAGGTGTTGGTGTAATTAAATGTCTTGTACCTTGTCCTAGGTCATAATTACACCTTAGTTAAGTTTACTTAGGGACCACATAGGAGATTGTTGGAGAATTTCCACTTTTGGTGGACTTGACATGTCATTACCTCATCATTTCCACCTTTTGTGGACACATCATGTGATTATCTCTCCACCTTTTGTGGAGTGATAGCTCTTCATAGTTGTCTCATGTCATAAGATTCTGACACTTGTCATAATCTTATGCCCTTCTATGTTCTCACCTTGGCTATATAACCAAGGGGTCTCTCATTTGTAATAAATCATTGTACTGCATATCATATTAATGAAATTGAATACAGTTTATTCTTGTCATATCATTTCTCTCTTTCTTGTGCTTTCCATTTGGTCCATAGATCTTGGGTGGCAGCCATAGCCAATTCTAACATGGTATCAGAGCATGTTGGGTGCCATTGGAGAGTCTTATTCTGAAGAGAGATTCCAGATTTAAGGAGGTTTCGTTCATGGTTCTTTGTTGCAGGTTCACATTCGAGCTTGTTGGTGCAAATCTGAGCTCACCATTGCGTCCGAAAGGTTCGAGAAAGTCGATTTTTCCTTTTTTTGTTGTCCAAATTGGACATACAAGGCCAAATCTATGAGGGTTTGAAGCTGAAGAGTGGTTGCCAGATCCAGAAGGTAGCTGTAATTTTGGAGCATTTTGGGTCAAATCCAACCCTGCCATTGCATCCAGAAGGGCCAAAAACCCTAAGATCAACTATCAAATCGTCTGATTCGGAGCAAGTCAACCGATGAGGCACAATTTTTTTTCCCAAAGAGCCGTACAACCCCCAAGGCGTCATAATTGTAGTTGGTACAAATTTTTTAGAAAATAAATTAGAAATTTCAAATGAAATTTTTTGAATTTTTTTTGAAAAAATCTTATTTTGGGCGATTTAAATTGTAAAGTTTTTATTTATTAAAAATCAAAAATCATAGAAAAAATTAAAAAATCAAAAAGTTTTTAAGTCTGCGGGTTGCAGATTGGTATAGTACTCTATACCTGTACCGGCAGTACCAGCGGGAAGGTTCTCCAGTGCCACGTGGTTGGCTCTGCTGAGCCGCCGTGGCCCCGCCGCCCACTCAAACACCGGCGGGCTGTTGTCTCTACCGGCGGCATTCAAATCAAAATTATGGTGATTTAAATACTACCGGTGACCACATATTCTCCACCGGCAGCCGCAGAAAATCTTCCAACCGGCACTGAAGATTCCGTCGAATATTCCGTGGAGTTAAAGAATATTCTGTTTCTTTTCTGGCAGGGGCATGTTTTCCGGTGACAGGAAAAAAAAAATCAAATTTAAGCTCATGGTTTTCCTGCGTCAGCAATACATTAGCGATGACGTCAGCATGCTTTTGAAATTTTTGACCCCTTCACAATTTGCAGTTTTGATTTTGCAGTCGAACTTCAAACGCTCATAACTTGCTCATTTTGACTCCTTTTTTCGTGCAATTTTTTTTTGATTTGGGCTAGAATTTTGTGCTCTACGCACTGGTACAATCAGTTTTTGGTTTTGGTGCCTGGTTTTTCCACAAATTGCATATTCTCATAGGTGTTGCTGCTTCGTCTTCATTTTGGGAACTTCGGGAGCTCATAAATTGCTCCTACGGTAACATTTTTGGGTGCAATTTTTTTTGAAAGTGCATGATTTTTTGTGTAATTCTTAGTGGTATGATCAAATTGATCTCATTTTGTACCAAAAATTTTAGTTGATATTGTGGCCTATTTTGACATTTGTAAGCACTAAGATCAAGTCTAGCTTGCTGTTTTTGGCATCTAGCAACTGTAAACGCACTAAATATAAAGTGCCAAATCATATATTGCTTGGGGGGTTTCTTGATTGAGTGATTTGGGGGGGTAATCTTGTAGTGATTGTTTGCATTCTTTTGCTTGGTTTGTGTTCTTGCAATGGGGCGATCTCAAATTGAACCCCTAAATCCACATAATTATGCTACATGGAAAAAATTAGTATCAAACTATCTCATGATGAAAGGTCTAATAGGTCATCTAAAGGACACAATTCAAAAACCTACAAATGCTAAAGAATTGGCAATGTGGGTGATTGATTGTGAGAAAACACTTGGATGCATATGTTCATTAGTCTCATTTGATTTGCAGTTTCATATTGAATCATGTAATACACCTAAAGAAGCATGGGAGACTTTTGAGAAATTGTATGGTAAAACAGATAAGATTAGAGGCTATCAGATTGATAATGATTTGATGAATCTTAATCCTAAAAGTTTTGACCACATCCAAGACTACATCTCCAAAATCAAGCAACTAAGAACATAATTGAAAGAATGCAATATTGAAAAAGAGGATTTACAGTTGATTCTGAATGTGTTATCCAAGCTTGGTCCTGAGTATTCGGTATTTGTTTCTGGCTTTCATACCCATCGACTTTCTATGGGAGCATCATATGTTGATCCTAAGTTTGATGACTTTGCAAATCTCCTAATTCAAGAGGAAGCTAAGTTAATGAACATGGGTCTAATCAAGTCTTCCAAACCACAAGCATTGGTGGAAAATGAGTCTAAGGTATAGAAAGAATCAGGGAATCTTGATAAGAAGCAAAAGAAGAAAAAGAACAAGCCACATAAAGAATCAGAATCCTCATCATCAAAAGGAGAAACATCAAAGAAGGAGAGACCTTTTTGTGCATATTGCAAGAAGGATGGACATGAAGAACATTATTGTTATAAGAAGGATATTGATGAGTTGAAACATCTTCTCAAAAAGAATCACATTGATTTTCCTTCTAGAATGTCTGAATCTTCTTCTCCTTCTACTTCAAAATAGTCTAAAAAGGACAAAGGTCAAATATCAGGATATAAAGGACAAGCTCTTTGTGCTCATTCAAGTCCAGGATCAGGGCGATGGCTTCTAAATTCAGGAGCATCACATCATATGGCATCTTCATAGACTATCTTCTGTTCATTTCAACCTTGTTCTATGTCTCCTATCTGGATGGGAAACAACACATACATGAGTGTAACAGGGAAGGGATCTATTAGCATTGGGGAGAACACTTTTCAGGATGTCTTGTGTGTTCCTCATTTGATGAACAATCTACTTTCCATTTATCAAATTACACATGGTGGAGATGGGAGAACTGTGGAGTTCACTCCTGATTCAGTTATCATTCGTGACTTGGAGACTAGAGATGTCATTGCTATTGGGGTGGTTGATCATTCATCTCGGTTGTATTCCTTTGCATAGTTTGCTTCTGATGATGATAATGTTCATTCGACTATTGATCACAACTATGATTCTGATGAGACATTTGGCTTTTTGAACTTGGGAATACTCACATCAGATCTAGTCCTTGAGCCATGCACTTCATCTCCTCCACCTACTATTGTAGTTGATGATGCTTGTGTTCCTATAGTTTTTCCTCCTAGTGATTCAGTGCAGTAGAATATACATAGTCTTTCAGATATGGCTACTTTGGATGACTTCCTAACAGATATTTCAAACTTGTTCGGGGAGTCTCATCTTGCGGATTTGGAGGACACCATTGATGGCATTCATCTTCTCTTTGATGAAGATGCACCTTCTTTAGTTGTTGTGAGGGAACACCTTGACCCTCTTGTTCATTCTCTACATGATCATTCTTCTTAGTTTGGCATGAGTGTGGATACTTTTGGACAAAATTTGGAGGAGGCTTCTTTGTCTTCAGCGGGGATACCATTGTCTATGGATTTTTCTCTACATTCATCTCTACTAGATGTTGGGTTTTCCTCTTCAGCAGTGTGGCCTAGAACACCTGATTGGAGTGGTTCAGCCTTCTGCATCGACATGGAGACACTTGAGCATGCTTTAGAGACAACATCATCGCACATCATCCATCTTCATGACTTCCTGCATACATCCTTGGTTTTGTTTCTTCCCAAGGGGAGGAACGTTGTTCGGCAAGATTGGATCATCTTCAGCATTCAATGTCGAGCTTCTACCATCATTGCAGGAGACTCAACATTGAGGGCGGGCTACCTTGCTTCTCTTCTACTTCTCTCTTATGGAGGGGTTTTTTTCCTCACATGGGGTTTTTACCTTCTCATTCTTCATTGAGAGCATTTCTATTTTGTATTTCATCTCTCTTTTGAGGGGGATTTTTTCCCATGAGGTTTTCTCCCTTTCCTCATTTGTGAGAGATTGCATTGATTGCATTGTGTGTGTACATGGGTACCTAACATGGCCTAGTAGCCAGGACCCATCTTTGCATCTTTGTGTCATTTGCATAATAATTCGCTACTCCCAAAGTTGCACTTAATGGGGGGTGTTGGTGTAATTAAATGTCTTGTACCTTGTCCTAGGTCATAATTACACCTTAGTTAAGTTTACTTAGGGACCACATAGGAGGTTGTTAGAGAATTTCCACTTTTGGTGGACTTGACATGTCATTACCTCATCATTTCCACCTTTTGTGGACACATCATGTGATTATCTCTCCACCTTTTGTGGAGTGATAGCTCTTCATAGTTGTCTCATGTCATAAGATTCTGACACTTGTCATAATCTTATGCCCTTCTATGTTCTCACCTTGGCTATATAACCAAGGGGTCTCTCATTTGTAATAAATCATTGTACTGCATATCATATTAATGAAATTGAATACAGTTTATTGTTGTCATATCATTTCTCTCTTTCTTGTGCTTTCCATTTGGTCCATAGATCTTCGGTGGTAGCCATAGCCAATTCTAACAAGGTTCTTGTTGCTTATGTTACACCAACAAGCCTCACTTTTTTTCTTGAATGGGGTAACTCTTCAAGAATATTTATTGAGCATATTATCTCTATCTTTGATGAGAACATGGTTTTCTAAGTTATCATTTCATTTCTATTTAATTATCTTTTCTAAGGTTGTCAAGGTGGAGGTGGAAACACCAATATGTGGGTTTAATTGAGGAGAACTCATATACAACCACCCAAACATTTCTCTTTGGTCTTGTGTGTGTAGCTACAAGTGGAAGGAATTTTTTAAGCAAGCTTGAACATTGTAGAACATTTCTAGTGATATCTAAAAGCTCTCATTTTCATTTTTCATCTTGTTTCCATTCAACATCTTTATTTATGTACCTTTAATTTTGTGTGTTGATATTCTAGACCCCTTAATTTCATGTCTAAAAATTTATGCACAATAATTTATATTTTTTGTTGAAAAATCTTGTATTTTTTTCATATGGGATACTGACATGGGACACTATCATCTAACAACTATGATTTCATCCTAAATAGAAAGCTTGTTGAGTTGTATAGAAGACATTGGTGCCCTACAATTTCAAATTTTTATGACTAAAAGAACTAAATATTTATGAACACTCTATTAAATTGGACATTCCTCCATTTGAGCCCTCGGTGAAAACCTAGCAAATATGCACCATGTGTATTTTATCTTCACTCCATTGTCTACCATCATTCCATTTGGCCTTCCCCTTCACTCATGATAAATCCATACTTCACCCTTTTTGTGTCATCCATAGTAATGTGTGGTTGTCCTTTGTGTATTTTGGAATGATTGACATTATGCATCATTATCACCTTCCATATCTATCCCCCATAATACCTATCTCATTCCACCTGTAACAAATTGGTTTTATACCTGTCTAGGGAAAAATACTTGACCTATGTCTTCATTGGATCCTACACTTGCTGTTGGAGGTCTCTATCCCAAAAAGATGAAAAAAAATCATAAATTCCCAAAAAGACCAAAAAATCATAAAAATGTCAAAAATCCAAAAAATCAAAACATGTAAAAAACACAAAAACATCCAAATAACTTTCAAAAAATCCAAAAAATAGAGTCAAGGTTACTCATGTTAGCCAAAGTCCTACGTTGCCTTTGTGTGTATAACATAGAGAAGGCCATCTGTCAATGAGCCCCCAAGACACTAGGTCAGTCCTTTATGGTTTGTCATGTCAAGTCAATCATGAATCAGTCCTTTGTCAAATAAAACAAGGTCAAGTCATGCCAAACTACAAGGTCTCTACACACTATTACCTAGGTAAGGCCCTCTGTCAATGATCCCCCAAGGCCCTAGGTCAATCCTTTAGGGGTTTTTGAGCCCATCTTAATAAATTGGACATTGTCATTAGATACAAATAGTCATCAAAAAATCAAACAAGTCATGAATCAAAAATACAAACAAGATAAAAAATATTCTAATCAAATCAGTCAATTGTCAAAAAAGTCAAACATCAAACCAACCTCAAACATTAAATCAGTCAAACACTTGTCTTATATAGGATGTGTCCTTTCCAATCAGACATTGTCATTATTTTATCATTTTCCTTATAGAGGTGGTCACATGATTGAAACCAAACTTGATGTCTTATACGACATGTTTCCTCTCCTGAAACTAGGCCTTGTCAAACAATCAACCCATTAGTCACCTAGTCAATTAAACATTGGAAAATAGTTCTTGGAAAACACTCTAAATGGTTGTTGAGATGAGGAAATAAGCATTGAGAAACTTAGAGATTCACCATGCACAAATGAAAAGAACCTTTGACAAGAAGGCCATCCCAAGAGTACATTCAATGAGGGTGATCTTGTTTTCAAGTGGGATGAGCTTAAAAGTAAACCTAGTAAGAATATCAAGTTTGATGCCATGTGGAATGACCCTTATGTGATTGTTGAATACAAGTAGCATAATGATTTTTAGCTTTCAAAGATGGATGTAGAGGTGTTACCTATCCCAATCAATAGGATTCACCTCAAAATTTGTTCCTGAAGAGAAAAAGTTTAGAAGTGTACAATAGTAGAGTAGAGTTTTCAATTAATAAGTGTTGGTTACACATCTATTTCAGTTTAGTTTTTATTTTCTAGGAAGCACTATTGCACAGTTTGCTAGCCCTATTTAGAGCCATTGTAGTTTGCTTTCAAGTTTTATTTTTCTACTGTTCAAATTCTAATAGCTGAGTTATAGAGGTTTTTCTGAGTTGCAAATGACAATAATTGACTCCTATGCCTAATGGATAGGTTTATACTAATGGTCTAAGATGCTTAGCAAGAAAGAATATAGTAGAGATGGCCAAAAACATTACCTAATTGTGCATTTCAGCCCAATTAGGTTAGGCTAGGGAAACACTAATGTTTTCTACTTTGTAGAAGGAGAAAGGTACACAAAATATTTTACTAAAGTTACTGATAACTATGCAAATAATGCCATGAAATGAATTTTAAGTTTTTATTATGCAAAAGGTTTACAAAAAGGAGGAATAGTACATAAATTTTTGTGTAAATTAGCTACTTAAATTCATTACAAGAAGTATAATACGTTTCCCACACAAGCGATGGCAATAACCGAATAAGATGCAATAAAAGATCAATTATACATTTGGAAGTAAAATATGACATGTAAGAGAAAATGAATCCATCATTTCCTAGATGATGAACCCCATTGTTGATTAGCTACATCTTCAATTCCTTTGTTGATAGCTCTAGAGGTGTTTGCAAGGGATAGAGAAAATGATGTTAGAGCTTAGGTTCCATGTCCCTTATGTTTTTGGGAATCTAGGCTTTGGTCAGATAAGCCAACAAATGATTATCATTTGATAGGAGGGAATGATGCCTCAAAAGGAAGCATATAATTGTGTGTTAAAGTATTAGAGAAAATATCTCAATCTTGAGAGGATAGCATGGGTACATGGTCTAGTGTTGATAACAGACAAGTGATAATAGTTTGAGACCAGTTTAAAGGATAATCAAAATGCAAGAATAATGGGATTAGGGAGAAGGTTGTGTTTATTAAAACCATTGTTGAAGAACAATACCTTATTAGCATAAGTGAAATGGGGCATGATGGATGTAGTGTTACATGAACAACAAGGTGTTTTTAGGGTAATTATATAGTGCAAGGTATGAAATGTAATGAGATAATCAAATTCCATTTTCTAGAACAAAGGAGTGGCCTTGGCCTTATGAATCTACTACAACTAAGAGGGAAAAAAGCTGATCAATAGAGAAAAGATCTTAAAGAACCAAAGCATTAAGAACAATAAAAAAATAGAGCACATATGATGCAATATGACAAAGTAAAGAATGGTAGTTCACTATGCAATGAAGACATATCTAGGTAGTAATAGGGAAAAAAAGCTGATCAATAGAGACATGATCTTAAAGAACCAAAACATTAAGGATAGTGAAAAAATAGAGCACATATGTTGCAATAAGACAGTAAATAATGGTAGTTCACTATGCAATGAAGACACATATGGGTAGATCTATACTTTCTCCAAGCTCATGTTGCTAGTACAAAAAGGAGGAAAGAAACATATAGTTCAACAAGCATAATGAAGAGTAGAGAATCTATCAAAAGATGCCAAGGAAATGATAGAAGAAAAGACATAGATAAAGAAGGATCAAGACCTTGTGATCATGAATACCACAAAAAATACTTAGTTATTATCATCTTTTTGTCATAACTAGAGTGCCTACAATGTTTTCTTTCACAGATATAAAAAAATATTAGCATTTTCATTCATAGAGAATGGCTTACCAATAGGAAGGACACATTCAACCATGCATACAATCCCAGAAGCTTCAAACCCTTGGTGGCAAGAGAAACAACATATAAAAACATTATGAATGAAAATTAATGCACAATGAGCTCGTGTTAGGGTTAAAGAGCTTCTTTTGAGTTTCTCAAGAAAACCCTAATCTTGGCTGACACAAGTGTTTATTTTTTACTTTTATTTCATTAACTCTATGAATATTAATACTTAGGCCTTGACATTTTCCTAGTGAGAAGTGTAAAGTCCATGAGAGTCATAAGGAGAGAGGACTAAATAATGGATTAAATCCACCCCTTATATCTTTGGATGAAATTAAGAAAAAATAAGTATGTAAAAAAATATTAAAGGTGAAAATGAATTTAATATTTGTCATGTAATGCAAGAAATAAACAACTACATAACACTTATTAAAGTAAATCATAACTGATTGTCTTTGATATTTGTTCAAGTAGTTTATTCTTGTCCTAAAATCATGTAAAAGTAGGAGTGGAACTGAGGTGTTTATCTTTGAATTCAATTCAAACTGAGTTATTTTTGGAGTTCTCTTTGGTCAAATAGCTTGAGAGGGGGAGTTTGGTGCTAAATTAGCTCAAATTGGAGTAGTTATGAGCTCTCTTTTCTAGGATTTTTTGTTTTGCTCGTGAGATGGATATTTTGGAGTGTAGTTGACTATAGTTGACTCATCTTGGAACTTTGGGTCTAATTTTGTAATATAAGAGGGAAAGCTTATGCTTTCTCCTCAATTCTTGATTTTTTTTCTATCTGGCACATTGTAGAGAGACAAAGGTTTGTAGCTCAGTATATTTTTATATAGCAATAAATTTTTCTTTAGAATCAATAAAGAAAGGAGTTATTGGTCCTATTTGGATCTTTCATTTTGCATTGTGGATGTATGTTCTTATAGATTTTCATTGTGATTCATTTGAATACTTTTTTTTCTTTCTTATTTAAGCAATATATTTTGAATGTGTGTTATATTAAATCAGGTCATATGCTATGTCAAACTTGAGTAATATTTGATGTGTAAACTTATTTTACCTACAATACAAAACAAAAAATTGAAACCATCATGTGAAACACTTATGATTTTATGCAAATTTTGAATTGTGAACATCATAACCAACAACTTTTGATTCAAATTTAAAAATCAAGGCTTTAGTTTTTTTTTTTCATTCCAAATTACTAGTGTATCACCTCCTAGAATTAAATTTACATTTCTAGAGCATCTTTCTATCCCTTTTCCAATCAAATAAATTAGTTTTTCTAGGAGATCTAAAGGGGAATTAGCCCATAATCTAGAGGTTCATCCTTAGAATAGGTCACCCACAACTTGAGGTTGATCCCATGTTGAATAGGATTTCCAAGTTTCACACTTAGCTAAAGAGTGCAATCCTTTGTGACAACAAATATATTTTTCATTCTATACCAATAGAATTACTCATTTCCTTTCTAACCCAAGGGTATCCTCCAATCTTATCTTATTTATTTTTTATTATATTAAAATCTCCTCCGATGATCCATGGGATTTTGGGGAGGTTGTTAACACACCATCTCCACACATCTATTCTCTCTTTCTCTCTCTCTCTATAGTCATTGAGATCATAAATTGAGCATGCATCCAACTTTTGGCTTTCCCACTCTAGTGTCACCCAACAACATATATTACAAGGGGAACAACCAAAACAAGTAATGAATGGTTTCCATTTTTATCCAATTAAGATAACAATCCAACCTTATTTTTTAGGTGCTTTGTATGAAAGAAAACAACCTATTTCCAAGAAAATATTAGGGGATTATGCAATTGAAAATACAGAGCCTCAACTTCTTGCAACAAGAGGCATTCAAGATCTTTTTTCTTATTAAAAAATGCTTTCCAAATATACTTCCTTTCAAGGGATTCTAAACCCCTTATGTTTCTAAATTATACAACTTAAATTCATTTATTAGATGGTACTTGGGGTTTTTTTTGGTTCTTATATAATCTGTCAAAGCAAGGAGGTATGCCTTTTGTTTACCTTTTTAACTTAGGTTTTTTTGAGTTGCTGGTATTGCTCATAGTTTCTTTCCTTTTTTACACTAGATCATCTCATTTAAATTTCTTTTTCAAAGCCTTTTTAGGATTTGTAATTTTAATTTCACTATTTTCTTTTCTTTATTCATCATCATATTGGATATCATCTAAGTCTATGTAAAATTTATAGTCTCCGAAGGGTCTCTCTATTTTCTTTATCCTTTTCTATTCTTTTAGTCTATCAAGAACTACTTATTGTGCATTTTCTTTGTAATATTGAAGCCTTTCTCATCTTCATTTTCAATATTTTTCACTAGCATATCATTATTCTTATTAGGGGAGACCTCAATTTTACCATTTTCACACATATCCTCCTCATAATGGTTAACTTTTTCTTTTCCATCATTACCAGGGGTTGGGTCTAGTTCATCTTGCACAATATCATCAGAGAAAGTCTTAGACTTTGTCCGACAACCACTATTTGAAGGTGGGCTTGGGATTCTTTATTAATAATAGGGCCAATGTTTACACTGAGTATTTTTGTGCATGTTGACTATTGAAGGTTTCCCAAAGGGTTCTGCCATTCCTTTTGTTTATACTTTTTTGTACATCCATCAGTTTTGCATAAAAAATAAGAATTTAGGCCCCCTAGGGCTTCTATTTCATATTTGTATAAATTACCTTCAAATTCAACTTTTATGATTTCTAGAATTTGAACCCTAATGTTAAATGAGACAAGAATTCTATTATCCAAGTGCATCATAGTGGACCTTGTATTTTCAATTTGTAAGATTTTACCAATTGGTTTTAACAGTTAAAGTAAGAATACACACATATGAGGAGGGACATTATTTACATTAATCCATCTTGGCATAAAGAAAAACATAATCTCATTTTGGGTCATCTTAAGTGATCAAGCTACAACCCTAAAGAGGAATTTACTAATATTTTAAAATTCCTTTTCAAAAAAGTTACAAACAACCCTCTTTGAATCATTTTACAAAGTGAAATGTGTATTCCCATTTTTTCCCCCAAACAAGGTTTAGCCAATTATCAAAATCCTTCTCATTTGGAGATTCTTCAAATACATACATGCAAGAAGCACACCAATATTTTTAGCCTATTCTCTTCTCTTTTAAGGGCAATAACAATTTCCTCATTAGGGTCAAGAATTAA
The DNA here is from genome assembly GCA_007258455.2 of Sequoia sempervirens. Lineage (NCBI taxonomy): Eukaryota > Viridiplantae > Streptophyta > Pinopsida > Cupressales > Cupressaceae > Sequoia > Sequoia sempervirens. The sequence goes on along the minus strand of VDFB02058242.1, from coordinate 613,281,731 downwards.
AACATTAGGTGTCAAGGGGTCTTTACCTCTTTCACATCCACCTTTTGTGACCTTGACCCCTCCACTGTTGTCTTTGAACCCCACTTTGAAGACTACTTCTAGATTTGGTGCTTCTAATTCTTCAGTTTGCAACACTTCTTTGAATTTTTTGCAAGCTTCATCTTTAGACTTACTGGCTTCCCCACCTACAACCATTGGATATACCTCCATACAGTCTCACATAGATGTAATAATCATGTCTATGCGAGAAGGATCACGATAACCTAGGAAGTATCAAACATACTATAATCCAACACAAACTCCAATTTAAAAATTCGCAAAAACTAAAACCTACTACTTAAATCGAACCTTGAAAGAAGTTAAGGACATGACAAGCAAGATAAAAAGGAATAAGGTGCACTAACAAGGAAAATAAGGAGTAAAGAACTAGAGGTAGTGAGTGGTTCACAGTAGCAAGCATGAGGTAGATGCCTTTTAATCTCCCATGCATGCAAACTAGAGCTTGTTCCTTTGATTAGAATAGTTAGACACAACCTTTGGTAATATTAATTTACACATTGTTTGGAATGAAAACTACACACTCAAAAAGAGCCTACTTGAATTAAAAAACCATCTTTATAATTCTCCCCTATCTAGATGATATTATCTTTCTCTTTGGTGAGAGCTATTAGAAACTTGTTTAATTATGGTATAGGATACTAAAGTCCTAAGATATCCTTTGTTGCATAAAACCTAGAAGCAAAGATTATATAGTCTAAACCAAGTTTAAAGATAATACTAAGGATCAATAGATGTGGTTTTTCAATTAGACATTATTTTGAATACAATATCAATATTTTTAATTTATTAAATTATTGAATATATAAAAATTATTTGGACTCAAACTAATGAGTCTATTCTATAACTAATAACCTATCATGATATTTTGAACCCTATTTATAAATAAACAAACCTAGTCTAAATTTAATTAGGTGAATCTAAGGAATCAATATGAAAGATAAGGTCAATATCCATGTAAACAAATATAACAAAACATAATCCTCATCATGTTCGATAAATAATTTAATTTTATCTACATCTTTGATATGCTTTACCTCTATACTCATAATTATTTAAAAATATCCTTTACTTCTCAACATCATTAATCTTTTATATTTTCATTCATAGTACTTAAATGCTACAAGTAGAAAAATTACAAATTTATGTTTATAGAAAAATTAAGACAAGACATGACCTCTCTGTCATTGATTCTCTCTCTAATAAGTGAAAGCTACCCACAATCTTATTCAAGAAAGAGAACTAATGGAATTGCCATTGAATAAGATACAAAAATCAAAATAGCTCGGTATGGTTAGTTTGTACAAGGATATTTGCAAATGTGAAAATATAGAAGTAGTTACACCTCTAAGCTTAAGCAAACATGAAATAATAAAAGTTGAAAAGGTCGGCACATTTTAAAACCCTAAAACATAACCACCTCCAAACAAAACTAAACAAAACCATATATATGCAAGATCACACAACCTGTTTCCCAACGGTTTTGTAGATCCCTGTTACAATTCCCTCCGTAACATTTCCCCCAATGCAACCATGGCGAGCGATCCCAATGCATCCATGGCGAAGGAGTCTAAGGTGAGATTGAAGAGTTCGGATGGGATATTATTCGAGGTAGATTATGCCGTGGCCGTGCAGTCGCAGATCGTAAAGAGCGCCATGCCTTTGAACAACATTTCCAGCAATATTCTGGCGAAGGTGATTGAGTACTGCGAGTATCATCTGCATGCCGCCGAGACCAGCGAAGGCAATAGCGCCATCTCAGAGGAGGATGTGAAGACGTGGGATGAGGAGTTCGTCAATGTTGATTACGCTACTCTTTTTGATCTCATCAAGGCTGCCAAGTACCTGGATATAAAAAATCTTCTGCGCTTAACGTGCAAAGCTGTAGCACGATTAAGGAGAAAACCCCAGAAGAGGTCCGAAAGATTTTCAACATAGAGAATGACTTCCCTCCCGAAGAGGAGGAAGAAGTGAGGCGTCAAAATCAATGGGCGTTTGAGTAAATCTGGATATTATAAGCATGGTACTTGGTTTTGTTACTACATAACTTATTATCTTCCTTGGCTTCAAGAACTTATGGGTTTTATTCGATACTTCATTTTGCATGAATATCTATCATTTGATCTCTTTTTTTTTTTTTTTTTTTGTGTTAGATGTATGTAATTGGATCATATGATAAATTTAACATTCTTGTGTTATCTGTTTTTTTTTTAGAGTATATATAATGCTGTAGATGGTGAGAATCATGAATAAGTAGTGAGAGTGTGCCAATTATTTTGTTTTCAAGGGTCATGTTTTTCTTATCAATCTAATTTTTTTTGTTTTATCAATTTTGAAGTTTTTGAGTATCTTTGTTTGTGTGTGATGCTTGTTCTAGTTTGTTTTTCTATTGTATATGTTTAGTGAAGAGGAGAGGCTATTCAAGAATATTGTAGGTTGTGATGTTTGTTCTAGTTTGTTTTTTATTGTACATGTTTAGTGAAGAGGAGAGGCTATTCAAGAATATTGTAGGTTGTGATGTTTGTTCTAGTTTGTTTTTTATTGTACATGTTTAGTGAAGAGGAGAGGCTTTTCAGAGTATTGTAGGTTGTGTTTTGGAAGTAATACAAAATATGTCATTCATGCTTGTAAAATTTATTGTTATCTTTCAAATGAGTATACTTAAGCTTGCTAAAGACAATCACACTGCGGGGATCTTTCAAATGAGTATACTTAAGCTTGCTAAAAACAATCACACTGTGCAACTTGCGGGGATCTTTCAAATGAGTATACTTAAGCTTGCTAAAAACAATCACACTATGCAACTTGCGGGGATCTTTCAAATGAGTATACTTAAGCTTGCTAAAAACAATCACACTATGCAACTTGCGGGGATGACTTCAACAAAAACCTGTTTAAATATATGTTAAAAGATTCTACTTTTAAAAATGTATTGTATTTTTAATTTTTTTTAAATTATAGAATCTTGATCTTTTAGAAAAAGGGAAGGATATCATTTACAATTATGATGATGTGGATAATCTTGATTATCTAGATGCTTTATATGTTAATAAGAAAAATATTGGATGTGGTATTTTGGTTGTAGAAATTATAAAGGAACATGAGGTTTTATATGTTGCAGTGTATTTATCTATTATTACAAATAATAAGATATAAAAAATTAATGCTAAATATGAAATTTGTTAAGGAATTATTGTTTAGAGACACATGTTTAATATTATTGTTTCCAATAATGAGAATACTTTTTGATGAATTCATTAGTCTTTCTCTATTTTTTCTCAATAACATCCCATTTGAATGAACTTATGAACTAAATGTTTTGACAATAAAATATTCTCAATGAGTGTTAGAATGTGCCTATTGAAGAGCAATAGTGATCTTTACCTTGGGTAAACAATGAAGAAGAGTATTATAGCTATGAAAATTATAATACATTAGATAAAATAATATCTATAGAAATCTAATAAGTCCACCAAATTATATGATATAATTTTAGATAAAGAACAAACATCCTTAATGGTAGGAGAACATAGATTATAATATAAAATATCGTGAAGCATCCATAGTGTTGCCTAGAGGCATAAGGAATTCAATTATAGTCATGGAATTTGCATGACAAATGTTCTTCCTACACACTTGGTGTCAACGAGGATGTCCAAGGAGGGACAAAAAAAAACTATTCATAAAGGGGGATTTTTTCATTCAAATTATGTTATGTGTGATGTTATTTAAGCCAAATTAAATGAACTAAATGTAATTAAGTGATCTATATGACTTAATTTGAGTGCAAAATCTAGGATTTATACTATGTTTGAAAACACATTGTGTAATGCAACAATGATCTAGAAATGAATGCAAAGCTTAACAAAAATGAACCAAACACATTGTGTAATTCAACAATGATCTAGAAATGAATGTAAAGCTTAACAAAAATGAACCAAACTAAAAGTGTGCGCTTGAGAAATGGATGAGGACTGAAAATGACTTCTAGAATGCTACTGACACTGAAATTTAGGCCTGGTGGGACTCATTCACCATTCCAAGCGAATTAGTCCTAGTTCTGAAAAATTGTACCGGGGCCCATTTTAGCCAAATGGGTGTTTGAATCTACAAAAATATTTAGGAAATAGGTATAGTGGGACTCATTCACCACTTTGGGTTTCTGGCTTTTCTAAAAACTCAAAAATGGAATTTGTAGTTTTCGGTATGCTCAATTTGCACCTCCAGGTGTCCCAGTCTGAAACCCTATTTTTTGAAGCAGTAAATGAATTTTTGTGTAAGTTTTGGCCTTGAAAAAGTGGAGATGACTTCAAAAAATTTGCAAGCTAATATTCAATAATTTCCAAGCCATCCAAGCACCTAAATTTGCAAACACACAATGGAAGAGAAAGAAATGGTGAATGTTAGGGCATAGGGGTTTGCCTTGGTCAAGCCCCTTTTTAGGTAATTAAACCAAAATGATGCAAATATGTAATGAAACATGAAACAATGGAGTTGTTACCTTGCCATGATGATTGAATTTGAATGTTTGTGGCAAAACATGAAGATTCTACCCTTGAATGTCTAAAAAGTGCTACCTTGGTGACTTAGAATGACAAAACCCTAGCTTGCTTGACTTGAGATGGAAGAAAAATGATGAATGAAGTTAAGTTATGATGAATTAGGGTTTAAAAGGTTTTATTTATAGGAAATTTACCTTATTTTCCTATAAATTGGATCCCTAAGGACGCCATGAAGAAAAATTGAATAAAAACCTTAATTTTTCTTGCTCATACCCTCAAAATGGCTCAAATGGGACTCATTCACCACTAATGGGGGATGGGTCCCACCTAGATGGGACTAATTCACCACTATTGTCTAATGGGTCCCACAAGGACCATTTTTACTAGCTAGAAAGTTGAGAAGTAAGAAAATTAGGTTTATATGATGATTATGTCAGTTATTTGATCAAATTATGCTTCGAGATGCATAATATGGGTTAATAGGGCCTATTAATGATGATGTAAAGAGTAATTAGGGCTTGGGACACAAAAATAAATGTGAAAGTGTGATTAAATACACTTTACAACACTAAAACTAGCTTATCTATGTTAATATATTAATATATATATTATATGCCAAGAGATATCATTTTTGAGGCATATTTTTTAAATTCAAAAAAGAAAAAAAGCAAAAAAAATAAGCGTATAATATATAGATTAATTTATTAAGATAGATAAGCTAGTTATGTTATATATTAAACTATTGTGTTATATCATATATAGATTAATATATTAAGATAGATAAGCTAGTTATGTTATATATTAAACTATTGTGTTATATCATACTAAACATTATCACATAATAGATATTTTATTCAAAATTATTTATTACTTATAATAAAAAAATATTATAATGTAAGCATTAATGAAATTAACTTTTTACCCTAAAAGAATAAAACTAGAAAAAATTAATAATACATTTAAATTTTATATTAAATTACTTTCTTATTTGTAATTGAAAAAGCATTATAATAGAATTATCTTTTTACCCTAAAAAGAATAAAACTAAAAGAAATATTTACTTACTTATAATAGATATTTTATTAAAAAATTATTTACTTATAATAAAACAAATATTATAATGTAAGCATTAATTTTTTTTTAATGAATTAACTTTTTACCTAAAAGAATAAAACTAAAACAAATTAATAACACATTTAAATTTTATATTAAATTACTTACTTATTTGTAATTGAAAAAGCATTATAATAGAATTACCTTTTTACCCTAAAAAGCATTATAAAAGAACTACCTTTTTACCCTAAAAAAATAAATCTAAAACATTAAAAATATTTTAATGAAATTAACATTTTACCCTAAAAAATAAAACTAAAAAAATTGCATTATAATAGAATTACCTTTTTACCCTAAAAAGCATTATAATAGAACTACCTTTTTACCCTAAAAAAATAAATCTAAAAAAGTATTATAATGTATAAAAATATTTTGAGAATTGCAAAGATTGAAAACACTATAGCGAGAATAAAGTAGAAATGACAGTTACCTTTTTTTTTTTTTTTGCACTATTCGCACCCCAGTAGTAATTTGTTTTTTATTCACACTATTGGCAACTATGTCGGTAATAATTTGTTTTTAATCAACACATTCATTTACATTGATTTTTACTTATTACTTACTATTTATATTAGTTCGAAAAGTTATGACCGAAATGATATAATATTTAATATAACTCTTTATTTGTTGGCTTTCAATTTATTAATTGAAAAACTTAGACCAAAAAGATATAATATTTAATAAAACGCTTTAGTTGTTGGCTTTTAATTTTTATAAGTTTACATTTTTTTAACACGGTCATGCTCCACCCCGTGCTCATTGTAGGTTATGCCTCTCGGCGTAATGAGATCCACATAGCCCAGAAAGGCACAAGAACTAATGTGAATGTGCAAGACACATTACAACATTAGTTTATCATTAAGTTTACTTTACAAGCCTTCTAAACTGATGTAATAATATTATTAAACATATTTTATAATGTTGAATTAGGGAGAAATAGGTTCATTAAGTCTAGAAAAGCGTGAAAGTATCTTACAACACTTTACAACACCTTTCCAAGACATCGTTAAAAACATGTTATTCAATTTATAAGGGTCAAATACCTAGTGTGGATGCATAAAATACCTCACAACATAGATTAAGACCTCATGAAGTTCATTTTATATTGAATTAATCCCATGCCAAGCAAAGGGTCTTTTTTTCTACGACACAAATCCATTAAAAATAGTTTCTAAGAATGATTAAAATTAATCATTAGTAGATTTTTTTAGATCAAGTGAAATGAAAAGATAAGACTCATTAGAAAAAGGGTCAAAATATATATTGTCCCTTTTGAGAGATAAACCTAAGTTCAAATTATATGGGAAACATGATCCACTTTAACCATATTCCTTGATAAATCTATCTTAGAAAAAATGTGCTTAATCATCTTAACGAATGATATTTATTAATCATGTTATACTGATTATCATATATAGTGCTTCCTAAAGGCATAAATAGAGTAATGATAGCCATGAAATTTAGGTCGATGATTCTTCTTCTTAGAAAAGGTGTGTATTTTACATGAAGATATATATATCTAAGGGAGTACAATGAAAGATCTTGATAGAGTGGTGGTTTTTTTATAGTCTGTCATATCATGAATTGAGCATATTTCTATATAGGTGAAAAGAAGACATGACACTTGGGATGTGTAACATGTGACCCAATTGTGAGGACTAATATTTAAAAATATTATTATTGTATACAAAATTAATACAATATTAAATAGGAATAGGATTTATAAATGATAGAATATAGTACATATCCTCAATATTGCATTTCAGTGGGAGTCATCAATTTTTATAAGGATCATCAATAGTAATTATGAGAATATATTTCTTATGAGAGGTATCAATCAAAACACACTTATCTTAAAAGGGAATCAATGGAATTCTAGAGAATAAAAATAGGCCTAATTAAGGGTGGGAAGGAAAGGGAAAACAATTAATATAAATTAAAAGTTAGATAAGGATGTTAGGTAAGGTGTCTCAACCTTGCTTCTAATGTTAATATTATAAATGGTTCAATTTTTGGGTATAAAATAAAAATTCATTTTTTGGGATATTGCATAGATATCTTGGAGTACTTCAATGTATAAAAAGGGCTTAATTAGCCCAATATATCAAAATTTGTAGTCCAAAAAAGTTTGTGTCAAAATTATAAAAAAATGTTGGATACATACAAAGTTGTGAAGGATAGTTACACTTGCTACACAACCTATGATGCATCATAAGAAATATTTAATTGGGAGATACTTTGAGTACCAATTTTGGGTGGTTTTAGCTCTCAATTTTCACTACCATTTGATGGTTTAAGGTTTTGTATCTCATATATGTTAGGTTTTTGAGATGAAGGTAAAATGTTGAATTTTATACATAATATTTAAGAAATAAAAATTCCTCTAGATCCCTAGTTGGTGATACTCTGTGAACTCTTTCTCTACAAGTATGAATAATAATGATTTACTAAATAATACATTAAGGTTTTTCAGTATGTGGCGTTTTTCTTTTCAAATAATTTTTCTCATGTACACATATCTTATGGCATTTATTACTTTACTTCCTTTGATTTGGTATTAAATTTTAATCACTTGAGATTATAGGTGTTAGGTAGAGAGTTTTAATCTTCATTTGAGTGAGAGCTTGTGAAAATATAATGTTTTTAATCTTATTGGAAGAAGATATGGAAAGCGTATCAAGGATAGAGATGGAGAAGTTTCTAGGAACAAACATTGGTATGTGCAAGCTTAGTATAATGAATGTGCTCATAGATAAAGATCCATGGGTTGTAATATTGAAATCCAAATCTACAACTTATAGAAGGGGAAAGGAGATCCTATATCTAACTAGTAGATTAACTGGATCAATATTTTTTTTCTCTAAAATTAGAATTCAAATCACAAGATTGCCAATATTGGTTAACATCTTAGAACGAGATTCAATTAATTTTGGGATTGCCTCTATTGTTGACAAGAAGATTCATAAAATTAATGTGAATTTATTAAATTAATTTGTTATGTAACCTAATATAAAAAAAAAAAAGTGTCACATAGAAGAAACTAAAAGATGATGGAATGGTGATATATTTGAGAAGGGTATACTTTTGTGCACTATTCATGAAAACCTAATCTTGAATTGGTGGTATTTTGAATTTGTAAAACATTCATCTACTACTCATAAAGGTGAACTATCTTTTCCTATCATGAAACCTATCATTTTTGAATTTGAACCTAAAAAATCATGACAAAGATAGGAAAAGGATTAGTTATACATGATTTTTCCTCAATCCAACTCGAGATTAGTTATATAGGATTTTGAAATAATAATTTATGTAAATATATATTGGAACATAGGAATATATTAAAATATATGAAGACTCATTTAAATTTAAAATTTTAGGATTAATTTAGTGCTAAATCTTGAAATTGAATTCATGTAACATAAATTAAAGAGAAACATAAATTAAAGATCAAAATTATCAAGAAATATACCTAGGCTAGGGTGAATTTCTGTCTATCATGAAATTATGCTTTCACAGGGCACAATTTATGATGCTACATTTAGTCCCCACTTAATAGTTACAATATGAAACTACATGCATATCCAAGCTAAAATATGAGAAATTAAGTCTTAATTTATAAAAAATATATACTCAAAAGGATACCATAGAGAATTGTAGTTGGAATGAGAGTTAGAATAATGAAGGTTGAAACATTATTAAATTTAAGGTTAAATCCCTTTATCCCTATAATGAAGGTTACTCTTGTGAACTTGATTAGAATTTTGTGTTATCATTGATGCCAATAGGATTGTGTTGTTGGAAGCATGAGTAGTTTGTGTTATTACATTGATGTCAACAGGTCTATGGAAAGATTGTTGGAATATTATGTTAACCTTGATGATTCTTTGATTAGTTACATTATATGTTCATTAGTAGTGTCACTAGTGTCAACCTCTATTGTTTCTTTGATAAGAATGTGTGTGGTTGAGTTGTTGTATTGTAGTTGGTTTGGTTATGTGGCAGATGATGAGAATGTGTTTTTGGTTCTTGGTTATGAGCTGCTCTAGCATACAAAGTAGTGTTGTGGTTTTACTCCACATTTCTTCTATATTGAAGATCTTCCTATGCAATTCAAATATTTTGATTTGAGGTGTTCAAAGGTGTTATATCTAGAGTTTGTTTTTTTGGATAATTTTGTAGAGAAATTTATTTTCACTAGTTTTTGAATTGAGTATTCGATGTTGTCTTGGAGAAATGGTCTTTCTCTGCAATTCTTTGTAGTGTGGTGTCTGGTCTTATGGATATGGGGGTGTGCTCATATTTCTCATTTCTATCTTCACTCTAAGTTGTTCATGATTTGGAACTCCACAAGTTGGTTTAATGAGTTATAGTGTGTGGAAAGTTGACTGGTTATGCAGGATGATTATGTTCTTCAGGTGAAATATATTGTGAAGGAATTTGTTAGATTTTAGGATGTTTTTGGAATATTCTAGATTGTGTTCAAGTGATGTATATTTTCCCTGAGTTGTCTTTGAGAAAAGGAAGCATGAACTTAATTTTTTAATGGTGTTTACACTAATTCTAGATTTAATTCAGTGTTTTAGGAAGCATGGAGAGGTGTGTATATGTGGATTTAGGTATGAGTTAAGGTGTGATGTGCTCTATCTTTATTCCTTTCCACCACGAGAATTTTTTGGTACCAACCTATTTTGAATTTACATGGTTGAGATGCATAGTTGACTTTGGCGATTTTTTTAAGGGTTGAGGATGGTATAAATAAGTGGTGAATTGATGGAGCATGAGAGTGGTGTGTAGTATGACGTATGTGATGTGAAGCATGAAGTTGTAGAATATGAAAGTGAAAAATGTAATCTGAGCTTTAATATGTTAGACTACTAAAAGTAGTGAGTAGAAGGTGTCTACAATTTTCAAAAAGGCTACGAATGTATTGGTGATGTTGTGGTTGAAATTCTCTATTGCTTCAAGATAGATTTTTCATTGTAACAATCTTCTTTCTTCATTTTTGTAATATGGTAGTGAGCCTTTCTTTCTTTATGATAGTGAACCTTTGATAGTAAGCCTTTTATATTCAGTGTTGGAATTACTTTTTATTGTGAGCTAATCCTCATCATGGTTTTTCTCTTAATGGGTTTCCATGTAAATCTAATGTTTTGATGTGTATGGATTTGTGTTTTATTTTTTGTTATTTTCTTTCATGTTAAATCACTCTAGTAGATTAAATCCTAATACGGTTAATGTGGATCTAAATATTATTGAGGTTTTTTATTTTTTTAATGAACAAATGATTCAACCCCCCTCTTAGTTGTCTTGCACATTCAAAAATTGGTAACAAAGAAAGTTCACTTAGAAGAAAGCTTAACCACTTGAGGTAGGTCTAGGATGTTGCATAAGAATGAGGCTAGTTTGTTTGATGGATCAAATTATATATTCTGGAACAAAAAGATGGAAGGTTTCCTTGTATCCCTAGGGTTTGGAGTTTTGAAGTCTATTGAGGATGGATATACTATGTCTACAATTGGTCTAAGTACTAATGATGAGATCAAGGCCTATGGGAATAATGGTGAATAAATGTATGATCTTTTGTGTGGTCTTTCTAATATAGAACTTGTGAAGGTTATGAATCTTAAAACTGCTAATGAGATATGGAAAAAGTTGGAAAGTATTTATGAAGGAGACGATAAGGTCAAGCAAGAAAAGATACAAAATTTAAATTATCATATTTTAAAACATGTGAATGTAAGAAGATGGAAATATCACAAGCTACATGCATAAGGTGGATGAATTTTTCAGCTCCATCAGAGGTCTTGGTGGAAAAATTGATGACGATGAAGTGGGAAAGAAGGTATTAATGCCTCTTCCTAAAACGTATAGTCATAAAGTTTGTACTATTGAGGAAGCTCAAGATTTAAGAAAGTATTCTAGAGATCAATTGTATGGTTCTCTATCTACTTTTGAACTTAGAGAGTTTGGTCTAGGTGATGCAAAGAATAAGACTACTTTCAAAGCTAACAAATAAAAAAAGAATGAGGAATCAAATTAGGAGGATCTTTAGGATGTAGAAGAAAGCATTGTGAGAAGAAAAAAAAAGGGAATTGGATAATACAGAGGTAATCTACCTTTCAAATGTTTTAATTGTGGATTTAGATAGGTCATTATGCTTCAATGCATCCAACCAAAGCTTCAAATGATAGAAATAATGAGAATAAAGGTAAATTAATTAAGAGAAGTTATTATATTAAAGAAGATGCTAGTTTATCTGATGATGAATCTGATTATTTGGATGATGAAGATAATGAATACTTGTACATGGATCTAAATGTTGGAACTAATTCTACTAATTCTGAGAAGTCATAATGTTGAAGGAACTATGGCAATTGTTTTTCATGCTATAAAGGATCTAAGAACTACTGGATCATTAATAATGGATGCTCAAATCATATAACTGATGGAAAGAGTAAGTTTGTTACACTTGAGAAATATGAAGGAGGTTTTGTTAATTTTGGCGATGATACATTTGCTAAGAAATGTGGAAAAGCTTTGATCAATTTTGATGGAAAGCATAATACAAATGGTGTTCTTTATGTTAAATTTTTGCAACATAACATATAAGTGTAGGAAAAATGTGTAGGAAAGTATATAATCTTGTGCTTTAGAATGATGGTTGTGAGATTAGAAAATGCTCTGAAACTGTGGTTGTTGTTGTCCAAGAAGGAAAAATGTAAATTTTTATCAATGTAAAGGTGTCTATGGTAATTTCTTTATGACTCAATTCAATAAGAGTTGGCTATGGAATAGAAGAAACATGTCACATAAGTTTTGATAGACTACCGAGGAACAACTAATTTCAATATGTGAGGGATCTGCGAAAGATTACAAAGCCTATAATTTTTTTCTGCAAAGAATTTTAGGTTGGGAAGCAAGATAAAAAGAATTTCAAAGTCAAAAGAATAATCTACTATCGGTCCAAGTTGGAGTTGGTGCATGTAGATCTTTGTGGACCTACAAAAATAAGAAGTTTTCAAGGTGAAAAGCATTTCATGCTAGTAATTGATGGTTATTCTAGAATGAATTTGGTTACCTTTCTCAAAGAAAAATTAAAATCTCTAGATAATCTTAAGGAATGCAAAGCTCTGATTGAGAATGAAATAGATATGAAAATCAAATTTTTAAGATATGATAGAGGTGGAGAGTTCACCTCTAATGATTTTAATAGTTTTTGTGAAATTTATGGAATAAAGAGGCATTTATTAGCCCCTAGGACTCCTCAGAAAAATGGAGTCGTTGAAAGGAAAAATGGGTCTGTTCAAGAAGATACAAGGACAATGATGAAAGAGGAAAAAATATTAGAAAAGTATTGGATAGAAGCATTTCATACTATAGTCTACATACATAATAGAAAATAAGCAAGGACAAAAAATTCAATGAATTCCTATGAATTGTGGTATGGAAGGACTCCTATCAAATATTTCAATGTATTTGGAAGTAAATGCTACATCAGAAGAGATGAAGAGAAATCATGAGAAAGTTTGATACAAGATTTGATGAGGGTATATTTCATGGATATTATACAAGAAGAAAAGCTTACCAATGCTACAATAAAAGTTTGAAAAATATTATAGAAAGTGCAAGTGTGAAAGTGGATGAAAACATACATAAAATTTTAATGATGTTAGATGGATATGAATTAGATGAATCCTCTTGTAGAGAAGAGGAAAAAGATGAAGGTAAAGAAAAATAAGTATGTATATTGAAGATGAATAAATTCCAATAAGGATCCCTAAGACTCCTAAGTATGTGTAAAAGAATCATTCTGAAGATCAAATCATTGGTGAAAAAAGAAAAGGTGTGCTAACAAGAAGAAGGGATGCAATGACAAAGTAACAAGTAAATCTATATTTACTTTCCAAAGTTTAACCTAAAATAGTGATTGAAGCATGCAAAGATGAATATTAGATCAATGCTATGGAAGAAGAATTGATGCAGATTGAGAAGAATCAAACTCAAAAGAACTTGTCCCAATACCAAAAAATAAGAATGTGATTTGAACTAAGTGGGTACTCTAGAACAAACTAAATGAGAGTGGAGAAGTGGTGGGAAATAAGGAGAGGCTTGCATGAAAAGGCTATTAACAAGTGGGAGGGATGAATTTTGAGGAGATATTTTTCCTAGTGGAAAGAATGTAAGCTATTAAGATTCTTTTGGATTTTGTAGCGCATAATGATTTGAAATTTTACCAAAGGGATGTGAAGTTTGCATTCTTGAATGGTGAGTTGGAAGAAGAGGTATACATTGAAAAACCAAAAGGATTTCAGTTATCAGATAAACCTAATATAATTTTTAGATTGAAGAAGGAATTATATGGACTCAAGCAAGCTCCTAGAGCTTGGTATACAAGGTCGGATAGGTGCTTGTTACATCAAGGATTCAATAAAAGGTATTGCATATAGTAATCTTTATTTTAAAGTTGAAAAGATCAAATCTTGATTGTTCTTGTATATGTTGATGATATAATATTTGGAGGGAATGAAGCTATGTGTAAAAGATTTACAAAATAGATACAAAATGAGTTTGAAATGTCAATATTTAGGGAGATGAATTTATTTCTTGTACTACAAATCAATCAAACATAGGTATCTTCATTTCATAATCAAAGTATGTCAAGGAAATGTTGAAGAAGTTTGGAATGGAAGATTGTAAACTAGTATGTACAACTATGGTTACTGGTTATAAGTTAAGCAATAATGATGAATCCCTTAAGGATGATTAGAGAAAGTATAGACCAATGATTGGAGGACTTCTATACCTAACTGCTAGTATACTAGATATCATACATGTAGTTTTTCTTGTGGCTAGATTTTAAGAAGATCCCAAAGAGTCAAATGTGACAGTAGTGAAGAGAATATTTAGATACTTGAAGGAAACTCTGAAATGTGGCTTATGGTATCCAAAGGATATTGAATTATATCTGAGTGCTTATATAAATGCATATTGGCCAAGTGGTTTGGATGAAAGAAAAAGTACAAGTACAGTGGTGCATTCTTTCTTGGAAGTAGATGGTGTCTTGGCTAAGCAAAAACCAAGATTTAGTGTCATTATCTACTACAAAGGTAGAATGCATTGCAATTCAACTTCTTGTTGCAATTAGGTGTTATGGATGATAGTGGTATATGAAGAACCAATTTCTATCTTATGTGATAATAAAAGTGCTATCAACATTTTTAAGAATCTGGTAACGCATTCAAGGACAAAATATATCTCAATCCAGTATCACTTTTTGAGAGAGAAAGTTGTAGAGAATGAAGTAAATTTGGAGTATGTGCATACTGAGGATCAAGTTGTAGATATTTTCACTAAGGATCTTCTTATGTATAATTTTGAGTATCTTCGAGAGAAGTTAGGGGTTACTTCTCATATTTTCAACTAGATGGATAAGAATATGCATTAGTTTAGTGGATCTCAAGGTTTATTCCTTTTTCTGGACTAATGTTGGTGGCTACCTACTAAGGGGAGTAGATAGTAGCATTGTTGGTTGTTATAGTTAGGGAAGTATCTATTGTCATCTTGTAGAAAGTAGATGTTTCCCTCTATTATCTATGTTGTCCACTTCTAAGGTGGAGTGTGCAAAAGTGGAATGTGTAAGAGTGTAGAGAAGGCATGAAGAAAATAGAGTGTAATAAAAGAAAAGGAAGTTGAAGAATAGTTGAATAGATTTAAATGTATGGTTGATAAAGGGGGAGACATGCAAGTGTGTTTCCCTTTTCCAATTGTGTTAAATTGGGAGAGATTTAACTGAAAAACATTATGAAGAAATGGGGAGCAAGAGAAAATCTAAAATGGAGCAGTGTGCACGAATGTGTAGTATGTGTGTGTGTTGGTGATCAGAGTTATTTCTATTGTTGATGGTTTTTCACATCATGTGTTTCCCTCAATGAAAAAGGGGGAGATTACTAGAATTCTGTGTTGTCATTGATGTCAACAGGCTTATGTTGTTAGAAACATGAGTAGTTTGTGTTGTTTCATTGATTTCAACAGTTATATGGAAATATTGTTGGAAGCTTATGTTAACCTTGGTGATGCTTTGATTAGTGGCATTATGTTGTCATTAATAGTGTCACTAGTGTCAACCTCTAGTGTTTCTTTGATAAGAATGTGTGTGGTTGAGTTGTTGTATTGTAGTTGGTTTGGTTGTGTTGCAGATGATGAGAATGTGTTTGTGGTGCTTGGTTCCCAAGTGCTTTTGAGAAAATTTGAATTAAAGAGAGAATAGTGTGGTTGAGAGATGCTCTAGAATACAAAGTACTATTTTAGTTTTGCTCCACATTTATTTTGTATTGAAGATATTCCTATGCAGTTCAAATATGTTGATCAAAGGTGTTATATTCAATTTTTTTTGTTCTAGATTGTTGTGTAGAGGAAGTTGTGTTCACAAGTGTGTGAACTGTGTATTTAGTGTTGTCAGGGAGAAATTTTCTTTGTCCACATTTCTCCATAGTGTGGTTTTTGGTCTTGCAGATCTGAGGGTGTGCTCATATTGCCCATATCTATCTTCACTCTGAGTTGTTCATGATTTGGCACTTTGCAAGTTGGTTTCATGAGTTATAGTGTGTGGAAAGTTGGTTGGTTATGTAGGATGAGTATGTCCTTTAGGTGAAAGATGTTGTAAAGTAATTTTATAGATCCTAGGATGGTTTTGGAATATTCTAGATTGTGTTCAAGTGATGCATGTTCTCCACAAGTCATCTTTGATGAAAGGAAGCATCTACTTAAGTGTTTAATGGTGTTTACATGGGTTCTACAAACCTTGAGTTTTTACACTAATTACATATTTACTTCGGTGTTTGAGGAAGTGTGGCAAGGTGTGTATAGGTGGATTTAGGTCGAAGTTAAGGTTTGATGTGGTCCACCTTCATTCCTTTCCATAATGGTAATGTTTTAGTGTTGACCTAATTTGAATTTTCATGGTTGAGGCACATGTCCAACCTTGGAGATTATTTTCAAGGTTGAGAATGGTATAAATAAGTAGTGTGTAGTATTATACATGTGTGATGTGAAGTGCAGATTTGTGAAATGTAAAAGTGTGAAATGCAGTGTGAGATTTACTATGTTAGACTACTGAAAGAAGTGAGCAGAAGGTGTCTACAATATTCAGAAAGGTTGTGAATGTATTGGTGATGTTGTGGTGGAAATTTTTTGTTGCTTTGAGATGGATTTATAATTGTAAAAATCTTCTTTCTTATTTTGTAATTACTTTATATTGTGAACTCATACTCACCTTTTTTTTTTTCATTTGTTGGGGTTTCCACATAAATATTGTGTTCTTCTATACATATTTTTGATTAGATAAGACGGGAAGGGCCTTGAACCATACAAAAAGGAAAAAATAGATCCAAACAACTTAGCAAAATAGACTTGCCCAACACAGCTAAACAGAGAAACAACAGTCAACAAAGGATTAGTCAGAAATAGCAAACTACAAGAAACTGTTCATGGAGTTGTGCTTGAACCAGGAAAAGCCTCAGAGGGTGAGTTAAATGAAACTATAAACTTCTTAGAAGAATGCTTCAAGTATTTCTATGCACCGTTGTCCAAGGAGAATTAGAAACAAAAATTGAGAAATTTTGATCAAAGGGAGAAGACTCCTCTCCTCAGTAGTAGAAAAGAGGTACATCTAATACTTTAGGTGAAGCATCTAAAAAAACATCACTTTCCAAAATAGGGGTAGCAGGAGAAGCATTACTAACAACATTAGGAACAACCATAACCAGAAAATTCCCCATATTATCCACAAGAGGAGTAACTTACACCATAACTGAATCATGTGACGTAGAAAGAACCTACAAAGGAGAGTTTGTAGAGGAAACAAGAGCATCGTTGATATTATTTTTCCTTATAGAAGGAGAAGGAAGCTCTAAGTCATTATTAGAAGAAGCTAAATCAGCAACATAATGAACTGTTAAATTCTCATGGAGTGAGTTCTTCCACCAAGTAGAAGAGGTATCAGTGAGGGAGCCACAAGAATAGTCACGAGCCACATGACCAACAATGAAACAATGTTTGCAATGAAATGGAAGACCATCATAATCCACCATTTGAGACCATGACCAATCATTAACTTGCAAAACCACCTCACTAGGAAGAGCCTTCGAAAGATCAACCTCCACCAGGATCCTAGCAAAGGAGGTAAGGGTGAAATTCTTGGATGCCATATCTACTTTCAAGAAATTTCCTATAGCATTACCAACGCCCTCAAAGGCAGAGGAGCACCAGAACTGTAAGGGAAGATAAGGCAGTCTTACCTAAATAGGCATAACATCTAAGGGTTCATTCAAAGGATTAAAATAATAAACCCAAGGTTTAATGGAGAGGGGGTGAGAAGTTATGTTTCAGTTTTAATTATTTTCATTCATGCTAAATTAGTCTAACATATTAAAGGGTAATAAGGTTAATGTGGATCTGAATATTATTGAGGGTTTGAATGTTTTAATGAACAACTAATTCACCCCCACTCTTAGTTGTCTTGTAAATTCAAAAAAATCTTTGAACATTAGCAAGTATAAAATAATATTTATTTATTGAATAATAATTTTAGGTTTTCTAGTGTTTGGAGTTTTTATTTTCAAAGATTTTTTTCCATGTACACATTGTTAATTCCCAAAACTACAGATTGTAAATCCTAAGAGTATGCCAGGCTCTATGATTAGATTTAGCAATGTTTTGGCCAATGAATAGAATCAACCAAGATGGTTGGAATTACTACTTTTTAGGCTCTACTAGTCCTAGGAGGGTGTACCTTAATCACCAATAAATCTAAAAATCTTCAACTGACATCTTCTACCATGTCATCCTCTGGTGTACTTTTTAACAATAACTTTTGACAGTATGTTTTGTTTTAATTCATATGCATCTTTTTATTTTATAAAATATTTATGGAAACTCTAAGGACAACGTCCTACATTTAGCTGGGGGTGTGCCAGTCATGTCAAGATCTCAATTATTATGCCGTGTTCATTCGCTTCATTTGGCTTTAATTAGGATAATTATTCTTGAAACCTCCTATGGATTTCCCAATATGTTGAATTTATTACACTCTAAATTTTATCTACCATATCCATAGTATTATCTCTTGTTTTCCAATCATCGTGTTCTCAAAACTGCTATTTCCTTTTCTGGTAATTATACCTTTTGACTTCTTGTTGCTAATTTTCTGATCACTGTCTATGAATATGTCACCATGGGTGGCCTTCACATTCAAAATGAGCCCACCAACATGAAATTCCTTTTGGTGGTGATGCTATGTGTTACCCAAAAATTTGATCTTGTAAATTTTTTAAATTTTTTAGTGCATCATATACCCTTTGGAGCCTTCCAAATCACAAAAACAATTAATTTTGTAAATCTGAAAGAGCTGTTGCAAAATCCTTTTGTGAGCACGATCCCAACCACATTACAAACAATCTGGCTAGTTTTCATATCAAAAGGCTTTATCATTTGCAAGACTTTAAACTTCACATTTTACCATCACCATTTTGCATGCAAGACCAAATTATGCTTTCTATATTGTTGGAGATGGAATTATTTATGGGTTTTGCTCAGGATGGTCCATTCACCTTGTTATCCAAATTTTGCACAAAATCGAGCTAACACCAGAAAGTTATGAAGCTTTTCATCTTCAACTTATGGCACATTTTAAAAAATTCTGTGTCTGCCCATGAAATTAATTTTGACAAGCATTTTACATTTTCCCAAAATTATACAGTGGAAGTAAATTATGAAGTCCCATTTTTAAAGGATAAAAGACTTTATTAAAATTCAAATACTTTGGCGACTTTATAAACTTTATGAATGACCTTTCATTGTCGGGGAATTTATAAGTTATAGAACTCCCAAAGCACCCAACTATGAGGTTTGAGAGTTCCAAAATTGCTCGACTTCCCGATAAGGCATGTGAATCATTTCAGATCTAAATGTGGTCTCTTGAACTAATGATTACTGAATATGCACACCATGGATTTGTTGAAAAGTCTTTAGAAACTTTAAGCAAATGTAGTTGGTTGTATACATCCGGAGTCTATAGCCTTTTCCAGTATTCTTCCCTATCCACGCCAATGGGAATTCTTGAAAGCAGGTCATGGACACACGTGTTACGAATTAATGCATAAAATATTAGTTAAATGAAAATAAAGATTAAATAGAGGAATGAAAAACATGGAAATAATAAAAAAAGAGACAATATTTAACGTGGTTCACCCAAACTTGGGCTACATCCACCAACAGAGAGTCCAATATTATTATCCAATAAATAAAACCGATTACAACTAGTAATCCTTTGCAAATTTTTATCAAGACTTATGTTGGTTACAAAATAGTGTTTTTTTATGTCGGCCAATAGAAAATAACACCTGACACCTTTATAAAATAATAAAAAAATTGTGAGAGGTTGGGGCGCTACCCCCAAGCCCTCGTTAAATAATTTGGGGAGAAATTTTTCCTACAAAAGTGGGGAAAATTTAACCTCTGAGTCTGATTACTCTCTATATACCAAGAATCTCCCACTTGGAGACTAATTAGACTCCACCCCATATCATCTGTCACTTGGAGACTAATCAGACTCCACCTCATATCATCTCTCACTTGGAGACTAATCATAACACTGTTGAACCTATAGATCACACAGGAAATAAGCACCCTAGACCCTGTTGTTCTAATTTTATTATTTTCAGTCTTGAAGACCAACCAAAGTTGAAGAGGAGCTCAACTTCTCCCTTGGAACTGCCTTTGTAAACATATCTGCTGGATTGTCATATATATGCATCTTTTCCAGCCTTAATTGTCCATCATCCAACATTGACCGAATGAAGTGGTACCTCAACTGTATGTGTTTGGTCTTTGAATGCTAGGAAAAATTCTTTGCAAGATGTATGGCACTCTGGCTATCCATAAATAAATAACTATTGGTCTATTTTTTTCCCAATTCTTCAATGAAAGATTGCAGCCATATCATCTCCTTGCTTGCCTCTATTGCAGCTACACACTATTCCTCCATGGTGGATAAAGCAACCACCTTTTTCAACCATGTGATCCAATTTACTGATGTCCCACCTACAGTAAAGACATAACCTATAGTACTTCGCCTGGTATCAATATCCCCTACCAAATATGAGTCTACATAACTTGCTAAATCAGTATTAGAGCCCCCAAAACATAAATGTTTATTGGATGTACCTCTCAAATACCCAAGAACCCATTTTACTACATTCCAATACTCCAATCTAGGATGACTCATATACCTACTTACGACTCCAACAATATGTGCAATATTTGTTCTTGTGCATACCATGACATACATTAAACTTCCTACAACTGAAGCATATGGTACCTTAGACATTTTGTCTTCTTCCTTTTCTGTCTTTGGACACATCTCCTTAGTCACTTTCAAATGACTAGGAAAAGGTGCGTTGATAGCTTTTGCATTGTCCATGTGGAATCTCTGCAACACCTTTTCAACATAGCCAACCTAAGATAGAGTCAAGTTTATGTTCTTCCTATCTCTACAAATTCTCATACCAAGGATTTGTTTTGTTGCCCTGAAATCTTTCATAGCAAATGATTCTACTAACTGTTGTTTTAACTCACTCATGTGATCCATGTTAGACCCCGCTACAAGCATGTCATCAACTTATAAACATAGAATTTAATGTATTTGTAATTATCCAACCTCTTAAAATAAACACTGTAGGCATCCAAATTTGACCACTCCCACATGGTCAAACTCGTCTACTTTATTCATCTATTTCATCAATATTAATTAAACGATTTATTTAATTAATATTTCACCTTCTGCCTAAGGTTCCTAAAGTATTTAATTCAACAATCAAATAATTTACGTTACACCTTTTCCTCTCTAAATTAAATAAACACATCAATTTATTTAATTTAGTCATTTGATCTTTTTGAATAAGATCAATTTTAAATTCTTCATTTTTCTCTCTCCTTGTCACATCCTCCATAATCCTCTTCTAATATGGATTAAGTTAATTAATCCATAATTAGGATGTGCACTCCTTAATTAGGTTTAATGTCACATCCTCCATAATCTTCCACTTGCTTCTAATCCCTCATTATTTTCCTTAATCATGTATTTGCACAATCTTAATCTAACCCCCTTGCTACATTTAGCATACCTTTTCTGGTCAACCTTCACATTTTCCACATTTAGCAATGACCCTCTTCCCCATGTGAATTTTTAATTCAAATTTTATTCATCAAAGATTCCTCTATTGCCCATGTGAATTTTTAATTCACATTTATCCTTCCAAGGCTCATGTAGGTTGTAGAAACTTTGACTTGTCACATCACATGTGTCCAAGTCTTCTAGAATCTTTGAATTGTCACATCACTCACATGTGTCAAGATCCTACCCTTTTGGGAACCTTGTCTTATCCACCAAATTTTTCCTTGAATCATGTCATTTATTTCTCCAACTACTTTCCTCTTCCCCATGGGGATGTTTGAAGAATTCTAAAATTCCTCAAGTGTCACTTTCATTCTCACTTGGGGACAAGAAGTTCCTTTTTGAGGAATTCTTCTCATCCCCCAAGCTACTTTCAAATTACATTTCCTTCTTCCACATCATTTGTCCTTCTTCCACCTCACTTGTACCTCTTTCCATCTCATCATACCCTTGGACACCTCACCCTCCACATGTCAAGATGTGAGGGCTTGTGAGTCCTTAACTCACCATAGTCGTCCATCTTGGCCATGGTGGCTCAATCCTGACCATTGAATTCTTTCTTCGATAAATACCCCCCTCTTCTAATGCATTGGAACACCTTATGCATTTTGTAACACCCCTATGCTATTGTGACATTCAAGCCATCATCAAGCAATTTATTGCATTCAAATCATTTCATACACTTTCCTTCATTTCACCACCATGGAATACTTATTTTAGCTTTCACCCCACCTTGCATGTATTTTTCATCCCATTGCCATCCAAGGAGTGTACATATCAATCTCCATCAAGGGCCAACCAAGACATCAACACAAACAAAGGTATAATTATTCTGCTTTTATCTTTCCTTTATTTGTGCTTAACTTAGGGTAATCATGAGGTGGTATTGTGTTTCTTTGTTTTTCATTTCTAGTTAGTTCTACACATTTAGAACATGAAAACACTTGCACACATTTTTGGTATGCCCAGTGGGCCCACAAATGGGTTCCTATACTATTACATTTCTTGTTGCTTCATTTTCTTATAGGTTTAGGTTTGTAGAGGGGCATACCTGCCCTCCCAGAGGGGCATACCTGCCATCCTAGAGGGGATACATTCCTTTGAACAACACTTTGTTTTCTATTTTTTAGCTTTTTTACTAACTATTTTTTGCAGAGGGGTGTACCTACCATTGAAAAGTATTCCGTTTTCTATTTTTTAGCTTTTTTACTAACTATTTTCATCAGAGGGGTGTACCTGCCCTCCCAAAGGGGCATACCTTCCCTTTTTTTTTATTCAAGGGGTAAATGCTTTTGACTAGAGCTATGAACTGGAATACAACCATTCAACAATACCACCCCAACGGGGTTTGAACCTTGGTGGCAAGAACAACAATGCCACCATTAAACTAGTACACCATGCCAATACTGGCTGGGCATACCTTTCCTTCAACAACATTCTATTTTCTATTTTTTTGGCTTTTTAACTAACTTTTTTCTGCAGAGGGGCATACTTTCCATCCCAGAGGGGTGTACCTACCCTTGAACAACATTTTATTTTTTTATTTTTTTTAATCTTTTTTACTAACTTTTTTCTGCAGAGAGGCATACCTGCCCTCCTAGAGGGGTGTACCTGCCCTTGAACAACATTATATTTTCTATTTTTTATAGCTTTTTTACTAACTATTTTTTGTAGAGGGGTGTACCTTCCCTTGAAAAATATTCTATTTTCTATTTTTTTATCTTTTTTACTAACTATTTTCTATAGAGGGGCATACTTTCTCTCCCAGAGGAGTGTACCTTCCCTTGAACAACATTCGATTATCTATTTTTTGTTGTTTTTACTAACTATTTTCTGTAGAAGGGCGTACCTACGCTCTCAGAGGGGCATACCTGCCCTTGAACAACATTTTGTTTTCATTTTTTTGTTGTTTTTACTAACTATTTTCTATAGAGGGGTGTACCTTCCCTCCTATAGGGGTGTACTTACCCTTGATAGAGGTTTTTTCAAGGTAAAAATATGGGGTAAACTTGCATTTTCAGGATCTATTTTTAATTTTTTTTGATTGGTACTAACCCTAACCTATTTTTTTAGTGTTTGTGTGAGTTTTTCTAACATTTGTGTAGCTCCAAACACTTGTTGAAGATAAAAACTTAAAACTCCTAACATATTTGTTGTAGGGTGGACGGATCCGGTTCCTAATCTTGTCATTTTCTTTATTTTCTAGGCACATAGTTTAAGTAGGGGGAGTCAAAACATTTTTTTGTTGTGTTTTTAGGTAAGCTATTAATGTATCCAATCCCTTTATACCATTTGGTGATCCTGCGTGAAGAGAAATTGTAGCTTACCTAAATCCTTTGTGTTACCCAAGGGGGTGTTATACTATTCAAGCTTTCCCCCTGCACTTCATGTGAGCCTGGGGAGTAATCAAAAATAGTTAGCATTCTCTTCTTAGTGGGACCTGCTTAGGGATTTCATCACCCCAAGGGATGATCCCAACCATGTGTACCAGTGGGGTATAAAAAGGGGGGAAGAGCCAAAGCTGTACTCCAATCTAGTCACGTCATGTCTGGCGGAGTGTCGAAGCTAAGATGATACCTAGATAGACGTGAAGAGTTGGTCTGAGCCTTTCAGTATCTCGCTAGGGTTCTAAACTCATCCTTGTAATGGGCTGGTGTTCATAGTTTGTGCCTCACATACCAAGAGTATCTCAACGACTCCCTAGACACCTTGTTTATCCTAGATTAAGGACTGTGTTGGTCATACCTTTAACAATAATCATAGGATCGTGCTATCTAAATTGTCTTCTTGTGTAAAACTAGTGAATTCTTATCATGTCAGCCTTATTGCTAGCTATTTGAGTCCTTGCCATAGTTTTTTTCACTGAGTCAAGTCAAAGTTTCCTATAGAGGGGCATACCTGCCCTGTAGAGGGGCATACCTGCCTTGTAGAGGGGCATACCTACCCTACAAAGGAGCGTACCTATCTTGAAAAAGGGAATACCTGTCCTCTGAAGGGGCATACCTACCCCCGAAAAGGGTGTACTGGCCCTCCAAATAGTCAACTTCATCTCCATTCACCAGTTCTGAATATTTGTTCATATGTTCTGAACATCCTTTCACCTATTCTAAACATCTGTTCACTTATCGCAAGCCTCCGTTCCCTATTCTGAGTGCCCATTTTGCTATTCGGGGAACTTGTTTTGCCATTTGGGGAATCTGTTTCA
This sequence comes from Sequoia sempervirens, assembly GCA_007258455.2. NCBI lineage: Eukaryota > Viridiplantae > Streptophyta > Pinopsida > Cupressales > Cupressaceae > Sequoia > Sequoia sempervirens. Next base: position 613,256,620 of record VDFB02058242.1, on the reverse strand, counting down.
TTGTCTTGTTTCAACATTTAGGGAACTCGTTCCATCCTCTAGTGATTCTATTTCACCATTTGTCAGGATCATTTTCCTATTTTGATAGCTTGTTTGACCTTGTCTCTAATTTAAACAAGTCTAAAAACCAGTTGGGGACCTAAAACTTTGTCATTTGCTATGATCTAAGCACCTTCATCCTCTTTCATTCACTTGTAATTCATCCTTTACTCCATTTACAGTTTCCAAAAGATCACTTAGTCATCACCCACATCATATAGGCACCTTTAAGGCATCTCTAGGTTGCATCATTCACCATCATTATTTTGATCCAAATCCCCTAAGCCTTGTTTTAAAGGTTATTATCTGAATTGAGCTAGGCATCTGGATCTGATCGTTATCTTACAAATCAATCATTTTCTTTGGACCAATCAATCCACTTATATTATGAGGTAGATTTGGTGCTCTAAGTAATCATCCTTGACCCAATCAATCCATTTCTATCTTGATGTGGATTCAGTGCCGTGATCTTCTAGTTGTCCTTCAATCTAATCGACCAACAACTTAAGTCACTGAGGGTGATTTTTGAACTGGGTTTAGAATCCCTTACATCATCCATCATCTAATCTTGTCAAACATTTCATCAAACGATTCTAATCTATCATCAATCAATCCTATCCAATCATCCAATATCAATCCTATCCAATCACCCAATCTCAATCCTATCCAATCTCAATCCAGTCCTATCATCCGATCAATCCTATCCAATTTTCCAATCAATCCAATCATCTGGTCTCATTAATCCTATCAATCAATTTTTTATCCCACCCAATCAATCTTCCATCCGTCATTGCATTAAGGTTCACCTAGCCATTTTGCATTTTCATGCCCCTACAGACTAGATCACAAATCAAGAAGAAAATGGCACAACAACAAGGTTAAAGTTCCTAGTTGAACATTCCTCAAGACCCTAATAATGGGGAAAAATCTCCCAAGATCCCAACAACAGTGTGAATGTCTCTTAGGATCCTAACAATTGTGTGAAAATCCCCCAAGACCCTCATAATGGTACTTCATCACTATCTGACACCAACGGTCAAAATACTTCACTACCTGGTAATGAAAACATGATCAATCAGCCTGAAGTTACCATCGATGAATACCTAAGCAATCCCACTAACGTTTAGATGACATATTTCCTCCCTGACAAATGTGGGGATAAGATCCTCGCTACTCTACTCATGAAAGGATTGAAACTATCATCTGGATTTGACATGTTACAGTATACTCACATTGAGCCTCCACCAGTACATCAAGACCCACAAAATTTTCCCAAAAATTATGATGTTCCTGAGGATAGAACCATAGACAACTAGCATCATCCTAAGTTTGGAAATGTTGTGATACATCAAGTTTCTGATTACCCTCCCATTCCATTTGCTGCCCCTACCACACCATCTGATGCTTATGATCCCTATGCCTATTGCATGCCACAAAGCATCTCATCCATTCCACCATTCCCGCCATAGTATCCTATTCAACCACCTATCAACACTAGGAGCAACCCCTTTCTTGCATTAATGCCACCACTAGGACCTATGCCCACAAGCAATCTCCTACTGAACCCCTAGGGTAATAATCCTCATCAATCCATTGCTTTGCAAGCACCACCATAGTATGCAACTATCTCCTCACAAGCACCACCACAACATACCGCTACCGTTTTAGTTCCCATACAACATCATCAACAACCCTAGCAATAGAGCATGCCACAAAAAATGTTCCAAACCCACAACAACATACTGTCGCTCATATACAACCTCCTCATCAGGCAACACAAACCACATCACACCCTCAACAACCACCCCGTGGTGCCTCTACAGCAATCCCACAACAATAGCACATCCCATCTTGCCCTCCTCATGAAAATTCACATACAAACGTCCCCACACAAGTCCAGTATAATCCTCTCATGCAATATCTCTCCCATCCATCCAACACATACATTGCTTATGCTAATCCAAAGATCCATGTGACTGCTCAGAATCCACAGCGGACACAACTCCCTCCTTACACAAACTCCCTACACTCGCACACCAATCCATATCAACAAAATTCTAATCCAAAATAGCCTCCACATGTCACACAACAATCCAATGTCACATATAATTACCAAGCCAATCCTTATTATGCTCAACAACATGTACATCAACACTAGGTGTCTCATCCACATCTTATGTGCAACAATTGCCACCTCATCAATAGGGTGCTCAACCCACCTCTTATTATCAATAACAACCACCTGTAGACACCTAAAAATGGTCTGGAGAATCCAATTAATCGAATACGCCTTATTTGATTAACTAATCTTAAATTCTTCTACTTAGTAAATAAATAGAAATATTTATTTATATTAAGTTCATTTATTAATTCTTCTATTTTTCTCTCCTAATTAAATAAACAAAATTAAAAACTTTGTTTTATTTAATTATTATCATTTTATCACATTAATTCTCTCTTAATTAAATAAACAAAATTAAAAACTTTGTTTTATTTAATTATTATCATTATTTCTTCTATCTTAAAATTAAATACACAATTTGTGTTATTTAAAATCACATTTCTTCTTAATTAAATAAAGATTGCTAAAAATCTTTTATTTAATTATCATTCTCCTTTTAATTTAATAAAACAAACTCTATAGTTTGATTTATTAAATTATTTATTCCTCTCTTTTTGCTAAATTTAAATAAATTAAAATTATTTAAATTTATGCATAAATCATTTACACTATTCACTCACCAATAAAATTAGATTTTTAAAATCTAATTAATGCAACTTCCATTCACGGGAAGAGCTTCAGGGACAAACTTGCAAGAAGTCCTCTCAATCTCCTTCCTCCAATCTTCCCTCACATCTTGCCTGGTGTTTTCATGGGGAGAAACAATCCTCCATGATCAGCTCCATCTTCTCATCCCAAGCCTTTAGATTCTCCAGAAGAAATCACAGCCCCTCATCCCGGTTTCCTGTGCAATTGTGCTGCCGTGAAAGCTATAAATACAGCTCTTGGGCTACACAAAAAGGATCCTAACTTATGCAATTTTACTCTGCAGGTTTCCAGACATTCAAGCATTCCAACAATCAAGTTTTAGGATCAATCCATCAAGCTTTCTTCAGCATTTCATAGTTTTAATCATTGCTGTTTACAATAGTTTAATTCTCATTGTAGAATCATCTTAGTTGCATTATAGACTCACAATAGCTTAATTCTCATTCTCTAAGTGTCACTTAATATAGATAATATGCTTTTGGGTTTAGCTGTGTATATTTTTTTCATCGACGTTTCGAATCACACTCAGTGATCCATCATCAGGAAGAGGAAGAATGAAAAATAGGAGTGCAGATCAACCTTTTTGGTTTTCTCTTTCCTTCCCTCCACCCCACCTTTTATTAGGTTGATCTGCACTCCTATTTTTCATTCTTCCTCTTCCTGATGATGGATCACTGAGTGTGATTCGAAACGTCGATGAAAAAAATATACACAGCTAAACCCAAAAGCATATTATCTATCTTCAATGGACTGTGGAAAACTCATACCAATGTCACTTAATAGTTTAATTAGCTTATGAATCTGAGAGTTAAGTAAATTAGAGAAGTCTTTAGAGTTAGAGAGTAATAGGATAAATTTCTGTAGATTTTGTAGTTTAATTTAGTTTAAATTCCTTAATCTTGGATGCAATATCTTATTTAGAAGTGTAGATGCATTGTTTTATTCACTTTTCCCCTTCTACTGCTTACAAAATGGCGCCCACCATGGGGCAATACCCTGTATTCTGCTAACTTTTTGAAAATTTTGTCGTACAGGTATCGGCGTGAAAGTTTTCGCGGGATCGAGAGTTTTTGCAGCGCGCCGGGATTCTGTTTTAGCGCGCTGGGTTCTTGTTCCAGCGTGCCCGGTTACTGTTCCAGCGCATCGGGATTCTGTTTTAGCACGCCCGGTTAATGTTATAGCGCGCCTGGTTTCTGTTCCAGCGCGCCACTTTTTCTGTCTTTTCTATTTGGTTAAAATTTACCAATCCTAGGATAGAAACAATAAAATTTACCAATCCTAGGATAGAAATGGTTAAAATTTACCAATCATAGGATAGAAATGGAGTAAAATTTACCAATCCTAGGATAGAAACATCACACTTCTTTTTGAGGTTTTAAAATTGAACATCTTACTTGTCATGGAGCAATATCTCCATTAGAAGTAAATCATTTGTCTTTTGGGTTTAAAAAGAACAACATTTTGTTGTGATTGGGTGATAGGTTTATGCTCTCCCCTTAACTGGGTGCATCAAAATACTAGATTCACCATTTACTTTATGCAATTTTATGCTTTCTTAAAACCTTTAGACAGGCCTGCCGTAGTGGGAAAAAGTACTCACCCTACGGGAACGACCTGAGTGGGGACAGCCAAAAGCCATGGTATTCCAACCCACTTTAAAATTTATGTGAATTTGGGGAAACCCTCTTTCAACGGAAGTGCGCAGGATAACCATCCCCAAAATCTTTGTTTTAAAGATTGGGAGGTCTCTCGAGGGAGTTTATCCATTTGCCGCTCCGAACGGAAACCCTATCTAAGAACCTAGAAATAGAAGCACGCCTGTCAGTTTCCAAACATTGTAATACTCGGCGGTGCAGGGGTGGGGAAGAATCTCTACCTCAAGCACTCACCATATAATTGCCAAGGACTTTTGCTCAGGGGATCGGTATCCACTTCCGTCACTCTGAGTACACGCTGGAAAAGACAAAAACACGGGCGCCCTCTAGGGGGTGACATGGCTGTGTGAGTCGACGCAATTCCAAGCTGTGGGCCGTTCGAGTATATAACGATGACCTTTTGTCTCTAGGAGTGAGTCTGTTTGAATTGTCTTATCTTGTTATCAAACCAGTGAAAATCAAGAAGAATCATTGATTCTTAAGAACATACACTACTTGTTTAGATTCTAGGATTTTAAATACAACCATTCTATTCTTGATTGCTGTGTTTTCTATCATCAAACTCAGATAAGATCATCACAAAATCCTTAAAACACTTGTGGATTTCTCATGATTCGAGATTGGGTATCCACCAAGTTTGTCAAGAGATCTCTTGCCAAACGAATCCGAAAACCAAAGAGAACACTTGCATACAAACAACTCCTAAGAAAACAAAGATTTTTGTATCAAAGCAGGAAAGTTCTACTCCAACATAGAACTTTTATTCATAGGTATCACGATTTCTCTAGAGGTTATACAGACGACTACGCTGTAGCTCCCTTAGATTCACAAGCATATTTCCAAAGAAGAGCTCTTAGGCAACACCACAATCATAGTCAGAGAATTCGTCCAGAATACATTCCACAACCAGCCATCCAATATGATACAAGACCAAGTGAGTTTCACAGAATAAGATAGTTTTTCTGTCTTAAAAATCTTAAGGTCATAGTTTTAGCGCGCCAGCGTGCCCAGTATCTGTTTCAGCGCGCCCGGTATCTGTTTCAGCGCGTCCGGTCTCTTTTTTAGCGTGCCCAGTCTCTGTTTCAGCGCGCCCGGTATTTGTTTCAGCGCGCTCAGTCTCTGTTACAGCGCGCCTGGTATCTGTTTTAGCGCGCCATAAATCTTGAAAAATAGAGAGTGAATAGGACATTTTGTGAGCTTGCCCATATCGAATACAAGGTTTCCATCAGTTCAAAACATTTTTTTCACAGTCCAGAACACTTAAGTCACGCAAAAGAAAAAAAGCTTTACCCCTACACCTAGATCTTGCAGCATCTTGCATAGTGTCATTTTCACCAAAATTTGAGTTTTTCTATCAAAGTTTCCCCATCAAGGATTCTATCATCCTTTCATCACGAAACTAGATAAGACGAAATCAGATTTTAAACAACAACCTTGGCACTTATCCAATCAAATCCAAGATCAAAGTCTAGAGTAAACTTTAAACGTTTGTATGCCTATTTTCACACGAGCAGCATATCAAAAACAACAAGAACAAGAAAATGAAAGAATAGCAAGCCATGGCTGAAGAAAACCCTTGGGGACGATATAGCAACACTGATCCTCTTATTAACTCACATGAGAAAGAAATAACTGCAGAGGAAATCGAGAAAGTTCAACAAGACCCTCATTTCCATAAATTTATGGAAAAGATGCTAGAGCAAGACATGGAAAAGTATCTTCTCCTATTAGCTGACAAAGGTGCTAAACTTCCTAAAGACTTTGATGTCAATCAACTCAAGGAAACAGCCACACCTAACTCAACTAGTATAGAAAATCCAAATCAAATAGATGCTTTGACAAGACAAATCCAACAATTGCAATTACAATTTCAAAATATCCAACAAGGGCCAACAAAGAGATATCTATTACAAGACATTTGCCCTTATCCATTTGACTCAAGCATTAACATGATACCATTTCCAAGGTATTGTGAGTACCCAACATACAACAAGTATAATGGAAGAACTGATCCATTTGATCACGTACGAGAATTTCGAGCCATGAGCATAGAGTTCGCACACGAGGACTCTTACCTACTACGATTATTTCCAAGGAGCTTAGGGAACACTTGCATGGAGTGGTTTTCTAAATTAGAACCTGGGATTCAATCCTTTGAAGAACTAATCAATAGGTTCATAACACACTTCTCATTCAACATCCAACATGGGGTAACCTTAAAAGAACTTTACAACACCAAACAAGCAAAGGGCGAAAAATTTCTTTCCTTTCTCCAATGATGGAGAAGGCTATTTGCTAAATACCCTAGATCTATTCCTGAAGAAGAGAAGATAGAGATGTTCATTGATAACTTATTAGAAGACATGAATTATAGATTGGACTTACAATGTCCATCCACAGTTGAACAAGTTATCGAAAAGGGGCTCAAAATCGAAGAGGCTCTAATCAAAAGAGGAACAATCAAACATTTCACTGAAGGTTCAAACAATAACCATTCCTCTAACTTCAACAACAATGAAAAGCCAAGATTTTGGCAAAAGAACAAGAATACTGATACCATGATCGATACACATACACCTAAACCAGTATTCACCTTGACACCAACTACTACAAACAAACAAAACAATGGTTTTAATGACAAACAAAGTAGTGATCAAGGAAATAATCATAACAGTGGAGAAACGAAAACCCAATCATTCCAACGATCCTCCAATAGAAGAAAATTCACACCGTTAGGACAATCGTTGGAATCAGTCCTCAAAGAACTTTTAAACAAAAAACTCATTCAAGTACAAGAGGCTAGAAATTGGGACCCTCAAGTCAAACCATCATGGTGGAATGACTTACATTACTGTCACTATCATCAAAATAAAGGTCACATGACTGAAAATTGTTGGCAGTTAAAACATGCAGTACAAGACCTCATAGATCAAAAGAAAGTATTCGTAGAGGGCCCTCAAACAAACAAAGATCATACAACATTCAAAAATCCTCTACCCAATTATCAGAAGGGAGAATCTTCTTCCGCAAACACCAAAGGTAAGAACGTTGGTTATGTTTATGATGCAACAATCCTTTGTTTTTCTACTGCCAAAGAGGATGAAGAGTTATGCAATCAAATCAATCAGAACAACGACATTACATCTACCAATTTGGTACAACATATGGACAAATCCGAAAACCAAATCAATGTAGTCACACTCAAAGGGAAACAAGAGTACCAATCAGTTAATGCCACAACAAGGGCACAATCCAAAGTTATATTGAAAGGAGCATCAATATCATCCCCATCAATGGATCCCCCCTCCAATCAATATAATCTCATCGATCAATTGCAGAAAATACCGGCACAAATATCAATCTTGGAACTTTTGAAGATTTCCCCATCACACAAAGAGGTTCTTGAACAAGCTCTCATATCAACTACAGTACCTAACAATCTGGATGTGTGTCAATTCCAAGCTATGGTGGGACATCTATCTGCACCTCATTGCCTTTCATTTTCTGAACATGATGATGTATCACTCACCCACCCGCATAATTCCGCCCTTCACATTGAAGTCCTTATCCATAAACATCGTGTAAAACGTGTCCTGATAGATGGAGGGGCTGGTTTAAATATTTGTACCTTAAAGCTGATTCGTGCACTAGGATACTCAGATGAAGCCATTGATACAAGAAGAAAAATCACAATCAAAGCATATGATGAAGAAGAAAGGTCCTCTAAAGGATTGATCATATTACCCATTCAAGTTGGGCCTATTGTCCAAAAAGTGGTTTTCCAAGTCTTAGATAGGGAACTGACATACAACATACTGTTGGGATGCCCTTGGATCCATGATATGCAAGCAGTACCTTCTATCTATCATCAATGCCTAAAATTTCTCGTCAATGGACAGGAGGTAACAATCACAGCCGACTACAATGACACCCAAGCTTGTCATACATTGAAGACATCTCAGGATACATTCATACCTAACAATAGAGAAGTTGGCACATCAAATAGTGAACAACAGCAGAGCTTCATTTCAAAGTGGCTTCCAAAACAACAAAAATCACAAGAGATAAGGGTGGCACAATCTAACTCTTCAAATGTTGAAGAACAATTGGCTCCACTCTCACATCAATTCACCAAGGAAGTACAGATAAGTGACAAAGGAATAAGTGAATATGGTGTTGGACACTCATTTCATCTATCACAAATGTTACCCTCCTTACAAACATATGGACAGCCATCTACAAACACCCACACTTCAGAACAATCTACAACAGCATTAGATGGCAGATTTGTAAAAGCTGGGAGCTTAGATGAAGAATCAGAAGATAAGGCCATACTAAATTGGCTTTATAAGGATGAGGAAGCCCCCGCTTCCACAAGTAACATCATAGAGACAAATCAATATGGGAAAGGAAAAACTATTCTTGAGAAGATGGGATATTCAAGACAGGGACCTCTTGGGTTAAGGAAACAAGGCATAACAGAACCAATCCAGCCTCTTACACTCCAACATAAGGATAAAACTGGACTAGGATACATAGAAAAGGCAAGAGCAGAAATCACCAATAAAACTGTGGAGCGTATTCTTCAAATAAGAGATAATTCTGAAACAGATTCAAATGAGTATGAGTGGGACAACTTATCAGAGGTTTCCTATGAAGATATTCAGGTTGACATTATCAAAAAGTATACCCCCAATCATGAGGAGGGTCAAAGCTCAAGTTTTAATCCTATTGTCTTTGAAACTCAAAATTTTGATGACTCAAGTGAAGATGAACGGACATCGATTGAGATAAATGATGTGGAAGAAAATACCTTTGTAGGCCTCGACATAACCACAGACAACCTGGATGACATTTCCGTCCAAGCTTTCACAATCGCCGACCTCAACCCATCTAATGATTCGTTGCCTTTACTACATCCCAAACTTATCGAATGGGAACCCCAACATCCTATCAATCTCCCTGTTTTTGACAATGACTCCTCTATTATTAACTACCTTTGCTGTGAGGAATCTGATACTTGTTCTACCAACACTTCTTTTAATGACGCTTTTAGGCAGGAGGATGCCAAGCCTTCCAGTTGCAAAAATATGAAAGAAAAAAATGGATCTAATGGTGAAAACCATTCTATGGCAGTATTTGATCCTAAAATAGTAAAAATAAAGAACACATCCGATGGCGAAAACCTCATTAAGGCACCAAAGGATGGAAGGTTTGACATCCTCTCACAACATTACCATGAAAGATCATCAGTATTGATAGAACCCACACAGTCTATTAATATTGGCACAACAGAGAAAGCAAGAATACTACACCTGGCCGCATCCATGATAGATACAGAAAAGCCAGATTTTATCAAATTCTTTGAAGAACGATGCATCAATTTTGCTTGGTCATACTCTGATATGCCAGGCTTGGACACAGATCTCATTATGCATCACTTATCCTTACCAGCTGGCACTAAACCAGTAAAACAGAAGCTGAGAAAAATGCATCCACATGTTGCATTATTAGTGAAAAATGATTTGAAGAAATTACTAGATGCTGGATTCATCAGATCTATTGATTATGCAGAATGGATATCAAACATTGTACCTATTTCAGCCATAACAATTCATTAGAATATGTAATCGATTTTCGATTTAAATAAGGTACAACCGAAGATGATTTCAAACATAGACATTGATTGTAGATTCAAATACCATCAAATGCTATGATGGATTTTCTATACAACCAACAAGATAGCTCCCGAAGACCGTGGAGAAGATAGTATTTATATGTCCATGTAGGGCACCTTTTGGCTTCTGAATGCGCCTTTTGGTTAAAGAGAATGCAGATACATACCAGCGAAAGCTATGATAACAATCTTCCAGCATATGATAACACCTTCATTGAGGACTATGTGGATGATATCTGATGCATTCATACCAGTGGAAGCTAATAACGAGAGCATGCTGCAAAAATATTCGACAAAGTTGAAAATCAAAGTCATTGAATCCTAAGAAATGTGCCTTCGGAGTAACATCAGCAAAACTCCTAGGATACATAGTTTCTACAAAGGGAATTGAAGTAGATCTAGCAAAAGTCCAAGCCATTATGGAAATGCCACCTCCTAAGAATATCAGTACATTAAGATCTCTACAAGGTCGACTACAGTCCATCAGAAGATTCATCTCTCAACTGGCCGATCGGTGTCATCCATTCAACCATCTTTTGCATAAAAATGTGCCTTTTAAATGGGATGAACAGTGTGAGAGTACTTTTAATCAAATCAAGCATTATCTGATGACACCACCAATCTTGGTACCACCCAGCGAAGACAAGCCATTGTTGCTATATATCGCAACAACAGGTATTTCTTTAGGAGCCTTGCTAGCATAAGAGGATAAAGAAGGAAAAGAACATGCAATATACTATATCAGCAGGACACTCAATGGACATGAAGTAAACTACACCTTCATTGAAAAATCATGCTTAGTAGTAATATTTGCAACACAAAAATTGCAACATTATATGCTCACTCACACTATCAAGCTCGTTGCAAAAATTGATCCTCTCAAGTATTTACTGAGCAAAACAGCTTTAACAGGAAGGTTGGCAAAATGGGTCATGCTCCTCAGTGAGTTTGATATTCAGTATGTTGAAAGGTGAGCTATCAAAGGACAAGCCATTGCCGACCAATTAGCAGAAGCTCCATTATCTGGCAGTCATCCTATGACCATGGAATTTCCCGATGCAGATATCCTCAATGTAACAACACAACCATGGAAACTCTACTTCGATGGATCCTACACACAACATGGATCAGGGGCAGGAATTCTATTTGTCACACCTCTTGGGCACATAATCCCACGATCATACAGGCTTACCTTCCATTGCACTAACAATGTGGCAGAATATGAAGCTTTGATCCTTGGAATTAAAGTGGCTATTGAATGGAAAATCACAGAACTACAGGTGTATGGAGACTCCCAGTTAATCATCTACCAAGTCAACAATGATTACCAAACTAAGGATGACACACTGATTTTGTACAAGAGGCTGGTGGATGACCTAAGAAAATACTTCATAGAAATCAAATTTGAGCAGATACCAAGATCAGAGAACAAAGCAGCAGATGCCATGGCCACAATAGCATCTCTTCTACAAATTCCTAAAATGCAAGATTGTTATCGATTTATTGTAGAACAAGTATCAAATCCTGCATACGCAAATCCCAAATCTCAAACTATAAGCCTTTTGGATAGTGCCCAATCCTCCATTTATGGAGACATTTATGCTTATCTGAAAGATAATATCTTACCACCAGATCTTTCTCACAACCAAAAGCGCAACTTTATACGCCAATCTGCCAAACATACCATTATTGCCGACACCCTTTACTGTCGAGGCCTAGATGGTACTCTTTTACGTTGTTTAGAACATGACGAATCCGCTTCCGCTTTACACGAGGTCCATGAAGGAATTTGTGGAACAAATTCAAGTGGGTTATCTTTAGCCAAGAAACTCCTTCGTTTGGGGTATTACTGGCCACACATGGAACAAGAATCTTATCAGTTTGTCAAAAGATGTTCAAAGTGCCAGATCCATGGCAATCTTATACATGCACCAGCACAGGAGTTGCATCCATTTGCAACTACATGGCCTTTCTGTTAGTGGGGATTAGACCTAGTAGGGAAAATTCACCCATCTTCATCTAATGGACACAAGTTCATTATCACAGCAACCGAATATTTTACAAAATGGGTGGAGGCAGTTCCTTTAACCACAATCACTCGAAAGCAAATATCATCTTTCATTCTTAATTATCTCATTTGTAGACATGGGATACCCCAGTCAATCATCACAGATAATGGCAGGCCTTTCAAAAACCAAGACGTCCAAGAGCTGTGTGAAAAGTTCCACATTCAACATCGCTTTTCAACTCTGTATTACCCTCAAGGTAATGGGCAGGCAGAAGCTTCGAACAAAACAATCCTAAAGATTCTCAAGAAGATTGTAAATGAAGTGGGACATGATTGGCACGTTCAGCTAAATCCTGCTCTTTGGGCTTACAGGACTAGTATCAGAACACCAACATGAGCTACACCATATGCTCTTGTCTATGGATCAGAAGCAATACTACCTATTGAGGTAGAAATTCCATCCCTTCGAGTCTCACTAAAGGGACTCATTTCAGATGAAGATTATAGGGTCTCTAGACTTCAGGAATTAGAGCTACTTGATGAACGTCGACAACAAGCTGTTAATCATTTGACAGCCTATCAACAAAGGATGTCTAGAAACTATAATCATAGGGTTAAACCTAGAGTCTTCCAGATTGGAGACTTGGTCCTACGGGAAAACCCTAGAAATCAAGCAGACAGAGAAAAGAAGGGAAAGTTTGAACCTAACTGGATAGGACCTTATGTCATCATATCAGTCTATGGATCAGGAGCATATCGACTGTCTACACCAGAAGGAGACATGTTGGAGGAGCCCATGAACAACATTCATCTCAAGCGATTCTACACTTGAGGATATCCAGTGCACAGTCAATAAAGTTGTCTTGATGAAAACCTGGCAAACAGGCGTCATGATGACAGAAAAATAAACAAATATATATATATATATATATAATAGAAAAATAGTGAAAATACAAAAAGAAAAAGAAAGAGGACACAATAAAAACAAGTGATGAAAACCTGGAAAACAGGCGTTACTTGTGATTTTCACCAAACTCCTCTATCTATTGGGTACAGTGTTGTTACGATTGTTTCCTTTCATATCATTTCCATCTATCATTTGAGATTATCACTATCCATATCATAGCAAGGATACCAGGTTTTACCCTAGCTTGGGGGCAACATCCTAATGTTACCTGGTACAAGTAGACTTTCAGCTTGCATGGAAGGGCAATCAAACACGACAACCTCAAGTGACAACCCATCAAAATCCAAAAACATCAGAAAATCCATCAAAATCCAAAAACATCAGAAAATTCAAAAAATCCAAAACATCGTAAAAATCCATCAAATCCAAAAATATCGTGAAAATTCAAAATCCAAAACATCGTAAAAATCCATCAAAATCCAAAACATCGTGAAATTCAAAATTAAAAAACACGAAAAATTCAAAATCCAAAACACCAGTAAAATCCATCAAAATCCAAAAACATCAAAAATCCATCAAAATCCGAAAACATCAGAAAATCCAAAATCCAAAAACATCAGAAAATCAAAATAGAGTCTACATCAGTCAAAAGTGGAGTCTGTGTCAGTCGAACTACGTGGTCTCTGCGTGTATAACGTAGGCAAGACTAATCTTTGATCAGTCCCCGAGACCCCTAGGATAGGTCTTTAGGTCACATCATTTGGTCAAACATTTGGGAAAATCATGCACACATCAGCACACACATCTCAACACTGATGATCTAATCTGAATAATGATTTGAAAATACATTAAGTAGAATTTGAATTGTTGTGCTTTTTATCATTTGATTATCATTTCTTTGGAGCAACTCAATGATGTATTGAACTAGAGAAGGAAGAAGAATGATACCTTTTCTATGTTTACTGTTTGTGAATTAATCATTATTGTTTTGTGAATTGTCGCGGGAAATGCTCTACCAAGTATCATGGATGACATTCAAATTCACTTAAGAAAATGATTAATTCTTGTTTGTTTACGCAAGAAATGCTCAAGTCATCATTGGTCTATCTTATACCATGATGCTTGTGTTTGCTTGCAATATCAAAAAATCATGAAAGAAATACTCAGGTCATCATTGGTCTATCTCATATCATTGATGCTTGTATTTGCTTTCAACATTTTTAAAAAAGCTCAGTGATGATACAAAGCAGAATAAAATGATTATTGAAGTGACACTTAGATTTGCATTGATAAAATAGGCATTTGCATGGTTAACATAGATTGCATTCATAATAATACATCTGCAGAGTATTGGTGACACAAGTTCCAATGATTCAATTGCAAATGATGTTATCTTTCTTTACTAAAGACTGAGTATACTTGACACATGCATCATATCTTCATCTCATCATAAATTCACAATAAAATCGCATTTCATGACATCATATACATGTTATGTTACACCATTCATTTATCCATACATCATTTACACTTACATCATCACATGTTCATCATTACATTTCATTTACATACATTCATTTACATTTACATTTCATCAGTCATTCCATTTCATGTGCATTCCATCTCATTTATCATACATCATTACATTTCATTTTCATTTACATACATCATTACATTTCATTTACATACATTCATTTACATTTACATCATTCCATTTCATGTGCATTCCATCTCATTTATCATACATCATTACATTTCATTTCATCAGTCATTCCATTTCATTTGCATTCCATCTCATTTATCATACATCATTACATTTCATTTTCATTTCATTTACATTTCATTTATCCATACATCATTTACACTTACATCATTACATTTCATTTTCATTTACATACATCATTACATTTCATTTCATCAGTCATTCCATTTCATTACATTTCATTTTACACTATCATACATTAGTACATTTCATTTCTCCAAACATTCATTTACATTTTACATCTCATCATTCATTAAAAATCATCTACTCATTTATCATTACAATTAAATCACATTTCATCACATATCATTGCATTTACATCTCATTATTCATCATCCACTTATCACATATCACATTTTACAATTCATTTCACATATCACATTTTCCATACATCATCCATCACATTTTATCTATCATACATTACATCTCATTAAGAAAAGCAATACATCATCAATATCATTTCGCATCCATCACATCAATACATCATAAAATCCATACATCCATCACATCAATACATCATAAAATCAATACATCCATCATAAAATCAATGCATCCATCACATAAATCATGTAAAATCGTATCATAAATCAATCAAACCGCTGCACATATATATCTCATCAAGTGTCAAGTATACAATGAAGTCTGAAAATAATGAAAATAACATCATGTCAAAAATGGCTGTATCAATCTCTCAATGGGTACACATATAATCTTAAGTAGTACTCCCACCAGAAGGAGCAGGTCTCGCACCAGTATCACCACCACCACCAGACGTCCCAGGATCTCTCAGATCTCTCGGCAGAGGCTGTGTCACACCTCTGTTCACTGTCCTTGACCGAGTCCTCTCTGAGCGCGACTGTGCATAGCTGACTCTCTGCTCTGGGGGGCATAGCT
Organism: Sequoia sempervirens; assembly: GCA_007258455.2. NCBI lineage: Eukaryota > Viridiplantae > Streptophyta > Pinopsida > Cupressales > Cupressaceae > Sequoia > Sequoia sempervirens. The sequence continues at coordinate 613,240,908 of VDFB02058242.1, read as the reverse complement.
CATAGTAGCGGCCCCGGTAGAACTCAATCTCAGCACCGGCTCACATGGCCTCACGCATATAATCCGCTATAGAGGTCCCATCTGCCACTCTTTGTAACCTTCGCAGTCGCTCAGGCTGCCTCAACTCGCCTAATGGTATCCCGCTCCGCAGTCAAGGTCGCGGATCTGTGGCCCGGGCGGTGGACAACTATGCTTGTAATCCCGCCACCTGAGCCCCTCGTATGGCCGCCGCTATGTAATGCCCCATCTCTCACTATGAGTGATGGTCCGCGCAGTGGCTAGCTGTGCCTCGGCTGAGCCGAAGTCTGAGCTAATAACCCCTGCACTTGTGCTAGTTGACCCTGCAATGTCTGCACCTGCACCTGTAAGCCTGCCACCTCTGAGGGATCTGTCGATGAAGACATAATAGCCTGCCTCTTACGAGGCGCACTGGAGGATGGCTCTGATGAAACTGCTACGCTCGGACCCCTCCCATCTCCGCCATCATCGTCACTGCTATCATCACTGCTATCAGAGCTCTCATCACTATCGGTCTCCGAGCTGCTCTCCACATCCACATCCACATCAACATCCTCCTCTCTACCCCGTCTCTGACCAACCTGAACACCCCCTGCTGGTGCTACTGCTGGTGCTGCCGCTGGTACAGGTGCTGGCTCATCTGGAATAGTGATCCGTGGAGGAGGATGTAGAGCTAGATACTCTCCATACTTAGGAGTAATAGGCGCCTCGACAATATCCCGCTGAACATCCCATGCTGATGGCTGTAGAGCACGGTAACCCTCAACAAGTGCCCCGTAAGGAAAGCTGGGACCCCAATCAGGAACATCAATCTGTCGCCGTCCATAATGTGCTACACCTAATGGCATGCACTGCACAATACCATATTGTCTGTACACACGACGAAACAGGAACCGCTCCAAAACCCTGGGGCTCTTCCCGATCAAATACATAGAATTGGACAAGAACCCCAACTCAATATCATCGTCGTCCCAGGCATCACAGCCTAGGTACGGACGCCAGGTCACTGCCTCTATATCATCAACGATCCGTCTCCAATACTCAAGCTTACCCATCATATGCTGGGTAGGCCTGCCTCTATATCGAAATTCATATGGCCTCGTCGCTGGTCTGGCCAACACTGGTACAGGACGCGTAACAACAATATTCTCCCAGGCCCATACCTGGAGAAGAGTAGCCCCTGCAGATAAACTACTACCACCGAGATATACTATCCAATGCAAATCATGATATAACTGGGCAAGCATGCACATGCCCCATGCATATCTTGTTCTATGGACCACCAGGCCCTCTAACACATGACCCCATCCAAGCGATAGACCCTTTGACCTCTTATCAGGACAAAGGAATCCACCAATGAAACTCGCCAAAACAGAAGGAAGAGGAGCATATGACTCATATATCTATCCATGGGATCCACTCTCCTGCAATGTGAAGATCCTAGAAGACTCTCTGCATGGCCTCTACACCACCAACCTCCTCCGAGTCGTGAACCACAATCTCTCCAACAAACGATATGCGAAGAATACGCCATACATCCTCTGGCATCACTGTCATCTCACCAGTAGGTAAATAAAATGTGTTGTGGTCACTATGCCACCTCTCCGCCAAAGCAGTCAGTAGACCCCTATTGAGTCTAATATGGGGCATGTCCAACAATGTAGTCAAACCACAAGCAGCAATATGCTGTCTCTCGTCAGGAGACAGTCGTGAAATCATATCAAACGGCTAGGGGAACTACTCCCGCACCTGGATCACATCCAACTGCTCCTGTACTCATGCAAAACAAAACATTTTTTTATTAGAATATCAAAGATCATCAAATTTTCAAACATTGTGCTTTTACCTATCAACCTATCAAATCATCACAGAACTCTCATCTATCAATTGGGTTCAATCATTCAAAATGCATAATTATTCCTCACCTATCATGAGGGTAATTATATCAATCAATAGATCTCACTCATCATGAGATCGTTTCCCATATATTTTAGTCAAGATCAAAACTAAAATAGATAGAATAAAAAACAAATCGACGAAAATCAAAACGCACAATGTTACATCAATCTTTACCCAAAGCACTACAAAATCAACCAAATGCGCTAAAAAGTCTGGCGTACTGCATAAATCCCCGTACGCGCTACAGATCTATCCCTGCGCGCTAATGTTTTTGGCGCGCTACAAAAATTCATAGACGCGCTGCAAAACTTACCCCGCGCGCTAAAACTGCTGGCGCGCTACAAAAATTCATAGACGCGCTGCAAAACTTACCACACCCGCTAAAACTGCTGGCGCGCTGCAAAACTTACTGGACGCGCTACACTATAGACGGGACGTGCTAAAACTATGACGCGCTACAAAAAATTACGGGCGCACTACACCGCATTCCCCGCGCGCTAAAACTCTAAAAATGTGCCAAAATGCATCAAAATTAATGGCATGAATTACGAGAAAGGTTTGAGGTACATACCAAAGGACCATAATCGGCCGGATGCTGGTGACAGCGCACACGCTCGAGTCGGTGGGTGTGGTACGGGATCGACATCCTAGCTCTGAATACTTTGGAGGGTCTCTATCTCAAGGTTGTCAAAGTCAATGCACAAATGACTTTTGAAAATGACCTTTGGAGCATTTATAGGCTATTTTTGGGGGAATTTTATGGGATTTAATTATTTTTTCCTTCTGAGGAATTAATTCTTATCAATCACTGAGGCATTTACAATCTTGTCGGGAGATAAATTGTTTCTTCATTAATTCATAATCAAACCATCATAAATATTCAAATTTCTTGAAAAATTAAAAAAAATCCAAAATTCATCAATTTATCTCCCGAGGGGGCATATATCACTATCTTTTTGAAATTTATCATCTGGGGCAAGTCTGGGGCAAGTCTGGGGCATGCTTAAAAACCTTTCGTCAATACTGGCAGCTGAAGCAAAATCATTCTTTGAAGCACTGCGTAAACACATCACTTCAAAGAGGGGCAAAATGTAGACACCTAAAAATGGTCTGGAGAATTCAATTAATCGAATACGCCTTATTTGATTAACTAATCTTAAATTATTCTACTTAGTAAATAAATAGAAATATTTATTTATATTAAGTTCATTTATTAATTCTTCTATTTTTCTCTCCTAATTAAATAAACAAAATTAAAAACTTTGTTTTATTTAATTATTATCATTATTTCTTCTATCTTAAAATACATAATTTGTGTTATTTAAAATCACATTTCTTCTTAATTAAATAAAGATTGCTAAAAATCTTTTATTTAATTATCATTATCCTTTTAATTTAATAAAACAAACTCTATAGTTTGATTTATTAAATTGTTTATTCCTCTCTTTTTGCTAAATTTAAATAAATTTAAATTATTTAAATTTATGCATAAATTATTTACACTATTCACTCACCAATAAAATTAGATTTTTAAAATCTAATTAATGCAACTTCCATTCATGGGAAGAGCTTCAGGGACAAACTTGCAAGAAGTCCTCTCAATCTCCTTCCTCCAATCTTCCCTCACATCTTGCCTGGTGTTTTCATGGGGAGAAACAATCCTCCATGATCAGCTCCATCTTCTCATCCCAAGCCTTTAGATTCTCCAGAAGAAATCACAGCCCCTCATCCCAGTTTCCTGTGCAATTGTGCTGCCGTGAAATCTATAAATACAGCTCTTGGGCTACACAAAAAGGATCCTAACTTATGCAATTTTACTCTGCAGGTTTCCAGACATTCAAGCATTCCAACAATCAAGTTTTAGGATCAATCCATCAAGCTTTCTTCAGCATTTCATAGTTTTAATCATGGCTGTTTACAGTAGTTTAATTCATATTGTAGAATCATCTTAGTTGCATTATAGACTCACAATAGCTTAATTCTCATTCTCTAAGTGTCACTTAATAGTTTAATTAGCTTACGAATCTGAGAGCTAAGTAAATTAGAGAAGTCTTTAGAGTTAGAGAGTAATAGGATAAATTTCTGTAGATTTTGTAGTTTAATTTAGTTTAAATTCCTTAATCTTGGATGCAATATCTTATTTAGAAGCGTAAATGCATTGTTTAATTCGCTTTTCCCCTTCTACCGCTTACACCACCTTATCCAAAAAGGGCCTCCATGTACTACCAAGCTCTACATAATGCTCCATCCACTTCATATTATGAGCAGCAACCATCTCAACAACAGGCACCCTCTACCTCTTATTACCAAAATCTGTCATCATCGTATCAACCTTACATTAATTCCCAACCTACTTATGCTAATCAGTATCAACCTACATCCTCATACAATCCATATGCATCACATAAGCAATATCCACTTAATCTGTCCAATCCAATTCCACCCGTCAATAAAGATCTAGAAGAATTCAAAGATGCATTCAAAGACCTACAAGTGGGTACATCTAAGAAATCCTTCAAGTTTGAAGAAAATTTCCCATATCTTTTTGATTCCTCGATTTCACTTGTCCCCTTTTCAAAACATTTCGAGATACCCAAGTTTTACAAGTATATAGGAACTAAGGATCCAAAGGCCCATCTATAGGAGTTCTATGCACAATGTTAGGATGTTCAACATAATTACTTTTATCTCTTATGTTTGTTCCCTATAAGCTTAGGAGGACTCGCCTTAGATTGGTTCATGGGTCTCAAGAAGGGGATAGTTTCTTCATTCACTGATCTTTCTGAACGGTTTTTCAAATAGTTCTCCTTTAACTTGGAGAAAGACATTGACACTCTAGACCTTTTGAAGGAGAAACAACGTGATGGAGAAACTTTTGCTAAATACCTGCAAAGGTGGCGAGCTATCGCTAGCTATATGAAGTCCCCTCCCAGCGAAAAGGAAATGGTCACTATTTTTGTGGCTAATTCCCATCCTGAACTAGCACATGCTCTTAATCTTCATTGTGTCACTTCCTTCATAGAGGTTATCGAAAAAGGCCCCATCATTGAGAGAGCACTTGTTGCAAAAGGAAAAATGAAATTGTACAACTCAGATAAGGACAAGTCATCTAGTGAAAAATCTCGTTACTAGAATAAAAATAAGAATTCAGTCAATGGTGTCATCACTGATACTAAAAATATTTAGGTGGCCAATACCTCCTAGAGGCAACAACCATCCATGCCCAATTCCATATCTGTGCCACAGGGGGCACCTTGACTCCCTCAACAATCCAATCAAGGGAACGTAAATGTCAATACACTAAATTAGGAGAATCTTGAGTGTCATCTTCCACAAATTGTTGCAGGTCAATTGCCCAATTGCATATCCTGTGACCAAGCCACCTACTGAATTAAGCCCAAACCAACCTGGTTTAAAGAGAACAAATATTGCGAGTTCCACAAAATTAAAGGGCATACCTTAAATAAGTGTCAGAGTCTGAAAACATACATCCAAGATCTTATAGATCAAGGAGATATCCATGTGGATGCCAACTAGGATTTGTTGTCCAATGCTCAGTTACAAATATACCAAAACGCTTTCCCTAAGCATAACCAAGGTCCTAGCACATCTAACACAAATCCTGGACCTAGTAACAATAACAACCAGGATAACAACACTAATAATATCACCTACAAGAACGTCCCACTCAACTATGAGACCCTCATCATGCATATTGGGCAAGCGGAATCACATGTGTCTATGATACATGTCAAAGGCAAAGAGCCTCAATGTGTTGCTACCACTCGTCGCACTCACATTACTATCCTTGGAGCCATAGCGTCAGCCCCATAACCTCATGTGAGCTCTCAGTATAACATCCTTGACCATCTAGGAAAGACCGCAACACAAATATCTATCCTAGATTTGCTAAAGTATTCTTTGGTATACCAGGAAATATTAACAAAATATTTACAAGATGCCCGTGTCCCTAATAACATCTACCCCACACAGTTCCAAGCTCTAGTGGGGCATCTTTCATCAACCTACCAACTAGGTTTCAGTCGAAACGACATGCCTACCATCAACGCCAACCAAAATTGACCCCTCCATATAGAGGTTCTCATCGCTTGACATAAAGTAAAGAGGGTCTTGATAGATAATGGCTTTGCTCTCAATCTATGTACATTAAAATTCATAAAGCAGGTAGGATATACCCACGCTGATTTAAGTAATTATATTATCACTATAAAGGCTTATGATAATGCAGAAAAGGATTCTGAAGGGGTTATTGAGCTTCCAGTTCAAGTTGGCCCTGCTATATAATACACCACCTATCATGTCCTTGATCTGGACCTCCCCTACAAGCTTCTTCTTGGCCAACCATGGATCCTTGCCATGCAAGCCATTCTGTCAACCTATCATCAATGCTTGAAATTCCTATTTAATGGAATGGAAGTTATGATACAAGCCGATCCTCAACACTTTGAATACTGCCGCTCACTTGAAGATTCATTTCCCCATTCCCATTACTATCCAGGAGTGGAAATGGGACCGCCACCAACATCTTCATCCAATCCATCATCTAATCCATCATCCATGACCTCATTTACTCTATCCTCTACATTTGATTCCACTATCACCAAGGTCCAAATCATTTACAAGGGATGTGGTGAGTATGAGATGTGTATTGCTTTAAACGTGGCAACCATGCCACCCTCACTACACACATATGGTCAACCCTCTGAATCTACACCAAAGAAAGAACAAAAGGTAGTCACCTTGAGCTCCAAAAATGTGGGAACCAACACTTATGTGTCTCCCACATTACCAGAATATATGCCTGAAGATGATATAAATTAGTGGATATATCGTGAAGAACCTGAACCTACTCCTCCTTTAAAAGAATATTTTCAAGAGATGTACCCTTGGCTCTCTAAGTACATTGAGAAACACAATTATCAAGGGGGAGGTCTTGGTCTAGAAGAGCTAGGAAGAAAGTAGCCGATTGACACTTCTGTACGTCCAAAGAATTCCGTCTTAGGCTATGAAAAAAAGAAAAAGGGTCTCGCAAAATTGACTAGTACCTCTAGCAATCTCAGTATCTAGGTGATGGTCTTTTGGAAGCTATAATAGAAGAATAATGCATCATACACGCATGTGATGATGTAGATCATATAGACCTTTCCTCCATGTTTGAATGCCTATCTGTTTGCACCATCAACCTTTCCCTTCACCATCCCAAACTCATAGATTGGGACCTACGTGACAACACAACTACCAACTCACTTACCTCAATGGATACCTATGTACACCTCATGGGATTGGGGGAAGATGAACACCCTAGTCACAAAAATAAGAAAAAGAAAAATCGAAAAGGGTCACCTAGTGAAAACCTCCTCGAGGCACTTCTTGACTCAAAAAAATTCAAAACAAAGGATGTATCTAATGGTGAAAACCTTAGTGAGGTGCCAAACGATGGGGACGTTCATCTTCCCCTTGTAGGAACACAGTGGCCTAAATAATCATCCATTTTGATAGAGGAAACACAAGAAATCAATTTGGGAATTGAAGAGGATCCCAAAATCACTTATGTAGCCAAGGCATTATTAGAAGAGTATTCCACCATCTCCAAGCTCCTTAAGGCAAGATCAATTTCACATAGGCATATTCAGACATGCCTGGGTTAGACCCTGCCTTGGTTGTACACCATCTAGATGTATGTCCTGATGCAAAACTAGTTAAATAGAAGCTTCACAAAATGCACCCACAAGTTGCCCTATTGGTCAAGAAAGAATTGGAGAAGTTGTTGGAAGCCAAATTTATAAGACCCATTGATTACTCTGAATGGATCTCCAACATCGTGCTAGTAGCCAAACCCAATGGGGCTATTAGAATATGTACAGACTTTCATGACCTGAACAAGGCATGTCCTAAAGACGATTTTCTTTTTCTGAACATAGAGATGCTAGTTGATTTAACTACAAGACATGAGATTTTGTCCCTCATGGATGGCTTTTCTAGGTACAATTAGATCAATATTGCACCTAAGGACCAATAAAAATCAACATTCACTACACCTTGGGGTACATTTTGCTATAACGTCATGCCTTTTTGTCTTAAGAATGCGGGGGAAACCTACCAAAGTGCAATGACCACCATCTTTCATGATCTTATCCACATCATCATGGAAGACTATGTTGATGATCACTTAGGAAAATCAAGAAGTAGAGCAGAACACCTTGCAGTCCTAAGAAAGATATTTGAATGGTTAGAGCATTACAAGTTGCGCTTGAATCTGAAAAAAGTGTGTGTTTGGGGTTACGTTAGGAAAACTGTTGGGCTTCATTGTCTCCAGGAGAGGTAGAGAAGTGGATCTGACCAAAGTCAAAGCAATTATGGATATTCCTCCACCTCACAATCTGAAACAGTTAAGAAGCCTCTAGGGTAAGCTACAACCCATTAGAAGATTCATAGCACAATTAGCTGATAAGTGAGATTTTTCTGGATTTGACTGTGTGTTGTTTTTTTGCATCAACATTTTGAATCACACTCCATGATTCATCATCAAGATGAAAGAGAGTTGTAGGAGTAGAATGAGAGATTGCAGACCAAGACATGATAAATAGAGGGTGGGAAAGAAAAATAAAATAAAATTACACACAATTCAAGAAGGGAGAGGAAGAGAGAAAGAAAATGAAAATAAACAAAAACCAAGAATATCAAAATAAGGTCAAGATCAACTTAATACATTTAACATACTCTAAAATATAAGAAGAAACTTATGAAAAAATGAATAAAGGAAATAAAAGTTACATATGTTAAAAAATAAAGCCCAACTATGAATGATAGAAAGGATGATTTTTATGAAAATAATAATATGTATGTATATATAATAATAATAATAATAATAATAATAATAATATGCATATAAATATAATAATAAAATGTATATAAATATAATAATATGTATATATATAAATGAAAGTAACATGGAAATGTATATAGATAAATAACATAAGGAGATGTATATAAATGTGACATAATAAAAAATCAAAAAATAACTAAATTAGGGGAAAAATGAGAACCAAAGATTAATAAGAAAGGCTAAAGGAAATGAAAGATACAAAAGTTAAAAACTAAAGCCCAACAATCAATGATATAATAAAATGATTTTTTTATGAAAATATAAAAATGAATATATATAAATGAAAAGTATAAATAAATATAAAATGTATATTAAAGAAAATAATAATATGTATATATATATATATATATAATAATAATACGTATATATATATAAATTAAAGTAACAAGCAAATATGTATATATATAAATAACATAAGTAAATGTATATAACTATGACGTAATAAAAAATTAAAAAATAACTAAATAAGGGGGAAAACGAGAAACAAAGATTAATAAGAAAGGATAAAGGAAATTAAAGATACAAAAGTTAAAAAACCAAAGCCCAACAATCAATGATATGATAAAATGATTTTTTTTGAAAATATAAAAAATGAATATATATAAATGAAAAATATTTATAAATATAAAATGAATATGTATATATGAATATGAAAGGATTATGTAAATATAAAATGTTCATAGGCATATATAATTATATAAATATGTAACAAATAATTAACATAATAAGAATAAGAACACTATATATGAAAGGACAAAATGAAAAATAAGATAAAAATTAATGGAAGAAAACCTATTAGATGAGGAAGACAAGGTTAATAATGAGACAAAAATGCTAACAAATAAATAAATGAAGACATAAGGAAAACATAAGGAAAATATTAAAATAAAGAAGAAAAAAATAAATAAATAAGAGAGAAAAGGCAACTTTGTAAGATAGAATAAAAACTTTAAAAGAAAAAACAACTTAAAGAAAGAAATGAAAACTAAAGAGAAAAAGAGGAAAATGAACTTTAAGGGAAAGAAAGAAGAAATGGTACAAGTAAGATAAATTAAAAAAATATGAAAAGAACACAACAAAAGCAAGATAAAGATGATAATAAGACAAAAAAAGAAAAGAAGAGAGAGGAGGACCTAGGGAGAGGAAAAGGGAGAAAGTAGGGGGGAGGAAGAAAGGGGACTAGGAGGGGGGTGGGTTGAGGGTATTGGAGTTAGACAAAATGGGTTTCCAAGAGGAGCTTAAGTTCCAACCTTTGTCACGATTAAGGTTAGAGGGGTGGTTTTGGATTGCAATAGCTTCTTTGAGCTTTCTTTTAAAGAAGTTTCTTTCAATGGAAAGGATTTGAGTGTTTTTGAGACAAATATGGTGCTTTTTAAAGGAGGAGTGGTTAGCTAGGGTGGATTTGATGATGTGCTCATGCTTAATGTCTTTGTAATGCTCTTTTATTTTGGTTCATTGATTCTGGTTCTAGAGGATCGTCCTGGTTCTAATGTCTTAGCTGATAAGTGTCAACCATTCACCCACCTCCTGAAAAATAATATATCCTTCAAGTGGGATCTTATGTGTTAGCAAGGTTTTGACAAGATTAAGGAATATTGGCTCATCCTCCAGTCCTTATGCCTCCAATCCTAGGGAAGCCACTTTTACTGTACATCTCAGCTACTTCAGTGGCACCGAGGGCACTGTTGGCACAACATGATGAGTCATCTAGAGAAAGAGCAATCTACTACATCAGTTGAACCTTAGTTGGCTATGAGCTTAACTACTCTTCAATCGAGAAGGCCTACCTAGTTGTAGTTTTCTATTCAAAAAATATTAGACATTATATGCTCAGCCATCCAGTCAAGTTAATATCAAAATTTGACCCACTTAAGTATTTATTATCCATAACAACTTTGACTGGCCGAATGGCTAAATGGGTCATCTTGCTGAGTGAGTTTAACATAGAATATGTATACCACAAAGATATTAAGGGACAAGTGATAGCAGATCAGTTAGCCAATGCCCCCTGCTTGATGCACATCCTTTGGTGATGGAATTTCTTGATGAGGAAGTCTTTACAATAGCAGAAGCCACCACGTGGACACTCTATTTTGATGGGTCATACACACATAACAGATTGGGGGTAGGCATCTTGTTTGTCAGCCCCCAAGGTGATTATATACCAAAGTCATTCAAACTAGCCTTTCAATGCACAAATAATATAGTAGAATATGAAGCTCTTCTCATCAGCCTTAAAATCACAATCAAATGGAATATCACTTAAGAGTCTTTGACAATTCACAATTAGTCATCAAATAGGTCAACGATGAGTTCTTAACAAAGGATGAGAAGTTTCTACCTGATAAATGCGTGGTTGATGACTTTAATAAATCTTTCACATCTATTTAGTTTGACCAGATCCCCATAATATAGAACAAAGATGCTTAAATGCAATGGCTACAATTGGTTCCTTGATTGACATGCCCAAAGATCAAACAAAGTGTGAATTCCTGATTGAACAACTTTTAATCCCTACATACGATATCCCTGAGTGCGATGGTGTGCGAAATTGTAGGTCCTGCATTCCCAATGGTATCATGAGATCTATGCTTATCTTCACGACAACATCCTACCCGCTGACCTTACTCGCAATCAACGTAAATCATTCATCCAATGTAAATCCCATTACACCATTGTAGGTGATACTCTTTATTGTTGCGGATATGATGGAACTCTTCTTCGATGTCTAAATGAGGTTGAAGCTCGCACTGCATTAATAGAGGTACATAGCGGTGTTTGTGGGGCCCACTCAAATTACATGGCCTTAGCAAAGAATATTCTAAGGGTTGGTTACTATTGGCCTACATTGGAGCATGAATCTTGTGACTTCATGAAGAAATTCTTACCTTGCCAACAACATGTGGACCTGATACATGCTCCTGCTCAAGATCTACAACCTATCGTAGCACCATGGCCATTTTATCAACGGGGTTTCAATTTAGTTGGCAAGATATATCCTCCATCCTCTAATGGCCACACCTTCATTATCACAACCACTGAGTACTTCACTAAGTGGGTGGAAGCCATACAACTCTCCTAGATAATGGATACTCAGATATCCAAATTCATCCTCTACCATATTATCTACAGATACGACAACCCCTCCACCATCATTTCTAAAAATGGTAAACCATTCAAAAAACCAGGCTATAAAATAAGTATGTGACACCTTTCATATCCAGCATTGGTGGTCCACGCCCTATTACCCCCAAGGTAATGGATAGGCGAAAGCCACTAACAAAACTTTGATCAAAATCTTGAAAATGGTTGTGAATAGTATTGGTCGAGATTGGAACCTCCACATCCACCCCGCCCTTTGGGCTTATTGCACAACCATCCACACTCTCACTGGCACCACTCCATATTCCCTTGTCTATGGTGTTGAAGCCATCTTGCGGATTGAAGTTGAAATCCCATCTCTAAGAATATCCTTAAAGTATCTCATCGCTGAAGAAGAATCACAGGTTGCTCGCCTCGCTTAATTGGAGCTCCTAGATGAAAAGAGGATCAAAGCATATAATCACCTTTAGACATATCAAAATAATCTTAAGAGGAGTTATAACAAGAAAGTTCATCCCCACCAATTTAACATTGGAGATCTATTTCTTAAAGAGAATCAACGTACATAACAAGACCGAGACAAGGGGAAGTTTGAACCTAAGTGGTTGGGTCCTTATGTTATCATAGAAAAATTTGGATAAGGGGCTTACCGCGTTGCCACACCTAAAGGGGAACCCCTCGAAGAGCCTATCAACATAATGCACTTGAAGAGGTTTTATACTTAAATCAGCTGGGTCGTTGTATCCTGCCATAATTTGAAAAATACAAAAAAATAAAATAAAAAATAAAAAAAATCCAAAAAATAGCAAAGAGAAATAAATTCATCCTATGGTGAAAACCACCCTTGGTGGTGCCTTGGATAAGTATGGTTGGTGAAAACCTAGTAACATGCATCATATGTAGAGAGCTTAATCATTATCTACCTTGTGTCTTAGTTACTACATGTCTCCATATCCTATCCTATCCTATCACTTCATCCACATCTTGACCTTGGCCACTTGGTATGTTTTTATTGAGCATTGGACAATTGTATGCTATCCATCATCCTGAGCTTTCATTCTAATTTGAGCTTATAGCATCAGTCTTGTCATCTTGCCAGTCTATCATCATTTAGATTCCTTCATCGTGTCGGTCTCCACTTAGATCTCATCCTTCATCAGGTCAATCTTTTTGGTCTTCGTTGAACTACGTTGCCCCTATGCTTTCATGTAGGAAAGGCTGATCATTTGATCTGCCCCCGGGGCATTTTGACCTTCTCATTTTGGTCATCCATCATTGGTCTCCATTGGTCCTCTTTTTTCTTTTATCCATGGTCTTTTCTTGAACTACAAGGGCTCTGCGCTTTCACATAGGCAAGGCTAATCTTTGATCAGCCCCCGAGCCCCTAGGTCATTAGGGTGTGTCAGCCTTGTGTCTTGCCTCTTGTGTTATGTTTTCAAGTATGCCTTTATCCAATTGGTTCGTCACAAACAAGATCCTCTAGTATCGGAAGATTTGATTAGTATCAAAAATTCTGCGTCATGCGGGTCATCTTAGTTTAGTATCATCATTGGTCTCAATAGGATGCATCCTTCCTAATAGACCTCATCAACCTCATCCATCCTCTTGATCCTATGGCAAAGGATGTCTGAACTTGATTGTGATCTTTTAATACTTTTGGCTTTTTTTTATTGTTTGAGCCCCCTATTACAACTAATCAAGGTCACCATGATTTATCATATTATGGTGTGTTTTGATTGGTTAACATAAGGGCATATCTTGATCATTTCTTGTTGTTGTTTGCTGGGTCCTCCCACGTAGTACCCACTAGGATCTCTAAGATCTTGTGTTATGCTGGGACATCCCTTTGTGCTTATGGTTATCCCAATGCCTAGCCTGACCAAAGTATTTGTCACTTTGGGGTGTTGGGATAACCTTTTTTTCTATGTTTGTTGCATTAGATGCTAACTTGCCTTGGTTTTATATACCTTGGCACCCGATGTCTTATTCTATAGCAAAAATTAGTGCTCCGAAGATGGAAAATTTAAATTAGGATTGCATTTTATAATAAATTTTGTTGAATTAATCCCTATCCATTAACCTATGATTTTGGTTGTGCAAATATTCACCTTCTCTTTCTCCCATTCTTCTCAAAATATCAATGGTTTTCAAGAGGTTCTATTTCACACCATCCACTCACATCCCCATACAAGTCCTTATTGACACTTATGTCCATTACATGCTAGGTTCATTGCATTTGCATTATTATTAAGTGGTTTAGATTAATCATGATTGGTTATTCTAAGGCATCTTAGATTCATACATTTCCATCATTAACATATTACATGCATCACCACCTGCATCACAAAATATTAAGTCCATATCTGTCATAAATAAAATTATAAAACATGCATTAGATCCTGCATTACACATATTAGTGGCATGCATATAAGTATCAACATATAACATCATAAACATGTACACATAATCAAGATCACACATCATAAAATCATACACATACACATATGCATAAATAGAATCATCCATCATACGCATAACATGGTGTCAATAAGGGTTGTCACATACCATATAAATATCAAAATCATATATCCATCACATAGTCCATAATAATTTCCATCGATATCATCAAAATACATATTTGTCGTATACATCATAATCACAAAAATAAAGTATCAACACAAGGATCTGAATCAAAAACTCTATACTGTCAATCCTGCACTTGTCAAAATCTGATATCCCCTCATCTACCAAATGAGCTACCCACATCCAACCTCTATGGAGAGTCGGGCACCAGCCCTCTGCAGGTTTGGGTCCCCTGTGACTCATTCTATCCTCGGGTTTGTGTCCCTAATGTCTGGGATGGCACCAACATCAGAGGAGCCTGTTGGACATAATGAAATGTGTGCTGTGCCAAATTTGGAACCACATGCTGATAAGCAAACATCTAGTAGGTTGCCTCTATCATGTACTTAGAACTCTCTGCAACTTGATATTTGGTGACATTTCACTCATTCATGTATCTATCTCGATCTCTACTAACGGCTCCCCTCTCCTATGTCTATGCATCCTATGCTAGCCTAAACTGATATCTCTCTGCTCGTAGTCATGCCACCTGATCTGTGGCCCTATCCTTCTCATCCTACTTTTGTACCTACATAGCATGTATCTGTTCCTGCAATATCTGCACCTCTAGCTCTATCCCCCCTCACCCTGTGTTGTGTGTGACCGACCCTGTGCCACACCTATCTGTGTGATCTCTACACGAGCCACTGCTACATCCGTGTTCCCCTGTAGGGTCTGCACCTACTTTCTGGCCCTATCCCTCTCCTCTTGCATCACCTATACTTGTCCTTGTGCTCTGTCTCTCTCACCCTAGAGGACCTGCACCTCTACATGCATCGTGTCCCTCTCTCGCTGCATAATCTCTAACTAGGCCTTTGTTGTCTCCACCCTCACCCTCACATCCCCAAGTGCTATCTCTGTCCTAGACACCCTGTCCTAGCACTTAGTCCTCTCCCTCAACAGTCCTATCACTTGTACCCTCAACTCCTCTGTCTCCCTCTCAGCCTCCTACTAATCCTTTGCCAGGACTTGATCTGCTGCCCCTTTGGGCTCCTACTATCCCCTGGCCCATGTTATAGTCATCACTTCCTGTAGTCTGTCATGATCCCAGGTCACCCTGGCTAGCCGGTGCAGGAGCACCCATAGGTTACCTTAGATTGTCTAGAAGGTCACATTTTGGCAATTTGTTTAGGCCAAATTATCATCTATTCATGTTTATTTTTGGATGTAAGCCTTAATGGAATTTTTGATTGGGTGTTGATCTCTAATGAAGGTAATGTTGACCATAGAATAGGCATCATTAGGATCTAGCCCAAAATAAGGTTTTGGATTTTTAGGAATTCTTGAAAATATTTGCAAATGTTGCTCAATTAGGGCTACAAGCAGCCAAGAAGAGCCCAACGAAGAGGATAACTATTTGAGAGACCCTATTTATGGAATTCCTCAACATTGGAGTGGGGTTGGAAGCATTTGATATTGTTGAAGTTTTTGAATTCAAGAAAACAGTTGTGTTGAGAGTGAACTTTCTGATTTTTGCATTGAAGTGAGATTTTTATGGATTGATCATGGCACTGTGATTTGTGTAGGATGAAGAGTAATTGTTATTAGAGAATTTTGTGGCATTAGATAGGTTCTTTAATCAATTTCAAGCATTGTTTGTAAATAGATTTGATTTCATATAGTTGCTGATATGAACTAGACAATTTTGTGAAAATGGAGTGTTAGTTCACTTTAACACCTTACAAATTGTATGGCCCTTTGGGAACAGTGACTAGAATCCATGTATGTACATATGGTAGGGTTTAGGGCTTCTGAAAAATCAAGATCTACTGTGGAAGTCTTGCCCTAGGCGAGCCAGGAAGAGTTCGGCTAGGGAAGACCTTAGTGTAGAGCACTTGATTTGCAGGGATTTTACCTTTTTGACAAATTACTACTTGGGGGAGATAGATAAGTGTCTTGCCAAGTCATAGCATGGAGGAGGAAGCTCCATCAATCCATTTGGTGTGAGAAACACTTAACAATTTGAGAGCAGCTAGGAAAGGGCTTAAAAGACCTAGTTTTTGCTCATTTTCAGGCTAGGGCGTTGTACAAACAGCTGAGACCCAAGACCCAAAAAATCTTTGAGAGGTGGGCATATGAACCAGGAACCCCAAGAAAATATTGGGGTTTTCTTTGGAAAGTTTTGAGAACTAACCTGTTTTCTCGGAGAAGGAGGCCTAATTGGGGCTCCTAGGGCTAGTATCCTTTTTAGGCCTAAATGAGGGTTTGGTGGAAGTGACTTTAAAATCAAGCTAGGTAGACCCTCAAGAACCAAAGTAGGATGGTTTCAAGACATTAGAAACACCTCCACACCCATGCAAAGCTAAATTCAATATTTGGAGGTTTGTAGCCTTTAGGGTGGATTAAGGGCTAAGGTTAGAATTGTAAGATTGTACCAAGGTGGAATTGGTAGGAGGATCTAAGTTGGTAGTTGGGGTTGGAAAGGCAAGACCATGGGATCCTAAGTAAGGAAAGGTCCTATAGGTTGAAGTGGTGAAGTGAGATACATTAGAGGTCTACCAAACAAGACCTAGAGCATGAATTAGTGATTGATTCATCCAACCTCCCTATCAGATTGGTATCAGAGCAACAAAAGATTTGGGATAGAATAATATATGTTAGAGATTGAGTCTAGTGGTTCTACTGACATGGTGACAAATGAAAAATTGGCCAAGAAGGTCAAAGAATAGGAGGAAGACAATAGGCTATTAAGGGAAAGAATAGCCCAACTTGAGCAAGCAATGAGTAATGTGCAGTTGTAAGGAAGGGTACCAAAGAAAGAAGAGGTTGTAGAGGAAGACAAGATCCCTAAACCTGACCCTATTTTGCAAGAAGAGCCTTTCTTAAAGGAATTGAAGGATTTGAGTGGAAAAGCATTTGAAGGCATACCACTGTTTAGTGGGAAAATGGAAGTTGATCTAGTCATGGATTGGATAGAGGGAATGGAAAACCATTTTGATGTAAATGAGCAGACAATAGTGGAGTTCTCCATTGGAGGGTACAAGGACAAGTTGATTTGTGATGTGTTTCCCATGTGCCATATTCTATTGGGAAGTCCATGGCCGTATGACAGAGGAGCCATCTATGATGGAAAGGAGAACACTATCTCATTCAAGAAGGATGGAAATACATTCAAATTGTAGTCATTGTCAGATGAGGAAGAAGGACAGTCAAATACCCCTAGTGTCTTGTTAAGTAGTGGCAAAGAGTTTATCAACACTCTACAACAAGGAGGGGAAGGATATGTGGTCATGGTGCAACCCAAGGAGGAAGAAAATACTAAGAAAATAGTCATACCAGGAGCAGTCCATAAGTTGCTTGAGAAGTTCAAGGACATAGTCAGTGATGGAACATGAGCAAACTTACCTCCAAAGAGAGCCATCAGTCATTAGATTGACTTCATACCAGGGGCTTCATTGTCAAACAAAGCAACTTACAAGCATACACCAGATCAGAACCTAGAAGTAGCTAGACAAGTGCAGGAGTTGTTAGACCAAGGACTAGTTAGGAAGAGCATCAGTTCGTGTGCAGTACCAGTGGTCTTAGCAACCAAGAAAGGTGGTAAGTGGAGGCTATGCACTGATTCTAAGGCTATAAATAGAATTACAATCAAATATAGGTTCCCTATTCCTAGGATTAAGGATTTGATGGATTGTCTTGGAGGAGCTCAGTATTTCACCAAGCTGGATCTATAGAGTAGATACCATCAGATTAGAATCAAAGAGGGGGATGAATGGAAGATAACCTTTAAGAAAATTGATGGGTTATATGAGAGGAGAGTTATGCCATTTGTCCTCTCAAATTCCCCTAGCACATTCATGAGGCTCATGAATGAAGTGCTTAAGGATTTCACAGGTATATTTGTGGTGGTATATCTGGATGATATACTCATCTTTAGCAAGAAAGCAGAAGAACATCTACAACATGTAGACTTGGTTCTTAAAAGATTGCAGGAGGAGAGGTTAGCCATCAACCTAGAAAAATGTGAGTTCTTCAAGAAAGAGCTTGTGTATTTTGGGTTTGTAGTATCCCAAGGATCATTGAAGATGGACACAAGCAAGGTGGAAGCTAACCTAAATTGGCCTACACCAACCACTAGAAAAGAAGTAAGAAGTTTTCATGGGTTAGCTCAGTTCTATAGGAAGTTTATAAGGAATTTTAGTGGCATATGTGCACCAGTACTTGATACAATCAAAGGTGGCCTAAAAACTAAGTTCAAATGGACTCTTGAAGTAGAGAAGGGTTTTGAAAAACTGAAACAAGAAGTGGCAACTAGACCCATCCTTTTGTTACCCAGTTTTGATAAGTTATTCACCGTGGAATGTGATGCCAGTGGAATTGCAGTAGGAGGAGTACTAAGCCAAGAAGGAAGACCTATAGTTTTCTTTAGTGAAAAGCTCAATGAGGCTAAATAGAAGTATTCTACTTATGACTTGGAACTATATGCTCTAGTACAGTCACTTATAAAGTGGAGGAATTATCTCCTACCTAAGGAATTTGTAGTGTTTACTGATAACCAGACAATTAGCTACATCAAAACACAAGAGAAGTTGAGCAATAGACATTTGAAATGGATGGAATACCTCCAAGCCTTCACATTTACCATCAAGCACAAGAAGGAACAATTGAAAAGGGTGGCAAATGCATTACGTAGGAGGTTGCTGATAGTGCAAGAGATACAAATAAAGAGCATTGGGATAAAGAGTTTCAAGGATCTCTATGGAGAAGACAAAGAATTCTCGGAGCCATATAAGGTATGTTCTGATTTTGAGAATCACTTTCATAGTCAATTCTCAGAGTATACACTACAAAGTGGACTTTTGTTCAAGGGGAATCAGTTATGTGTTCCAAAAGGTTCAATGAGAGAGAATCTTACCCAGGAGAAGCATAATGGTAGTCTTAGTAGTCATTTTGGTATCAACAAGACAATGGAACTAGTGCAGAGGTTCTATTATTGGCCCAAGTTTCCAAGGGATGTCAGAAGGTATGTGGAGTAGTGTGTAGTTTGTATGAAGGCCAAGGGGGGAGCTAGCAATGCAGGTTTGTATCAACCTCTACCCATTCCCAATAGGCCATGGGAATGTATTAGCATGGACTTTGTGGTAGGACTGCCTAAGACTAAGACAAGGTTTGATAGTGTCTATGTGGTGGTAGATAGGTTTAGCAAAATGAGTCACTTTGTTCCTTGCAAGACCACCCATGATGCTAGCTATATTGCTCATCTTTTCTTCAAAGAGATTGTCAGGATCCTTGGATTTCCATTGAGCATTATCTCAGACAGGGATGTGAAGTTCATGAGTCATTTTTGGAAGACTCTATGGAGAAGATTAGGTACTAACTTGTCTTTTGGATCAGCCTACCATCCTCAGATAGATGGAAAAACTGAGGTGATAAATTTAGAGTGTTAGGTAACCTTCTCAGGTTCCTCACCAAGGAGTATGGACAGACATGGGACTTGGTCATATCACAGGCTGAATATGCCTATAATGATAGTGTGAATTAGACCATAAGAAGAAGTCCTTTTGAAATTGTGTATGGAATGCACCCAAGAGGTGTGTGTGAACTTAAAGATTTAGGAGATATGGAGCATAGGAGTGGCCATGCTGAAGATTTCTCTCAAACCATGAAGGATATTCAGTAGAAAGTGAAAAAGACAATTACAGAGGCTACTCACAAGCTGAAAGCTAAGGTGGATATGCCTAGAAAAGATCTCCAATTTGCAGTAGGTGACTATGTCATGGTCCATCTCAACAAATCTAGGTTGCAGAAAGGAACATCAACCAAGTTGCAGATGAAGAGAGTGGGACCATGTAAGGTGTTAGCCAAGTATGGAAAGAATGCTTACAAGGTGAAGCTACCTGCAAAATTAGGCATTTCACCAGTGTTTAATGTGGCTAATTTGATAAGGTATAAGGGATCAGTCACTGATTTGGATCAGAAAAAGTGTGGATGTCTTGATGGATGTGAGTAATATAGCCTTACCTCCTAAAGACAAGCTACAAGCAGAGAGGATCTTGGAATCAAGGGTGAAGAAGTCTACCCTGCATAAGGAATACATGGAACATCTCATCAAATGGAAGGACAAACCAGAATCTGAGGCTACATGGGTGGATGAAGCTCAGTTCAAGAAGCAGGGTATTGATTTATCTCTGATCTCTCCCCACATTACTTAGTGTTTGTGCAAAGGGGGGGAGAATGGTGCAGGAGCACCCATAGGTTACCTTAGATTTTCTAGAAGGTCATATTTTGGCAATTTGTTTAGGGCAACTTATCATCTATTCATGTTCATTTTTGGATGTAAGACTTAATGGCATTTTTGATTGGGTGTTGATCTCTACGGAGGTCATGTTGACCATAGAATAGGCATCATTAGGATCTAGCCCAAAATAAGGTTTTGGATTTTTAGGAATTCTTGAAAATATTTGTAAATGTTGCTCAATTAGGGCTACAAGTAGCCAAGAAGAGCCCAAGGAAGAGGATAACTATTTGAGAGACCCTATTTAAGGAATTCCTTGGAATTGGAGTGGGGTTGGGAGCATTTGATATTGTTGAAGTTTTTGAATTCAAGAAAACAGTTGTGTTGAGAGTGAACTTTCTAATTTTTGCATTGAAGTGAGGTTTTTATGGATTGATCATGGCACTGTGATTTGTGTAGGATGTAGAGTAATTATTATTAGAGCATTGTGTGGCATTAGATAGTTTCTTTAATCAATTTGAAGCATTGTTTGTAAATAGATTTGATTTCATACTGTTGCTGATCTAAACCAGACAGTTTTATGAATATGGAGTGTTAGTTTACTTTCCCACCATACAAATTGTATGACCCTTTGGGAACAGTGACTAAACTCCATGTATGTACATATGGTAGGGTTTAGGGCTTATGAAAACACAAGAGCTACTGTGGAAGTCTTGCCCTAGGTGAGCCAGGAAGAGTCCAGCTAGGGAAGACGTTAGTGCAGAGCAATTGATTTGCAGGGGTGTTACCTTTTTGACAAATTACTGCTTGGGGGACACAAACAAGTGTCTTTCCAAGTTATAGCATGGAGGAGGAAGCTCCATCAATCCATTTGGTGTGAGAAACACTTAAAAGTTTGAGAGCAGCCAGGAAAGGGCTTAAAAGACCTAGTTTTTTCTAATTTTTAGGTTAGGGCGTTGTACGAATAGTTGAGACCCAAGACCCAAAAAATCATTGAGAGGTGGGCATACGAACCAGGAAGCCCAAGAAATGATTGTGGTGTTCTTTGGAAAGTTTTGAGAGCTAACCTATTTTCTCAGAGAAGGAGGCCTAATTGGGGCTCCTAGGGTTAGTAGCCTTTTTAGGCATAAATGAGGGTTTGGTGGAAGTGGATTTAAAATGGAGCTAGGTGGACCCTCAAGAACCAAAGTAGGATGGATTGAAGACATTAGAAACACCTACACACCCTTGCAAAGCTAAATTAAAGATTTGGAGGTTTGTAGCCTTTAGGGTGGGTTAAGGGCTAAGGTTAGAATTGTAAGATTGTACCAAGGTGGACTTGGTAGGAGGATCTAAGTTGGTAGTTGGGGTTGGCAAGGCAAGACCAGGGGATCCTAAGTATAGAAAGGTCCTATAGGTTGAAGTGGTGAAGTGAGACACATTAGAGGTCTACCAAACAAGACCTAGAGCATGAATTAGTGATTGATTTATCCAACCTCCCTATCAGATTGGTATCAGAGCAACAAAAGATTTGGGATAGAATAATATATGTCAGAGATTGAGTCTAGTGGTTCTACTAACATGGTGACAAAAGTAGAATTGGCCAAGAAGGTCGAAGGATAGGAGGAAGACAATAGGCTATTGAGGGAAAGAATAGCCCAACTTGAGCAAGCAATGAGTAATGTGTAGTTGGAAGGAAGGGTACCAAAGAAAGAAGAGGTTGCAAAGGAAGACAAGATCCTTGAACCTGACCCTGTTTTGCAAGAAGAGCCTTTCTTGAAGGTATTGAAGGCTTTGAGTGGAAAAGCACTTGAAGGCATACCACTGTTTAGTGGGAAAAATGAAGCTGATCGAGTCATGGATTTGATTGAGGGAATGGAAAACCATTTTGAGTGTGATGGAGTTATTGAAGCACAGAAGGTAAAGGTGGCAAAATCAAGAATGAGAGGTACTGCCTTGACATGGTGGAAGTTCATTCAGATAGAGAGAAAAAAGGAAGGCAAGAAGCCTATTTCTACTTGGAAGGGAATGGTTGCCAAAGTGAGAGAAGCATACATGCCAGATGATTATGAAATTCAGTTGCACAAGAGAAGACAGAGCTTGAGACAAAGAGACCAAGATGTAAATTCCTATATGGAGGAGTTTCAAAAACTTTGCATGAGGTTTAATGTTACAAAGGATGAAAGTTTTAAGGTCGCTAGGTATCTTAATGGCTTGAAGTGGACCATTCAAGAGGAGATGACTCTTCTAAGTCCCAAAACAGTGCACGAATGCTAAGAACATCTACAACATGTAGAGTTGGTTCTTAAAAGATTATAGGAGGAGAGGTTAGCCATCAACCTAGAAAAATGCGAGTTCTTCAAGAAAGAGCTTGTGTATTTGGGGTTTGTAGTATCCCAAGGATCATTGAAGATGGACCCAATCAAGGTGGAAGCTATCCTAAATTTTCCTACACCAACCACGAGAATAGAGGGGCATGTGCAGGATCATGGTATGCCAAACAGGCCCTTAAGTGGCAAAAAATTTAGAAAAATCAGTGTTAGGCAACTTGACGTAAATATTTGAATAAGTTATCTATATTATTTCAAAAACATGTAAGAATAGAATTTGTAGAAAATTGAATGTAGTTTCTAAAATACTAGGTTTATTTAAAAATAAATAAAATCTATTTGGTGAAAATTTGAAATTTCAATGCTTAGTACTTAAATTTCGTGGAAAAAATAAGAAGTAGGTGTCCGCTAATTCACCCTAACCATAATAAAATGATAATATTTTTGTAAGATTTTATATATAAGTAGAGGACTCATGTCTAGATGTGATGCATATTTTTTTGTAATTTTTTCCAAGTAAATAATTAATTATGAATTTTTATTACAACTTTTAGAAAATATAAAACTCATCCACTGGATACCTTAACTTTAAAATTCATGAAATTTATTTTTTATTTTAATCCTATAGTATGTAAAGCATAGAATGTGCATGTTTTGGATTCAAAAAAATGATACCGTTTGAAAGTTATAGATGTTTTTCAATGTATCGATCAGACTTTAGTCGAATTAATAGAAAATGAATAATAATTATTTATTAAATTCAAATTAAATCATAATTTATATTTTTGGAAAGCTGAGAATCTCCTCTAAAAACCCTTTTTGTTTCATTAATTTTGGGTGAAAAAAAAGTCGTCAGCCACATACCCTACAAATATTGCCACTTTTTGGCATACCATGATCCTGCACATACCCAGAGGTAAGAAGTTTTCATGGGTTAGCTTAGTTTTATAGGAAGTTTATAAGGAATTTTAGTGGGATATGTGCACCTATACTTGATATAATCAATGGTGGCCTAAAGACTAAGTTAAAATGGAGTCTTGAAGTAGAGAAGGGTTTTGAGAAACTGAAACAGGAAGTGGCAACTCAACCCATCCTTTTGTTACCCAGTTTTGATAAGTTATTCATTGTGGAATGTGATTCCAGTGGAACTGCAGTAGGAGGAGTACTAAGCCAAGAAGGTAGACCTATAGCTTTCTTTAGTGAAAAGCACAATGAGGCTAAATAGAAGTATTCTACTTATGACTTGGAACTATATGCTCTAGTATAGTCACTTAGAAAGTGGAGGCATTATGTTCTACCTAAGGAATTTATAGTGTTTATTGATAAAAAGGCACTTAGCTACATCAACACACAAGAGAAGTTGAGAAATAGACATTTGAAATGGATGGAATAACTCCAAGCCTTCACATTTACCATCAAGCACAAGAAGGGACAATTGAACAGGGTGGCAGATGCATTAAGTAGGAGGTTGCTGATAGTGCAAGAGATACAAATAAAGAGCATTGGGATAGAGAGTTTCAAGGATCTTTATGGAGAAGATGAAGACTTCTTGGAGGCATATAAGGTATGTTCTAATTTTGAGAATCACTTTCATAGTCAATTCTCAAAGTATACACTGCAGAGTGGACTTTTGTTCAAGGGGAATCAGTTATGTGTTTCAAAAGGTTCAATGAGAGAGAATCTTATCCAGGAGAAGCATAATGGTAGTCTTAGTAGTCATTTTGGTATCAACAAGAAAATGGAACTAGTGTAGAGGTTCTATTAATGGGCCAAGTTGCCAAGTGATGTCAAAAGGTATGTGGAGCAGTGTGTAGTTTGTATGAAGGCCAAGGGGGGAGCTAGCAATGCAGGTTTGTATCAACCTCTACCCATTCCCAATAGGCCATGGGAATGTATTAGCATGGAATTTTTGGTAGGAATCCCTAAGACTAAGACAAGGTTTGATAGTGTCTATGTGGTGGTAGATAGGTTTAGCAAAATGAGTCACTTTGTTCCTTGCACGACCACCCATGATGCTAGCTATATTGCTTATATTTTCTTCAAAGAGATTGTGAGGATCCATGGATTACCATTAAGCGTTGTCTCAGATAGGGATGTGAAGTTCATGAGTCATTTTTGGAAAACTCTATGGAGAAGATTAGGTACTAGTCTTTTGAATCAGCCTACCATCATCAGATAGATGGACAAACTGAGGTGAGAAATAGAGTGTTAGGTAACCTTCTCAGGTGCCTCACCAAGGAGTATGGACAGACATGGGACTTGGTCATATCATAGGCTGAATATGCCTACAATGAAAGTGTGAATCAAACCACAGGAAGAAGTCCTTTTAAAATTGTGTATGGAATGCACCCAAGAGGTGTGTGTGAACTTAGAGATTTAGGAACTATGGAGCATAGGAGTGGCCATGCTAAAGATTTCTCTCAGACCATGAAGGATATTTAGGAGCAAGTGAAAAAAATAATTACAGAGGCTACTCACAAGCTGAAAGCAAAGGTGGATATGTCTAGAAAAGATCTCCAATTTGCAGTAGGTGACTATGTCATGGTCCATCTCAACAAATCTAGGTTGCAGAAAGGAACATCAACCAAGTTGCAGATGAAGAGAGTGGGACCATGCAAGGTGTTAGCCAAGTATGGAAAGAATTCTTACAAGGTGGAGCTACCTGTAGACTTAGGCATTTCACCAGTGTTTAATGTGGCTGATTTGATTAGGTATAAGGAACCATTCACTGATTTGGATCAGACAAAGTGTGGATGTCTTAAGGATGTGAGTAATATAGCCTTACCTCCTAAAGACAAGCTACAAGTAGAGAGGATCTTGGAATCAAGGGTGAAGAAGTCTACCCAGCATAAGGAATACATGGAACATCTCATCAAATGGAAGGACAAACCAGAATCTAAGGCTACATGGGTGGATGAAGCTCAGTTCAAGAAGCAGGGTATTGATTTATCTCTGATCTCTCCCCACATTCCTTAGTGTTTGTACAGAGGGGGGGAGAATGGTGCAGGAGCACCCATAGGTTACCTTAGATTGTCTAGAAGGTCATATTTTGGCAATTTGTTTAGGGAAACTTATCATATATTCATGTTCATTTTTGGATGTAAGCGTTAATGGAATTTTTTATTGGGTGTTGATCTCTAATGAAGGTCATGTTGACCATAGAATAGGCATTATTAGGATCTAGCCCAAAATGAGGTTTTGGATTTTTAGGAATTCTTGGAAATATTTGCAAATGGTGCTCAATTAGGGCTACAAGCAGTCAAGAAGAGCCCAAGGAAGAGGATAACTATTTGAGAGACCCTATTTATGGAATGCCTCAGGATTGGAGTGGGGTTGGAAGCATTTGATATTGTTAAAGTTTTTGAATTCAAGAAAACAGTTGTGTTGAGAGTGAACTTTTTGATTTTTGCATTGAAGTGAGGCTTTTATGGATTGATCATGGCATTGTGATTTGTGTAGGATGTAGAGTAATTGTTATTAGAACATTGTGTGGCATTAGATAGTTTCTTTAATCAATTTGAAGCATTCTTTGTAAATAGATTTGATTTCATACTGTTGCTGATCTGAACCAGATAGTTTTGTGAAAATGGAGTGTTAGTTGACTTTCCCACTGTAGAAATTTTATGGCCCTTTGGTAATAGTGACTAGACTCCATGTATGTACATATGGTAGGGTTTATGGCTTCTGAAAACACAAGAGCTACTATGGAAGTCTTGCCCTAGGCGAGCCAAGAAGAGTCCAGCTAGGGAAGACCTTAATGCAGAGCACTTGATTTGCAGGGGTGTTATATTTTTGAAAAATTACTAGTTGGGGGAGATAGATAAGTGTCCTACCAAGTCATATCATGGAGGAGGAAGCTCCATCAATCCATTTGGTGTGAGAAACACTTAAAAGTTTGAGAGCAGCCAGGAAAGGGCTTAAAAGACCTAGTTTTTGCTCATTTTCAGGTTAGGATGTTGTACGGACAGCTGAGACCTTAGACCCCAAAAATAATTGAGAGGTGGGCATATGAACCAGGAAACCCATGAAAAGATTGGGGTGTTCTTTGGAAAGTTTTGAGAACTAACCTATTTTCTCGGAGAAGGAGGCCTAATTGGAGCTCTTAGGGCTAGTAGCCTTTTTAGGCCTAAATGAGGGTTTGGTGGAATCGACTTTAAAATGGAGCTAGGTGGACCCTCAAGAACCAAAGTAGGATGGATTGAAGACATTAGAAACACCTCCACACCCATGTAGAGCTAAATTCAAGATTTGGAGGTTTGTAGCCTTTAGGGTGGATTAAGGGCTAAGGTTTGTAGCATCCACCCCTGCCTCCTCATGCTCCTGTTCATCTCCAATTCTCACTCGAACTCTCCTCGATTGTCCCCTCCTCTAGAACCTCATCTATCATCCTACAAATCTCACCTCCCCCTCTGGCTCATCTTTCACCTCACCCATCCCCATCTCTGGCTCCTACTCAACTCCAACCTCTTCCTGGGCCCTCCTCTGTTGTTTGCTCCTCCTCGCCGCCCTCCCTGGCTATCTTGAAACCCCTGTTCCCTCCTTCCTCACCTCCACCCCTACCTCATCTTTCTCCTACTCAGTCGTACTCTCCACCTGAGATATCCTCTACTATCCTCTACTCCCTATGCCCATACGTTGTCCCACAACTCCCACCTCCACATTAGGCACATCGACCATCTCAACCTCTGACCCTCTCTCATCGCCCTACCATGCTTCATCCATCTCCTAATTCGCATCCATCCTCCCTCTATGCCTCCTCCACTGTCTCCTCCTCATCCTCTTTGGCTATCCTACGGACCTGATCTCACCCTATCCTCCACCCTGTTGTCCTATAGCCCCTGCATCCTCCTGCTGCTCCAACTGTCTCTTGTCCTCTCTACCCTCACTGGTGAATTGTCACTTATCCTCTAATCCAAACCCTAAGGCCCCCATAATGGGATCCTCTAGTGTAATCCTATCCCACCGATGATTGTAGAACCATCTAGCATATCAGGCTGTCACCCCTACATCTATCTCCCCAACACACCTCCCTAGGTAGGGCACTAGATGTAATGTCTCCCAGTCCTATCTAGATAACCTCGGTGAAATCGGCTCCCCCCATGGCTGCTCTCAACTAATCCATCAGAACATGTCTAGACCCTATGGGATATCTTGTACAATGCCAAACTATCTGGCCACTTTGTCTGGCCTGTGCACCTCCACTATATGAGGCTCCCTCTTGACTAAAAATCACCTAGTCATGAAGTAATCTCATTGTCTTGTGTCATCCTCCCTCCATCTCATAAATCACTAAAACATATATGGTCGGCACAATATATACTCCTCTCGAAGGTCATCAAAAGTCCTCCTCCATCTGTCTACATCCCTTTGACCCACATGGTAAAAAACCCAACCCTCATCTTGAGCATACAACCAAGCTACATGTGTTGTCTCATCTACCCATCCTGCCCTCACTATACCTGGCCTGGCAACACTAATGTGTTCCTAGACCCACACCTGCAATAGCATCACATGTGTCACACTAAGCACCTCCTGGTAACAGATGACATACATGTCTCTATAAAAATGCACTAGAACACATGCACCCCATGCAAACTCTCCCTCCCTCACCTTTACAATATATTGAATCACCTCCATAAACCTCAAAATACAAAGAAACTTGCTCCAGTCTGGTAGTAGTAGTCCACTGATCAGTCCACATAGATAAAGTGGTAATGGTGGCACCCTCAATGACATACACCGATCCACATCCAACTGTCCTCTCTGCACAGGTAGGTCATCTCACCCAAACAACACCCACATGGTGTGATCCAACTCCTCCCCCCTCAACGTCATCGCAATCACCATATGGTCTGCTATGGCCAACCTCAAAATACACCACACATTCTATAGTGTCACTGTCATCTCCCTTGTCATAAGATGGAATGTCGATGTCGCTGAGCTCCATCACTCCATCAATGCTGTCATCATGGCCTAGTGTGCTCTGATCATCGGGTATCCTAGTAAGTGCAACAACCCTGCTTGCTCCAAAGCATGGTGATCTACTCTAGTCATGGCTGCAGTATTCGCTGCCAACACCTCTAAGTGTCTCTCATGGGTCCACAATGTGTCAAAACTCTGCATCCATAATAACCCACATGTCAGTCCATTTACCTTTTCCTTTTTTTCTTTTTCCTCTCTTGACCCTGGGAAATCATTTTTCTAATCTTTTTTCTTCTTTTAGCCCATCTTTCACTTTTGGTTTCTCCCCTTTCCCCTGGGTACTCCCCCCAGTTTTGGGTGCATCGCCCCTTCTCGGGGTGGACCCGCGTTGGTCAATGGGTGGACCCACCCCTGGCCCGGGGCAGATCCACCCAGTATGGGGTGGTCTCACCTCGGGTTGGGGCAGACCTGCCCCTATCTGGGGAGAACCTGCCTTGGCGTGGGGTAGACCCGCCCCTATCTAGGGCAGATTGGCCTTGGTGTGGGGTGTACCTGCCTCTCTTGGGGTAGACCCACCCTTATTCGAGGCGGACCCACCTCGACATGGGGTGGACCCACCCTCATTTGGGGTGGATCTGTCCTGGCTCGTGGTGAATCCACCATGAAAAATGTACCTGGGGACATTCCTCCCCTCTCTGGTATCCTCTCTGCCCATCTTGGGCATTCTTTTTCATTTCTAAGGTGTATTTACCCTCTGATAATAAGCATAAAAATTACAAAATACATAAGAAATGCTTAAAATCACCAGGAAGGGTTTTGACTCTATCCTGACATGGAACCACGCACTCATGGTAAAATCACCACACCTCATCCCCCTGGTGGATGATATCTGAGTTGTAATCCTTCTACATCCTATCTCCTCATCTCCTTCCTCTCCTCTTCTCTCTCTCTCTCTCTCTCAACTACTACAGTGCAAATGAGGAGTGGCAATTTCTCAAATTACCATATATAACTTTTCCCTCCCTTTTTACCCCTTTTAAGTGAAGGGTATTTTTTTCCCTTTTTTTAAAATTCTTTTAGCTCAACTAATTCCCTAACTTCTTGGGGCCACCATTTGCGAACTGTATCTCCAATCGACTCCATTGAAAAGCCAAACTTTCCTAGTTTTTTGAGCTCTATCCAACCATACCCTCCATTTCTTCCTATCGAGAAGTTTCCGAGGGCCCTTTTTTCTTCCCCAACCACCCTCTCGAGGGGGCATGTACCCTACCACTTTCCCCATTCTTCTGTCATGGTCACTCCCTTGCAAGATTGGGGCATCTCCCTCCATTTCCATCTACTTGGGTAGCTCATGCAACCTCTTCCATACTAAATATCATTTTCTAGTCGCTTCCTCTATAGAGTCATTCACATTTTCTTTTCTTCGAAACACTATTATTCTAACAATATTTGAAAGAGGGAAAAAATGTAGACATTCAAATTTGACCACTCCCACATGATCAAACTCGTCTACTTTATTCATCTATTTCATCAATATTAATTAAATGATTTATTTAATTAATATTTCACCTTCTTCCTAAGGTCCCTAAAGTATTTAATTCAACAATTAAATACTTTACCTTACACCTTTTCCTCTCTAAATTAAATAAACATATCAATTTATTTAATTTAGTCATTTGACCTTTTTGAGTAAGATCAATTTTAAATTCTTCCTTTTTCTCTGTCCTTGTCACATCCTCCATAATCCTCTTCTAATCTGGATTAAGTTAATTAATCCATGATTAGGATGTGCACTCCTTAATCAGGATTAATGTCATCCTCCATAATATTCCACTTTCTTCTTATCCCTCATTAATTTCCTTGATCATGTATTTGCACAACCTTAATCTAATCCCTTTCCTACATTTAGCATACCTTTTCTAGTGAACCTTCACATTTTCCGCATTTAGTAATGACCCTCTTCCCCAATTCACATTCTATTCATCCAAGATTACTCTCTGCCCCATGTGAATTTTTAATTCACATTTATCCTTCCAAGACTCATGCAAATTCTAGAACCTTTGATTTGTCACATCACATGTGTCCAAGTATTCTAGAATCTTTGACTTGTCACGTCACTCACATGTGTCAAGATCCTACCTTTTTGGGAACCTTGTCTTATCCACTAGATTCTTCATATCATGTGAATTTTTAATTCACATTTATTTCTCCAACTACTTTCCTCTTCCCCATGGAGATTTTTTAGGAATTCTAAAATTCCTCAAGTGTCACTTTCATTCTCCCTTGGGGACAAGAAGTTCCTTTTTGAGGAATTCTTCTCATCCCCCAACGTACTTTCAAAGTACATGTCCTTCTTCCACATCATTTTTCCTTCTTCCACATCACTTGTACCTGTTTCCATCTCATCATACCCTTGGACACCTCACCCTCCACATGTCAAGATGGGAGGGCTTGTGAGTCCTCAACTCACCATAGCCCTCCATCTTGGCCATGGTGGCTCAATCTTGACCATTGAATTTTCTAGAGAATTTAACTTATATAAATACCCCCCTCTTCTAATGCATTGGAACACCTTATGCATTTTGTAACACCCTTATGCTATTGTGACATTCAAGCCATCATCAAGAAATTTCTTGCATTCAAATCATTTCATACACTTTCCTTCATTTCACCACCATGGAATACTTATTTTAGCTTTCACCCCACCTTGCATGTATTTTTCATCCCATTGCCATCCAAGGAGTGTACATATCAATCTCCATCAAGGGCCAACCAAGGAATGAACACAAAAAAAGGTATAATCATTCTTGTTTTACCTTTCCTTTATTTGTACTTAACTTAGGCTAATCACGAGGTGGCCTTGTGTTTCTTTGTTTTTCATTTCTAGTTAGTTCTGCACATTTGGAACATAAAATACTTGCACACAAACACAACGGTTAGAATTTCTCTTTTTGTAGCCTTGTTCAGCCATAAAAAGTTATCAAATTTCAAGTACCATTGCCGAGGTGCTTGTTTCAAGCCATATAAACTCTTCTTCAAATTGCACATTAGTTTCTTCTTACCTTTGATTTGAAATCCTTACGACTGTTCCATATATAAATTCTCTTCCAAATCACCATGGTGAAAGGCAATTTTCACATCTAGCTATTCCAAATGCAAATCTTCAACAACCACAATACTTAAAACAGTATTGTTGATGGGTGTTTTATGCACTTTCTCAACATAGGAAGTGCGTAGGTGCACTACCTCTCTTGAAAGGTAGAAATTTGTAAACAAGTTACAAATCACTACCCCAAGGTCTCTCAGCTGTCAGGTCATAACGTGCATAGAATTCCTTAGTTGATGTTTATGTGATTTTGCTAGTAATCACATGGTAGACTTATGGAGTTAGGTTGGAAGGAAGTTGGATCAGAAAACAAAGTTCTTGAGGTGGGAAGTTAGCATGCAATTTTCTACAGGTTCAAACAACAATCAACTCCTATTTTAGCCTTAGATTTGGCTTTACAATGTGTAATGAGCCTTAGCATAGGTTACTTATTAAAAAAAAAAAAAGGGCAGGGAAGAGAGAATGTTCCTGGATCTAAAATTTGGCAGTGAATAGTGATCATGGAGGATTTTACTATGGGTAGCCTTCCTGAAATAGTATTTCACTTAACCAGATATCATCACAGTATCATGAAACTTGTGCAAGCTTCTAAGGACTGTAGATATTCAATCATTCATTCACCATAAGCATGAACAAACAATAGAAATTTAGAGTAGCTTTTAATCTAAGTCCAGACTAACTTTACACCTGGCTGGACCATCAACAAACAACCAAAAGTGTGGACCAAGAATGCATCAACACAACAAAATACTTCAAAATAAGTGAGCAACATCAACTAATCTACTAAAGCAAGTTAAAACATGAAGAAAAACAAAGTAAATCTACTCAAATAAGCTAACTATGGGAGAAGAACTATGTAACATGCAATAGAAACTCAAGAGTCCACCAAAATCCAATGAACTTCTATTAGAAATTTTGCAGCATGCCTTTATAATAACTCAACTCTCTTAAAAATGAGAGGAGACCCCCTATTTATAGTGTTCAAAAATGAAAATGAATGGCCAAGATTCACTACAAACTAGGGTTTCACCTACCCCAAAATATATTACAATTTAAAATACATTCTTTGTCTTTTCCCTTATTTTGTCCTCATGTGGCAGCACTGTAGCAATTTTGTCTTTTGTTGATTTCCCTTTTGCTGCATCTACATGGTGAGGAACTCAGTCGATAACTGGATTGCCTTCACTTTTGTTGATAGTGGCATATTCTATGATTTTGAGGATCAATGCCTGGAGCTTGTGCCATTCCAATATATCCAATTGAAGCACTTGGAAATTCAACTTTCTTGATTTTTTGGTGAGGGTATCCAGGTCCTTATCATATTTTGGCATGTTCTTCATGACATGGTTGGACTGAGACTGAAGACTTCTGTAGCGAAGCTCAAGAAATCAATTGTTAGTGTATATGTCTAGCTTCTTATGGAAATATGGCTCTAACTTATCTACATCTAGCTCATTGGTAGGCATATCAAGATCTATTAGCAACTTCAAATACTCTGCACAGTCTGCCTAGACTTCCTTGGCCCAATCAATATCCATTTCTACTTCATGAAACACCCAATCTAGCACCTCCTTTCGGTGATCTAGGCCAAAATTCCATGTTTCCACAAGCCAGTGGTCATCTTTTACCAAGTTAAGCTCCTTCTCCTAGAATCTATCTAGTATCTTGAGGATGGCCTCAATTTAGGGATACATGATCATGTACAAGTTGGGGAAGTCAGTTCAGAACTTCCTTATGCCTTCTAGTACCTTTAGCACTTCCAAGAACTTATTTTCTATCTTGATTGCATGCCTTAGGCCCATACCACCATTGTAGAGGACCTATTGGAACCAATCCTCTTTGGCCTTTGTCAAATTCTTTCTCTTTTCAAGACTATTGATTTGTTCCTTGGATAGTAGCGATGGTGTCGATGATGTGGTGGGGAATTATTCCATTGATGACCATTGTTGGATATATGTTGTTAGATTTGCCACTTGCACTTTCAATTGTTACTTGGAGGTATTTTTTGTGTTCATCTGGTGCACAATGGTGGAAACGAATCCCTGGAGATGGTCAATCTTTTGTTCTCGCATTGCTATTCCAAGATCTAGAGTGGAAACATTATAGCTCACCCATTCTTTTCCCATAACTAGAGTGGCTATTTGCACAGTTCTGGACCCAAAGACATCCATTTTCAAATGAGATATTACCTTAGGCTTCTTCTCTTTCTTCGTACTGACCTAGGCTCGAGCAAAGATGGCCCCCGGCCTTTCCTTTGGGTCCCTTAGGGTTGGAGTCTTCTTTTCTAATTATTTTTCAAGCCACTCAAGTATCTGGGATTCTCCCCTTGGTGATTCATGATCACACTTTTTTTCACGGGAATGTTCAATCCCCATCACTTTATTTCCTAGAATATCTTGCTCAGTGTTTTTTGCTTCTTCTTCATCTAAATCATGAATGAACACAGTTTCCCTTTGTAGGGACTTGGTAGCCATGTGGTCTTTAGGGCTGTCCTCCCCTTCAGTAGTTTTATCTTCTTCTTCATTCCCATGTTCTCCAAGCTGCTCCATCCCTAGACTCTTGTGGGTTTCAACCTCTTCTTTAGGCTTATCTTCTTCTTTCTTTTCCCCTTCCTCGTGCTGAGGTAGAAATTCTTCCTATTTTGTCTTTTCTTTCTCTTCTTACTCCTCCAAGAGAGGAATTTATTCATCGTGTTTGGGGATTTTATCGTGCTCCCCAATTGGAGGTTTAGTATCCTCCTCTATTTTTTCACTTGATTCCTTTTCTTCTTTAGAAGGTGGTCTTTTCACTTCTTCTCCAACATTCTTCAATTTTTGAGCTAACTCCTCCTCGAGCTCTATGTCAAAGGTCTCCACAATGTATTTAGCACCAACATCCTCTTCATCACTTTCAAAGGACTCTATTTATTCACCTTCGTGCACCACCTTATCAATTGGCAGGGGTTGGAACTTGGGATGCTCATGGTAATCATCTACTTCCTCGAATTATTTTGTTGCTTCCTTCTCTTGTCTCTCCAACCCAGATATTTCCATTGTGTCTTTCATTTCTGGTGGTTCAGTTGGAGGAGTGGAGGCAGGAATATTAGCAAGATTCTACACCAAGGCAACATGAATAGTCGAGTTCATTAGCACTGCCAAGAACTCCATAGGAATGTTCTACATATGCTGGGAGAAGGCTTCTAGAAGCGAGAGCACAGGCATTGGAATTGTGGCTACTGCTAGTGAAAGAGAATTAGTCAGAGACATGGAGGCGAAAGAGAGCAGAGAGGTGGTGGCAGAAGAAGAGTCAATTATCATCACCTGCATTGTGGGTGGAGTGGAAGTAAGGTGGAAATAAATATCCACTGGAGGTGGGGAGGTGGCAACCATTTCCTAAGAGGTACACAATGAGGTGGTGATAGCAGCAATAGTGGAGGTAGAGGGTGGAAATTTGACTGCTCAGCCTCCATTTCTTCTCCTTCGTGGAGCAGGTATTCTTGAATGGTATCGAGACCTCTCAATGTCTTCGGTCTTTTCGAGGATTCACCCTCCGAAGCTTTTCTTGAGTATACTTAGGGCTTGGACTGCTTTTCAGCTATCTCTTTTCTTTTCCTCGATCTAGTAACTAGAGGAGATTGGAAAGCTTCTTCTATTGGGGTAGCAGTTGTCCCACTGTCAGTTTCACTTGCATGTTCTTCCTCAAGCTCTGCATAGGTCAGAACTATTCCTTTCTATTTTAATTGAGAAACCTGCTCGTCCATCCATTCCTTTTTCCTAGCCTCAACAAGCTTTATCAGAATATCGAGGTCATTGACCTCTTGCTCATGTCCCAATCAATTAAAGGAAATGGTAAATTAGTAACTACATTGTACCGAGGATCAACCACTGTATCATCTTCCTCCTTTACCTAGTCTAGCACTGGGAACAACTTGACCCTCTTCACAAAGTATGTAGTCATCTGCATATAGTGCCTCATCTGCACTTCTTTGTCATCCTTGCAATTAGCCCAAAATTATTCAATGTGATGTACATGGGCGTGTTCAGGTCCTACCACATTTCTTATTTTTTCATAGGGGTCCATCCATTGCTGGGCAATGTGGAATTGCAAATGGTATTCCACCAACTCCTTGTCAGATTGGTCTACACATTGGGAAGTGTGGAGCTCATACATCCCCTAGACAAAGGAGAGGGGATAGGGAATCCTCGCTTTGTGTTTGCTGTTCAAAAGCGTATGTGCATGTTGTAGCTACTAGGAGAGTTCTAGCAATATGATCTGGTCATTGGGATACTGGGGAAGCTTGTATGGTTTCTCTATGAAACCTTCAACTCAGATGTAGGTGAACTTTGGATATTGTATAAACAAGAAGGTGAACTATCAGAGGAAAGCATTGGCACTGTACGAGATCCTTATCTCAAAATCACCCCTAGCAATATGATTATGTGGCCTATAAAGGCATCATTGACTTTGCAATAATCTCTTTTGAAGTTTTGATATTGAAATTGGGGGTATCTATCATAAAATTTCAAGTCCCTGCGAGGAGCCTCATCTATAGCTTTGAATAAGCCTTGGTATTGTGTCTTGTTAGCCAATAAATAAATGAGGTATGAGGTCTTATAAAACCTCAAGGTCTTCTTGACAACCACAAATTGTTCGTGCAAGCAATTTTTGGTGATTGCTGCCCAATAGAATTTGGCCTTTCCTTTGAGCATCTCCACCACAAAGTAAAACATTCACTCTTGGAAATAGACTAAAGTGGGGAGGCTGATGACCCTACTCAATAAGGTTACCAAATCATGGTAATCCTCATAGAAATCACTGCGGTAGAGTTCCCGGGGAACCTTTGCTGCACTACCCCTCTTTTCCTTCAACCAATATTAATTGATAATACTTTTAGATCAGAGTGGATCTGAATCCCATGTTTCCTTGGCATCTTTTATGGTAACTTCTTCCATTTCTCTGAAGCTAGGGATGTGAAAAGCTCTCCTTATTGACTTGGATAATAGATCAACCAGTATGTTTCCACCTCTGTCCACTATGGTTCTGGTTTCCTCTTGATAGGCCTCTTTGCAAGTCATCACTAATTCAGGGGCAATGAGAGCGGGAGGGAAGCCTCCAACTTTTGTCAATCCACTACTTCTGATGTTTGTAGCTTGTTTGTGGTGGGGATAATCTGGAATCTCTATTTGAATTCATCGATGTCTATTTGTCTGATATTTGTATATGAAATCTCCTTCCAGGCTGTGATGACCTTGGAGTTAAGTAGTTCACCTTAGAACCTATATTTCATTTGGTGTTTATCGTCTTTCCAGTGGGGTTCCTTGGATGTTTTCTTCGCTTTTTCTTTCTCCACGACTGCTCCCGAAGGTCCTACACCTGATTCCATATATCCTATAGGAGAAAGGGAGGTGAGCATGTTCAAGCATGAAGACATGGGAAAGTTAGCCAATACCCTACAAAAGATGTCAGATTGGATAAATCATCATTTAAGAATCGTAACATTTCTCTCAGATTGTCATTAACATTTTAAAGAGGGAGTTTTAGCAGTTTGAGCCTAGGGGGTTGAACTTCCCTAGGCTAATGGCCGTTTTGGAGGATTTGTAGGAGGGACAACAATTAGGGCACGACGGCCCACTTGTCCTGACTCGCCTTCAGATTTGGGCAGTTTGTGGGGTCCACTAAGGAGGGTGCCCTATTTTGGCACATGGGTCAAAGTCACTTTGATGATTTAAGGGCATTAATACCATCCTTTCTGCCATCAAATTTGGAAGGGAGCTTGGCTATTTGGATTTTTCCATTGGAAAAAACTTTGGCAAGATGGCATCCCAAGGGTGGAGTTCTACTGGGCAAGGACTGCAGCTTTGGAAGGCGGTCAACATAACCTTTTATCGTTCTGGCATTTTGGGTTGGAAGGGACGGAAGGACGTTGGGTCATTGTCATTTGAAATGGTGGATGTCATACGATAGTTCGATGGGAGAAACCCATCACATTGGGTCTGAACGGAGATGGAGCCTTCACATTTACTTCATTTTTTCACTAGATAGTTTGATGGAAAAAGGAGGCCAGATTTCAAACAGCAGGAGGATGATGGAAATTTTCTGTTTGGAACAACAAAGCATAGCTAGAGTCTCGATGACAGAGGTCCACAAGGGATGTCCTACTCAAGGTTGATCACTTAGCTATTTTCATTTTTCCATTCAAACAATTGCAAAAATATTGAGACTCGGAGACTGGAAGGCCGAATGTCAGGGGTCATAAATGAAAGTGGGTTTAGCATGGCGGCCCACGGACAAAATTCCGCAAGGTAGGGCCCAAAAGATGTCAATTCTTGGTCATTTGGAGGGAAAATGGAGTTGATAGGCGAAGACAGACTCAAAGCCCGAAGGTCGGGAGGATGGGTTATCAAAGCTGTCAGAGACGGTGAAATAGTGACAAACTGCCTGAGGCGAGAGTCTATGAGGCAGGACCTAGGATGAATCAAGGCTTAGGGTTTTGCTAGAATTTAGTTTATGGGCAATCATGAAGGTGGGGTCCGAGCTCTAGAAAGCTGAGGTCAGAAAGATGTTTGAAGTGAAAGATCCTGAGCGGCACCCTAGGGATGGAATCTCGCGGGGTTGGACCTGAGCGGTTTGTTGGACCTCATATTTCAATTTGTAAGTTTCAACAAGGTTCAAGTGGCTAAGGAAGGAGGGTACTCTCGTGATGACATAATTGAAAGGGTTGCTCACCATTTTAAGTTTAAGTTTAGTTTTCTAACATTGGTGACGACAATGAGAAGTTGTGGTCTTGTAGAGTGTGAACACTCTGGTGAAGAACAACGTTGGGGAGTCAAGGTTCTGTAGTTAGCTAGTGAGGTGATTTCAAAGTTTTCCAAGATTTTAACAAATGGGTTTTGTGCACCCTAGTTAGTTTCAATTAATTACCAAGTTTTCTTCCCTTAAACCTATCAATTTTTGTAGAAAAATATAAGAAAACTCAAAGCAAGGCGTAGGCAGAAGACCTACCTCACAAATCCAATGAAGGAGGTCAAGAAATAAATTAGCAGATGTGTTGAATTGGTGATGAGACTTGTTGGGCTTGAAGGTGGCGCTGGAAGATGGCTCTCTGACTTCTTTGATCAAGATGAAAAGTGAAAATGACAGCTGGGAAAGGACTATTTTTTTAGAAAATGAAGCATTAAACGTGCCTAATAAATGATGGTATGACAGAGCTAAAAGTTGGTGAGTCATCATTTGAAAACAATGGTAGGATGATCAGGACCCGCTAGGTGGGCGGTGGTCGACTGATAGCTGTTGGGGTTCTTTAGTGATAACAAAACATCGCTGGAGGGTCCAGATCCCAATGGTTAGAGAGCTGCTGATGGAAGGCCGTGGAATGGCGACAAAATGAAAAAAACTTGATAGGGGTGGCCTAATAGGGTGGACCCGAATGGCCCCAAGGATGCCAACTTTAGAATGCTAAGGAAAACAGCTAGTGAGAACCTGCAAAGGCCAAGAAACTTGAAAATTTGATGGGGGGAAAAACATGGTCAACTCAAGATGACTTCCCTAAAGCTTACTAACCATTTTGAACACCAAATAAGGGGCATACAAAATGAGGCGGAAAAAAAAGTGACTCAATGAGGCGAAGGGAAGAGAGGGTCCCCGTAACGAATGGGGCGTGTGTGCTGAGAGCACAATAAGTATGAATAGAAGAGATCTTAACAACTGAAGAAAAAATTTCAGTAAAATCAATTCCTTTTTTCTGTACAAATCCTTTAACAACTAACCATGCTATAATTTTTTTCTTACCTCCATCTTCCTCTTTCAGCCTATAAACCCATTTGTTTGGTAAAGCCTTTTTACCTGCAGGTAACTTGCATAATTCCCAAGTCTGATTTTTTAGCAAGGATTCCATTTTTCTTCCATTGCATGCTCCCACTGAACCTTTGTATCCACCTACATAGCTTTATCATACCCTTCAGGTTCACCAACATCTGTTAACAAAATAGAATACAAAGAGGGAGAATCTTTCTAGAGGTCTATTTATCCTTGAAGATTGTCTAACATTCACTAGAGTTTGTGGTATTTGTTGTCATTGTTGTTGCAGAGCATGAGGAACCACTGGAACACCATTGTTTGGTGTATCATCCAAAACTACATAATCATTTCATTTCTTCTCATGCTCCTGCAACTGATCTTTGTACAACACTTTCTCATTCAATATGACATCCTTGCTTCTCACAATTTTTTTATTTTTAGAATCCCAAAGCCTATAACCAAATAAATCAATGCCATATCCAACAAATATACATTTCTTTGATTTTGCATCAAGCTTGGTTCTATTTCTAGAGTCTACATGTACAAATGCTTCACAACTGAAGGTCTTGAGAAAAGAATAACTCACCTTACCTATCCATGCTTCCTCTTGAATACCACAACCCAAAGGATTAGAGGGACCTCTATTGATTAAACAAACAACAATGTTTACAGCCTCTGCCTACATTTTTAAAGGCAACCCAACATGGAATCTCATAGTCTATGCATGCTCCATTATTGTTATGTTCATGTGCTCAACCACTCCATTTTCCTATGGAGTCCTTGGAACTGTTTTCTTCCTATGAATACCATTAGAGGAACAATAATCTTCAAAATCTTTGCTGCAATACTGACCACCATTATCAGATCTGAGACATTTTAAATTTTTACCTTTCTCATTCTCAACCAAGCTTCTCTATTTCTTAAAAGTTTCAAATACATTAGATTTCTACCTAAGGAAATAAATCCATACCTTCCTTGTTGCATCATCAATAAAAGTGACATAATATCAAGAGCTACCGAGGGAAGATACCTAAGCTGGTCCCCATACATCTGTATGCACAAGCTCCAACTTTTCATCTTTCTTTTGCTTCCCATCCTTGAGAAAACTAACTCTAGCTTTTGTTTTCCATACACACAACTTTCACAAAAATACATATTAACACATCTTAGAGATGGAAAAAAATTCTTTGAATGAAGCACTTTCATACCTTTTTCACTCATATGTCGAAGTCTATTATGCCATAGTGTTGATTCATAATCCATAGCAACTGTCTGATTTTCTACCTGCTGAACTGCAACAATTGTTCCTAGACATTGATTTTTATTTGCAATAGCGAAAGTAAAGGAAAAATATGACTTGTACAAAGATATAAGGTGCCTACTTTCACACATTTTTCTACCACTAAGGCACCTTTGTAACCTTCCAATTTTTATCAGTAAATGTAACAACACAACCTTCATCATCTAGT
Source organism: Sequoia sempervirens (assembly GCA_007258455.2). Taxonomy (NCBI): domain Eukaryota; kingdom Viridiplantae; phylum Streptophyta; class Pinopsida; order Cupressales; family Cupressaceae; genus Sequoia; species Sequoia sempervirens. The sequence continues at coordinate 613,199,603 of VDFB02058242.1, read as the reverse complement.
TGCCTTGCTGAAATTAGATTTCTTTTTAACTTTAGAATGTTCCTTACCTTATGTAGTAGCCAATGATTCCCATTCTATAACTTAATCTTGATTCTTCCCTTTCCAACAATATGATAGGGTTCGTTATCTCCCAAATAAACTAGCCAAAAATCCCCTTGGAAATAATCAAGAAAATAACTTCTATGGGGCGTAGCATGAAATGAAGCCCCTGAATCTAACACCCAAGAATCATTAACATTATCAAGGGAAAGAATCAAAGCATCCTCATTAGATTTATTACTTATCATGTTTTCCTCGTGACTTCCCATGACTTCTAGAATTATTTCTTCTCTCCTTTGTTTTTCCCCTGATTTTTGTATTCAAAACACTACTTGATGTGGATGTTCCACCTGAGCTTTTCCTAAAAATTTCCTTGATCAAAATAACACCAACAACATCATAAAATTTCAATATATTCAAACTAGAAACATAATTGCTAATAGCCATTACCAATCTATTCTAGCTTTCAGGGAAAGAACATAGAATCAAAAGAGTCCTAACTTCTTCAACAAAGTTTACATTTATAGAATTTAATTGACTAGTAACCATGTTAAACTCAGTCAAATAATCAGCAACTAACCCACCTTCTACCATTTTCATATTAAATAAACACTTCATAAGAAATACCTTATTCAAAGTGAAAGGCTTTTCATATAACTTTGTCAGGGTTTCCATAAACTCTTGAGTTGTCTTTGCTATTATAATATTAAACACCACAGATTTTACCAAGCATAAACAAATGGATCCCAACACCTTTCTGTCCAAAAGATTCCAATCCTCATCACTCATTGTTTCCGATTTCTTGGATATTCCTTCCAAAGACCTCCATAAATCCTTCTGATAGAGATAATCCTCCATTTTCATCTTCCATAACTGATAGTTCTACCCATTGAATTTATCTACCTTCAATTTACCCTCATCTTTCATTACTCTCACTTAACCATGAGACTCCCACTCAAGCGTGAGACTTTCCTCCAGATGATAATCAAACACAACCCGCTTTGATACCACTTGTTAAGAATTATGTGCATAAATTTTTAATTAAATGTAAATAAAGATTAAGTAGAGGAATGAAAAACACAGAAATAATAACAATGAGAGACAATATTTAATGTGGTTCACTCAAAATCAAGCTACATGCACCAATAGAGAGTCCAATATTATTATCTAGTAAATCAAACTGATTACAACCAGTAATCCCTTGCAACTCAATATTTCTGCAAATGCTACAATACAATTTATTTAACCTCTGAGTCTTATTAGGCTCCATATACCAACAACACATCCAAGCAAAAAAAAATGAAAATATTCATCATATATTGTAGTTTGGAATGCACTGATAGACATGTATGCGAAATGTGGAGGAAAACGCACACAATCTGTTTAACAAAATGCTTCAAGAATATGATGATCATTGCATATGCAAAAATGGATCTATTGAAAGGATTTAGAATCTTCCAAGTAAATTTAATCAGACGATCTACAACAAGGCATCGCATGGATTTATTAGAATCTTTCAGGTGAATGCAATTGACTAAGGGAAAACTGGATTCAACAACCTTTTCCATTATCCTCTCATCTCGCATGTTGTGAACTGTTCAAGAAGATATCTCAAAGAGAGGTGTTCTCAAAGAATGCTATGATCTACTTGTTAGGGAGCACAACATATTGCAAGGTGGGAGTTACAATTGATAGGAACAAAATCAAACTATACAATCTCTGCTATTATTCTCAACCTGAGAATGTTTTGTCTATTGGTGGATGATGAACATCAGAATGCTATGCAGTGAAGGCACTTTGAAGTAGATCACATTGAATAAAGTTAAGATACATTATGAGAGGAGTTTGATAAAATTCAAGGGTCTAAGACAATGATGATATCTATGTTGAAATGAATGGCTTCAAACAAGCTTACAACTATGCCAATCAATTGAAGGAATGGTATAACCAATCTCACCCTTTACAAAAAAGAAGAGGGAGAAACAAAGAAAGGAACAATTTGTTGGGTTCTTAGAGTATAGACCAGTGGGGTTGTTTTGATTGGATCCTTTCCATTTTGTATTACATAAAAGGTCATATGAAATTGTCGAGGTACTTGAAGATCTTTCTTAATAGAAGACCATTGATCTTGCAAGAAAGGTAATTATAGGAAGATGAAGGGAACTTATTTTATAAATAATGTCCAAGAAGCATCTATGGTAAGATAAGTGGCTGCCAATAAACATTTCTTTTGTTATTCATCGAGAAAATAGGGAAACTTGTCATGTGTCTTTCTCAAAGGACTTCACTGAATAGTTTCAGCTTCTACATTTGAAGAGGGAAAGAAACCGATTATAAATAATTAGTTACACAAGTTCGTTGAAAACTCAATATAAATATATAATTGGTGGACAAATGGGGAATATTTTTTCTAGCTATTCGAGAAGGGATGAGTAGTTTAGTTTTTTTTTTAAACAAAGTTTCGATTGTATAGAAATGAAGAGTCTGTGAACTTGCATTTTGATGTTGGAGACATAAAGAAGATTTTTTTGATCTATGAATCTATTGATGTTTTCTTTTTGTTGCAAATAGACTTTGAGCTTTTGTGATTATTCTTCAATGTCTTACCTATTATATTAGACTATGCAGAGGTTTATTTCTGAATCTTTGAATTTGGATTAATCTATCTGTTGAATGTGCTCTACTGCTCACTCTTTTCCTGAGTATCATCTGTGGGTGTTGGGTAAATGGACTTTGTGTCATTTTTTTGCATTCACTTAATTCTGAATTTAGTCCTTCACATCTATTTCATGGCCATTGGTAGATGGTAGATTTTCCTTTTCTACTTTCAAGTTAAAAGCATACCCTGTTATTCCATTCATTGCATATTTAAAGAGGGAGTTGTACCTCTGAATTTAGAGGAAAATTTTCAATTTAATGAAAACTTCTCCAACTGTTAGCATTTTTTTTCTTCCTTCTAGGCATGTTGAGTCATTTTATGTATTTATCTTTGAAGGAAAAATCTGTATGCTAACACTATGGATTGCATGCTCTAAGTTGTGAATAATTTATCCTTGACTAGTCCTCTCTTGGAGACATTAGGAAATATGTTCCCTAAGGTGATACCTTCCATGAACTAAGAAAAATCCCTTTGAACACACCTTATCTTATTTAAATTTTTTTCATGAGTGTCTAGCATAATGGAGGTTGCTAGCCTTATGAAGCTTGAAGTTCATGTTGTGTGGCACCTTATCATTTGAAGTTATTAGGAGGTATAATTTTTTTTTGGTCAGTACAATGGGAGATTGTAGACCTAGCATGCATTTCTCGTTATACATGGAGAGCCTATATACCTGGGATGACTTTCCCACTTAGCCACTTTCTAGGGGATCACCTAGTGTATATCAAACTACACTAGCCCTTGTGAGCATATTTTTGTTTGCATTATAAACAATGGGTTTAACTTATGAATGATTTTTTGGATGAATAGCTAAGGCTTGATCCAACCCTTTTTCTTTTTCTTTTCCTTTCTTTAAGTCTTTGACATTATATGTTTGTGTATCTTGTCTTGCTGCTACATATCATATATCCAAGTGTGTCCCTTTGTGCTTATGTTGGTTTTCCATGGGATCTTGATCTTGAGGGCTTGGCCACCTCCTTGATCTTTGTCATCATATAATGTATCTATATTTGTGCACTTGGACCTTCTTGACCTATATTTGCTACTTTAGTGTTATTTTGCACTTGCGGTCATCCACTCACTAAAGTGGGGGCTAAATGTACTATAGAAAATGTATCTCTTTACATTTGTAGACTTTGGTTGGGACCTCCTAATTAAAGTGGAATTAATTATTCCTTAATAATCCCTATTATGCATCTACAAGCATAATAAACTAGTAGTTGCGTGTAGTGACATGCAACGATGAGCCAATAGGTGAAGGAGAAGTCCTTTCCAACCAATCACCCAGTGTAAGTCACTAGAAATCACTAATCAACTGTACATGATACTATTTTATTATACCCCAACAATATTTTTCCAAAAAACTATTTTTTAGCTATTGTTCTGAATATGCATTTTCTATAACAGTAAAAATAGTTAACAATTTACAAAATAATATTTACACATGCACAAATAGCAAACACAAGAATCATGTTATGTCACTTTCAATTATCATATAAAAATAACTTACAGAATCCAAGGCAACTCATTTTGAGAAAAAATGGGTAAGGGGATAATCTTTGTTTTCTATAGGATTATACATAGATAAACCATATATTGCTGAGATCAATAAGGTAGAAATCACACAATCCAAGTACTAGATTTAAATATATAATTTTTTTTGAAAAGTATATATATAACATGACCATCTGAAGTAAAAAACAACCAAAATACTAAATGAGAGATAAGATTGATCCAAAAATAAACTACACAAGTGTCAGTATATAACAATAGACCTGTGATCTTCCCAAATCTTACCAGACAAGCCACCTCAAAGCATATAAAATAAGAGTTGCAGTGTTACGAAGTTCCTGCCGAAGACTGTTAAAACAGTTTGGGCCTAAAGAAAATGTAAAAAATTGATGAGTCTATATGCTTAATCTATATGTTGTCTTGTATTATGTTTTTCTTGTTCAGGTTCTCAATTGATTTGACATTTATCATTATTGCTATCTGTTAATTTATGTAGCTTGGAAATGTGTCCAAATCCAAGAAATTTAATTATTTAATTAATTTTTTTGGAGACTTCTAGAAAGGAACTTAGTTGTCCAGATAATTAATTAATTAATTGATTGATTCCTTGAGAGACTTCTAGAATCCAGTTAGTTAGGGTTTGTTAGAGTCTAGATAGAATTAATCTCAGCCATTGATTGAGATTAAATCATTGACATTGGTTTTTCAATGAGGAAAGTATAAATGGGGAACAATGGGAATATGGAGAACACACACTTGAGAAGAATTTGCAGTGATAGAAAATAGTTTTGCAGTGATAGGAAGGGTGCAATGATAGCATTGGGGACAACAATTGTGGAATTTCAGTAGGAGAAATAGAGGGAAGAATTTCCAAAGAAGAATATTGTCGGAGCTCTACTAGTAAGAGGCTAGCAGTTTATGTATCTATTTGTTTGGTTAAGTTTAATAAAATTCCTCATCTATAGTACTGGTTTTCCCTTTGGGGTTTTTCCAAGGACAATTTGTCCAAAAATATTGTGTTCATTATTTTGCATGTTTTCTTCTCTATTCCTATGATTTATTTGTGAAGTTGTAGTTGTGTTATTTTTCATTGCTACTTGTGAATTAATTTTCGGTAATCAAATAATCTATAATAGAAAGGAGATTAAAAATCAGTAACTGCAATAGAATTTTCACTTGGTATAGGATTTTATCTAAGGGTAGCAAAGGCTCGATGTAGGCACAAGGAGGAAAAATTGAGGGTTTATAAAACCTAGTTCTACCTCTTCAGATTTATTATTATTTTATCTTTTGAGATGGCCTCAGCAAGTTTAAGGGATTAGGATAGATTGGATGGAGCTTCAAATTTTGGTGCCTAGAAAGCCAAAATTTCTTTATGGTTGGAAGAGAATGGTATCAAGGAATATGTGACCAATTTTTTAGTTGTACTATAGATCCAACACAACTCTTAGCATATAAGAAGGAAGATGCCAAGGAGAGGAGGTTGATTCTTGTTGGTGTCAAGGACCATATTTTTCTACATATCATAGAGTTAGATATAGCAAATAAGATGTGGGATGCCATTCTGAATCTATACCAAAATGCTACCACTAACCAGAAGCTAATTCTTAGAGAAAAGCTGAGGAATACCTAGATAAACAAGGGAGAAGATGTTACAAGTTACGTCATGAGACTAAGACTTGTTAATGATGAGTTGGAAGATGTTGGAGATAAACTAGATGATGACGATCTAGTACGAATAGCCCTAAATGGGTTTACTAAGAAATTTGATGTCTTAGTTCAAGTTATCAATGGACGAGACACCTTACTGAGTTGGGATCAACTATAGAGTGACTTCACTCAAGAGGAGCTTAGACTAAGTCTTGTTAGTGGAACCAGTAGTAAGAGTCAGAAAAGTGAGGCAGAACAGGGAAACGTTGCCCCAACAGGAAAAGGGAAAGTGAGGAAGGGGTCTGAAAAAGGATCAAATCCACAAAGTGTGAAGAAGAAAAAGGACTTGTCAAAGATCAAGTGCTATGACTATCACAAGTTTAGCCACTATGCCAGCAATTTCCCACAAAGGAAGAAAAAACAAAAGAAAGGAAAGAAGCAGACAATAGCTTAAAAAAGTGCATATGAGCCCTCTAGCAGAATGGAGGATGAGTTTAAATACTCATACCTTGTACGGTTAGCTCAACCTCATAGGGTGTTTGGTATATAGACATTGGGGCACCATTTCATATAACATGAGTTAGAGAGAACTTCTCCAGTTATAAGGAGGAGGACATCAAAATATAGATTTATATGGGGAACATGCCCAAAATCAATCGAGTTGGGAAAGGGACTGTTCTATTTCAGAGGGAGAATGACAAGCTGATTCCCATTCATTATGTGTTGCATGTGTTAGGCTTGGGTATGCATTTTATTTTTGTATCTATCCTTCAAGATAAAGATTACAATGTACTATGTAGAGGGGAGAATGTGTTAATTAAGCATAAGGATTGGAAATCACCCATAGCTATTGGAGTTAGGAGTGGTGGGCTTTATAGGTTGCAGTTTGATACTCATAAGACACTCATAAGCAGTGGTAATTCTAGAGATCAAGGAGAGCTATGGCATAGGAGGATGGGCCATATACATCATGGAGCACTTAAATTGCTTCGTGAGATAGTGACAAGTGTTCTAGAGGTGAGCATAAAGGATGACGATGTCCAAGGGTGTTCTTGACCTAGTACATTTAGACATATGTGGACCAATGTCAATGAAGTATCTAAGAGGATACGAGTATTTTGTTACTTTTATTGATAATTTATCCAAGAAGACCTAGATATACTTCTTGAAGGCCAAGGATGAGGTTTTTAGTCGCTTCCAAGAGTTAAAATCTCTTGTGGAGAATTCGATAGGTAGGAAGATAAAGGTTCTTCGGTTAGACAATGGAGGTGAGTACAAAGGGAAAGAGTTCCAGAAGTTCTATACTGGGGAAGGAATCAAGAGAGAATGGAATGTTCCTTACAACCCACAACAAAATGGGGTTGTTGAGAGAAAGAATGGGTCTATACTAGAGGCAACAAGGGTTATGATGTATGAACAGGATATGCCACATTACTTATGGATGGAGGCATGCAGTATGATAGTACACATATAGAACAGGGTTCTACATAAGGTATTAGGAAAGATGACACCAAAGGAGGTGTTGTTAAGGAAGAAGCCAAATGCCAACCACTTTAGGACATTTGGGAGTTCGGTGTATTGGCACATTCCAGGGCCTACACATTCTAAGTTAGACCAGACTGCAGAGAGAGGATACTTTGTTGGGTATAATGAAACCTTAAAAGGCATATTATATACTTATTCCAAAGGCCAAGAGGATTATAGTTAGGTGCGATGTCAAGTTCATGGAGGACAAGGCATTTAGGAGGTCCAAATATTTGCCAGTAGATGATCAGAGTGAGTAGCTCGCAAAAGTTCCAAGTATCATGCAACCAGATCAGGGACAACGAAGTTTGAGTACAGTTACTAATACCAAAAAAGGCTCAGGTACTAAGAGTTCACAGAGTATGGAGCAACAAATTTAGTAGATCCAAAAGATGCATCATAAAGACATGGAGGTTGATACTTCATCCTCTATAGTTAGCAATAGGAACCAACAGACACATAGGGATACTCAAGAGTTTGTGGGAGCTCCTAGGATGAGCAAAAGACAATAGAGGCAACCAGCCAAGTATAATGACTATATGGCATTAGTTAGTCAGTTGGTAGATTGTGAGCCTTCTAGCTATCAGGAGGCTGCACAACAGTAGGTGTGGCAAGATGTGATGGCTGAGGAATATACCTCAATAGTGTAGAACAATATGTGGGAGGTTGTGCCTAGACCAATAGATAGGGCAGTGGTTGTATCACGTTGGATCTATAAGATAAAAAATGGTATGGATGGTAGAATCAAGAAATAAAAGGAAAGTTTCAAGGCCAATGGGTTCTCTCAAAAGGAGGGAATAGACTATGAGGATACATTCACTCCAGTGTTAGGTATACTTCTATATGAGTTGTGATCTCACTTGCAACATAGATGGGATGGCAGATCCATCAAATGGATGCCATGATAGTGTTTCTTAATGGTGAATTGATAAAGGAGGTATACAAAGAACAACCAGGGGGATTTGTAGCACACAACAGTGAAACCCATGTGTGTAGCTTAAAGAGAGCTTTGTATGAACTCAAGCAGGCTCACAGGGCGTGGTATGAGCACATTGATAGATACTTGTAGGGAATTGGCTCTATGAAGAGTGAAGCGGATACTAACCTCTACTACCTGTTTGTTGGGGGTGAGGTTCTCATTCTTGTTCTGTATGTAGATGATTTGTTTTTAATAGGTTCACTGGGGCTCATAGGGAAGTGCAATAGGGACCTTCCAACAAAGTTCAAGATGAAGGATTTGGGGCTTATGCACTAGTTTCTAGGCATGCAGGTATGGTAGAAAAATGGAGAGATTTTCCTTGGACAAGGGAAATACTACATCAAAATATTGAGGTTCGAGATGGAGGATTGTAGAGCCATGTCTACTCCTATGATAGTGAATTGGAAAAAGGTAGAATCATCCAGGGAGAAGGATGTAGACCCCACCTTATATAGGAAATTGATTGGATCTCTCATGTATTTGGTCAACACCAGGCCAAATATATCCTTTGTAGTAAACTCTCTTAGTTAGCTCATGGTTGAGCCAAAGAGAGTGCATTGGATGACAACAAAGCATGTGTTGTGATATTTGCGTAGTACAATCGAGTATGGGATCAAATATGCTCGAGGTGATGGTATCAAGTTGATAGGCTTTACTGACGTAGATTGGGCAGGCAGTACAATAGATAGGAAGCAAAAGTCTATGGCTTTGAGTTTTGCAGAGCCATAATACATAACAGCTAGCATGGCAATGTGTGAGGCAATATGGCTTCGAAAGTTGTTGGTGGCCTTGTTTGGTCAGAGGGCTGAGACTACTATGATGCACTACAACAATCAAAGTAGCATCAAAGTGTCTGAGAATCTAGTGTTTCATGATAAGTCTAAGCATAAAGACATCAAGTATCATTTTATTAGGGATTGTGTGCAATGGGGGATTGTTCAAATATAGTATATACCTACATATCAGTAGGTAGCAAACACTTTGACAAAGGCATTAGGGAAGGAGAAATTCATCTTCTTCAGAGATAAGTTGGGTGTCATGTAAAACACCTTCCTCACTAAGAGGGAGTGTTAATTTATGTAGCTTGGACAAGTGTCTCCAAACCCAAGAAATTTAATTATTTAATTAATGGGTAAAAGTACAAAGCTGTGTCACACTTTTATAAAGGAAACAACCAATGTTGATATGAATTTTAAACTTGAATCACTAGAAAGTGGCATATATGTTTTGAATTTTGAAATGATGTAAATTAATAAAAAGTGTATTTTTTAGTATATTTTATGTTTTTTATTTTTTTAACAAAATTAAAAAATTATTTGAATATAGTTTTTATAAAATTAACACTATAATTTAGTTGCTGGTAAAATGCTAAAAAATTATGTTACATGAGATATCAAGCTTTATATAGTAATTTTTTTTTTTCCTTCAATTTTTTTGTGTATATTTATAATTGAAAACTTTAGGGCATGTATATATTTTTTGCAATTTTAATAAATATATATTTTCATAGTTGTTTCCACTCGACATCAACTTTTATATTGAATATTTATCTAAAGTAGAAAATAAATTTTATACTCTCTTAATCTAGACTCTTTTACCTAGGGCATCATATTTTTATTTATTTTTAAATAAGTTTTAGTATTTTTCTTGACATGGTAATCAACCTAATATATTTTTGTTGATAACCCACTTTTAGTAAAAAATTAAAATAAAATATAAATAATAATTGAACTATTAAAATAAATATATATTTGAAATCTATAAAAAGGTATTTTTATTTCTTTTTTTTTTAAAGTTTTTCATATGAGTAGGAGTTGTCAAAATATCAAAAAATTTAAATAATTTCATTTTTTAGTAAATTGGCCTCAAAGTGGTTCTACATATGCATTTAGCCAACAATTTTAGTTGGAAACGTTGTGGACATATTTAACTTATTTAAAATGAATATTTGGTCGAAAGTGTGACACAACTTTGTACTCTTACCCTAATTTTCTAGTTCTAGAAAGGAGTTAGTTGTCTAGATGATTAATTAATTAATTAATTGATTCCTTGAGATACTTCTAGAATCCAATTAGTTAGGATTTGTTAGAGTATAATTAATTAATCTCAGCTATTGATTGAGATTAAATCATGGCCATTGGTTTTTCAATGAGGAGAGTATAAGGGATCAATGGGCATTTGAAGAACACACACTTGAGAAGTATTTGCAGTGATAGCAAATAGTTTTGTAGTGATAGCATTGGGGGCAACAACTATGGAATTTCATGAGGAGAAATTGAGGGAAGAATTTCTGAAGAAAAATATTTTCGAGAGCTTTGCCAGTAAGAGGCAAGCAGTTTATGTATCTTAATAAAATTCCTCATCGTACTGGTTTTCTCTTCAAGGTTTTTCTAGATATAATTTGTCCAAAAATATTGTGTTCACTATTTTGCGTGTTTTCTTCTCTATTCACATGATTTATTTGTGAAGTTACAGTTGTGCTATTTTTTAATACTTGTTGTGAATTAATTTTTGAGAGTCAAATAATCTATAATAGATAGGAGATTCATAATCAGTAAGTGCAATAGAATTTTCAAACTACACAACTGTTAATCATTGACAACCATGTGTACACTGTGGCAACTGCTATGACATGTCTACGTACCCTCTAATTCAATTTCAAGGAAATATATGAAAAGGTTTATTGGGAGCAATGAGAATTGTTTTAAAATAATAATAATAAAATAAAGTCTTCACAATGTTAATAGAACACTTATTTTTTATCCAAAAAATGTGTAGGGATATATTAGGACAGACTTAGAATGAGGAAGACCGAAAGATATTGATCAGAGAATATCAATTGCATTCTACACAAGAAGCCAAGATGCAAAAATTTGTTTACTGAAGTTTTATCCTTAATTCTTGGTTGGGAAAAAGCTTATGGAAATTTTATCTACCAAAGCTAATTAAGAGTTTCAGAAGCTTTTATGTATATCCTTTAGTTGCTAGGGAGAATTTGCAAGTATAATGCCAAGCAGTATTATCTGATAAGAATCAATATGATTGCATATAAGTACAACACACAACAAAAAGATGGTATCATATAATATTCATATATAACTAAATTAAAGTTTGATAAGACTAATAAAATTTACTTCGAGAAGAATAAATTTTCAACCGAAATTCTGTGCACTGGACTATGTGGATGATAGGGAGGGGATGACTGCCACCAAAGCCCCATTGTTGCTGCTGCCAGACAACATTTCATCTAGCATCTCAATCGTGAGATAGAAGAGTGTACCGTCTTGTGATTGGATGGAACTCTAGAACTCCCATTATTTTTTATTTTATTCCCCCTATTTACTGCAATGCACCGTCAGTCCCTATCACAAACCCCTACAATCACCATACCAGGTTTGACGTCTATTTTGGCAAAGAAACTTGCCTCGATCATGATTAGTATGTGTAGTTTAGGATATCTTTTTGAGGATGGATAAAGACAAAAAAGAACACTGAGTATGCACCATGTGTTGATTTGTAATTTGTATTGAGACATTCTACAGAAAAAGGGGCCCAAAACTAAATGGGAATCAACATGGGCATGCAAATTTCACAATGCAATATTAAATACTGTTTAGATTATCAAGAGGATTTGTATAGACTGGTGATTTGGCAATAAATTGTGGGTCAATTTCTCACTTGACATGTTTTTATTAAAATTATTGAATTTTTTTTATTGAACTCTAGACATCAACAAAAGTGATGTCTAGATATTTTCCTGAGTGTTACAAGACAGATTCAACATCAATTTAGCCAACTCGATTCAACATTAATGTTTTTGGTATGTCAAATAGACTTGATGATGTCTATCAAAATGATTGTCAAGTTTGCTTGCATCTAGATCTAAATGGTGGAAAGAGTTTAAATACATAGCACCTTGAAAGAAACCAAAAATGATGCTAAGGAAGGGATGGAGGGTTCATTGCGTTACACATGTACTACAATGTGCTTATATTTTATTTACATAATAAAACTCAATATATGGTATAGATTAGTGTATGCATTTATACATCACCCATCCTTTTGGTCATCATTAAGGAAGATCCCTCATCTCTGTGCCTGCATATATCAGAATATCTGATGAAGCCCAGGCCATCTATCATTTTATTTTGTCTTGAACTCATCAAATGCCCCTAAATTCTCCAAAATCATGAAATTATGTAGGCATAGAAAAGAACTTCTACTTTATTTGAGACGAAACCAGAATTTCTTATGTTTTGATTTAGATGCCAAAGTTAATGTCAGTAGGAATTAATTGTATACCTCTATAGTGATAAGTTGGCTTGTGAATAAATAGTATGTCAGTTGAAAGTCAAGTAACCCTACTGAAACCTATTCTTCTGGGTGTAAATATGGTTTGTTATGTTATAGTTTATGTTCATCCCTTGGAAATACTGCTACCAAACAAGCCCTTTGGACCTATCCCATGAGATTCAACAAATTAGAATGCTTAACAACTACATTCTAAATCAAATAGAAACAACGAAAAATATTTGTGAGACATCTTATCTAATTTTGCAAGTGTCATCCTCAAATATTTTATGCTTTTTTCAGTCATCCTTGTTACAGGCTTCTTTAGCTCATCAATGTCAGTGAGAAATAGACAATCCCCATCGCTGATGACATCAATATCATTTATTTCTGCACCTTCTTCGTTCAAGACTTAGACACGAGTAAAACCAAATTTCAACATCTTATGCAACATTCCTATGTAGCCCATCAAAAAAGGAAACAAGTATTAGCAAGTAATAAAAATCATAAGAACAAATACTTGCCTCCAATTCTCAAAAGTTCTTGAATTGAGTCTGGTAAAAGTATCAGCTTCCCTAATTAGTTTCTTGTTTTTCAACAAATTGGGAAATCTCTATGAATTGTTATTCTTGTACGACAAGAGGAATTCATTTGCAGGCATTTCGTGGCATCAAAACTCTTTCCACCAGAGCTGAGGTTACTGTGAGAACGTATTGTGACTGTACCAAACGTGAATTTTTGAAATTGTGAATTTTTGAAATTGTTAACCCTTTTTCTCCTTGGAGTCCTGGAAGATCCATTGGAAATTGGATTTTCAAAATGATGAAAATTGATTTCCTCAAGAAAATCTGAAGGGTTAGTTATTTCTCTATTATTTCTCTCATTTGGGCAAGATGAAACAACTGAATCTTTAATGGGTATACAATAATGTGAGTCAGTTGTCTGAGAGTTTTCTTGGAATAATGTTACTAGATCTTCTTGGCCTAGTTTTTCTGCCATTGCTATTGGTGTCAAACCATTACGATCCACTTTGTTCATGTCTACTCCTTGCTCTAAAAGATATTTGACCACATCTATGGATCCCTTATTAGTGGTAAGATGAAGAGTTGTAGATCCCTTCCCATTTGTTTCATTTATAGCTGCTCCATATCTTTACAAATCTTTGACCATTTCCAAATCACCCTTTTGTGCAATAGTCAATATGAAACTGACAACATCACCAAACTTCAAATTTTCTCCTTTCTCGCATAGTAATTTTTCTATCAATTCATGTCGCCCAAGAACTGCTTCCCACAGAGGCATACTTCCTCCTTTATCTGTTTTAGTTTAGCAGAATTTGGTCAAGAACTTTACTTTGTTAAATGAAACAATCAGTAATTTGGAAAGCAGAAAAATCCATGGATTGTCCACTTTTGCAATTAATCATGATTTTTCAATTTTTTTATTCCACTTTTAGAGCATACTGAATAATAAGCAACTGAAGACAACATTCAAAACTCTACAATAATCTTGTAGAATGAGAACACAAACAAGTATTCAAGGGTACCTTTGTTGTTTACTTCTGCTCCAAACTCTAAAAGAAGGCTCACACAGTCTTTGTATACATTTTTTTGTTGCAATGTGCTAAACACATGATATCAAAAAGATTTTCATATTGTTGCAAAATCTCAATAAAAAAAATATCATAGAGTCTGTTGTTTTGGATCATTGTGTAGTGAAAGTTGTGTTCACTAGTGTGTGAACTATGTATTCAATGTTGTCTGAGAGAAATGGTCTTGCTCCACATTTTTCTAGAGAGTGGATTTTGGTCTTGTAGATTTGAGGGTGTGCTCATATTGCTCATATATATCTTCACTATGAGTTGTCCATGATTTGGCACTCCACAAGTTGGTTTCATGAGTTATAGTGTGTGGAAAGTTGATTGGTTATGTAGGAGGAGTATTTTCTTTAGGAGAAAGATTTTACAAAGTAATTTGTTAGATTCTAGGATGTTTTTGAAATATTCCAGATTGTGTTCAAGTTATGTATGTTTTTGTGAGTCATCTTTGATGAAAGGAAACATGTACTTAAGTGTTTAATGGTGTTTACACGGGTTTGACTGACTTTGGGTGTTTAATCTTATTACATTCCATTGTAAGCCATCAATTTTTCTAAGGTTCATCAATAGTAATTATGAGAATATATTTATTAAGAGAGGTAACAATAAAATTGCACTTATCTTAAATGGGTATCAATGAGAGTCTAGAGAATAAAAACAGACCTCTTAGGTGTAGATGGAAAAGGGAACAAAAATTAACATAAAAAAAAATTAGATAAGGATATTGGGAAAGGTTTCCCATCCTTGCTCCTAACGTTAATATTACAAATGGTGTAATCTTGGGTATAAAATGAAAAATCATTTTTTGCGCTATTGATTGGATATCTTGGAGTACTAATTTATAAAAAAGGCTTCATTAGTCCACTATTTAAAAATTTATAGCCCCTAAAATTTTGTGTTGGAGTTATTAATTTTTTTTTTATGTAAAATAGAGTTGTGAAGGAGAGCTACACATACTACACAACATATGATGCATATTATGAAACATCATAATAAATCTTTACTTTGGAGATACTTTGAGTATTACTCTTAGGTAGTTTTATCACGTAGTTATCACTATTTATATAAGGTCCTTGAGATTGATAAGTGAGTAATTTTCTACATACTATTTAAGAAATAAGAATTCCTCTAGATCCCTAGTTATTGGTACTCTTGTGAACTCTTTCTTTGCAAGTATAAAATAATTATTTATAGAATAATAAATTGAGGTCTTTTGGTGTGTGTGGTTTTTCTTTTCAAATAATTTTTCCCATCTAAATATATGTTATGGTATCTATTATTTATTTTATATTGAATATTTTTTTTATTAATATAATTCTTAAATGATTAAATTTTTTAGAATATTATCCTCAATTAGTATAAGAATTTTTTTGATACATTTCTTCCTTTGATTATAGGTTTTGGGTAGAGTTTTTTAATCTTCATTTGAGTGGGAGCTTGTGAAAATGTAGCTTTTAAAAATATTATTGAAACAATATATAGAAACAATATCAAGGATATTGATGGAGAAGTTTATAGAAGCAAATTTTGTGATGTGGAAGTTTAGCATAGTGGGTGTGCTCATAGTTCAATATCCATGGGATTTATCAAAATCCAAATGTATAACTTCTAGAAGGGTAAAATAGATCTTATATCTAACTAGTAGATTAAATGGACCGATATGTTATTTCTATAACATTAGAACTCAAATCACAAGAGTGTTAATATTGGCTAAAAACCTAGAAGGATAGTCAATCAACTTTGTATATAGCTATTTTGTTAATAAGAAATAAAGCTGCTATATTCTATCTTGTCTTTACATTAGCATCAAACTCTAATCATTATTAGAAATTTCTTAAATCTAAATTTTTCTTGTAATTTTATAAAATAAAATATGAATTATGAAAGAACTCTGCTATAATTATGGTTTCCTTGTTTATTTTGAAATAATAATTTATTTTTATATAATGGAATATAGGAGTAAATTATAATGTATGTAGACTCATTTAACTTTAAAATTTTAGGATTAATTAGCACTAAATATTGAAATTGAATTCATGTCACATAAATTAAAGATCATAATTAAAAAAAACCTATTCTAGGGTGAATTACCCTTGACCAGTTGATTTCAGAATTTTAAATACAATCCTTGAATTTAGGCTCTACTTAATGAGGAATCATCCAAGAAATGTGATTGAGAAGGAAATTTTAGGGTAGTGTTGCCACATTACCCTAAGTTGAAAGTTAAAGTTTAGGGAAATAAATGGTTTTAAAATTTGTCAAGGGAAATGACACCAAATTAATCCTAAAATAAAGATTGAGATTTCTATTTCACTCTTAAGTTGAACAATTTACAATGCTACATTTAGCCTACTTTAGAGGTTGTATGATACTACATGCATATTCAAGCTAAACTATGGAAAAGTAACTTTTAATATATAGAAAAGATACTCAAAAGTATATTGTAGAGAAATGGAGTCTGAATGAGATTTGGAACAATGAAGGTTACACCATTATTAACTTTATGGTCACTTCCCTTTATCCCTATATAGCATGTGTGTTTTGGGAGATTTCGTATTTTGTGATAGTGATAACAAAATTGACCATGAATTTTTTGTTGGTGTGTTCTCAAATAAGATACAAGATTGAGATTCATTTTCATCTACAGGTTTATCATTAAGTGGAGCAATACACTAGCTATTACTTCATTTTCACCTTAGCCTTAATTTTGAAAACAACAAAATACCTAGATCAAAGTTTCTAACATAAGGAATTACAATTTTCATGCATGAGGGGAGATATTTTACTAATATACTTTAAGGAATTCAATTTTCTTAGGAATGTATAGATCATTATCTCTCTATAGTACACCCTAAGTTCAAATATAAATTCACATTTGTTAGGCATGGAAGAATTTTCTATGTAATAGTATTGAGCCCAAAACAACCCTTGGATTTGAACATTAAATTTTTTTCAACCCCAAAAGTTCATCCTTGTCACACATCAACCATTGGGAATACCATGTATGCCATACAAAAGATGTTTCCATTAAGACTGCTAAACACTTGGTCTCTAAAAGATAAATTCTATTAGGCATCAAGAATTAAGTTTAATACTGATTGGAAGAAAATAAAGAAAAATGCAAACAAAATAGAAGGTTGGAAGAAAGAGAAAAGATCATGGCAGAAAGGAACATGTTAGGAGTTTGAGAGAAGAAGGAAAGCTTATGGCTTCATAAAAATTGAGGATGAAATAAGTGGTTTCAAAAGCACTTTCAGATCCCAACAAGGTCTTGAAAATCATTGGAATATTTGATTGGTGATGGGGTGAAAAAACTTAACCTTAAATCATAATGATAAGAAAAGAGGTAAAAGAAAAAATCAATAACCAAAGATTGAAGGTGAGACATCGGGGATCGAGGATAGAAAATAAGACTAATATCTTATTATAAGGGTAAGATAAAATATGGAGTGAATATTTGATCACTAAAAGTCAAAATTAAGACATTGGGAGTTGGGGACCAAGAGGACTTATGGTTTAAGATAAAATGGTAAGAGTTAAGGAGGATGAACAATCCTTGAAGCTCAAAATTTTAAGACATGTTATGCTTTGAAGGATTTCATGAGAAATTTGGTGATTGAGGGAAGGACTTATCACTTAGGAAGAAAATAAATAAATATTAGGGGGGGAAGATTGATGATTAAAACCTGAAACATTCATAGTTAGGAAAGTTGTGGAAAGAAATTTAAAATACAATGGAACTTGAAAGAAATAGAGATGGTATGTGTATACATATGCATACAACTAAAAATTAAAAGTCCAAAATTTTAACACATTCATATTTGAGTTTCTTAAGGAATATTTCATGAAAGATGTCCCATAGAAGATCTCCCAAATTAGTTTTTTATTGATGGGACATAGAAGGGGTAAAAAAAGTCACAACTTTTGGTAACATCTATAGGATGATTACCTGCTAATCATGGAATCCAGAGGCCTTATCTATCTATTGACCATAGAGTCAAAAGGGGAAACTACAATAATGAGCCTTCCTTAAAAAAATATAACACATGTATGCTTGCACTTGGATGAAACAAAACACTAGAAGTCATACATCCCCTTAAGGGGAATATAGGGTCTGTAGTAACATGGTAAAATAAACTAATATGCACAAAAGATCATCATCACCTGAAAAATAAGGCTTGAGGTCTATGCCACTAACTTGAATAAGTAACTCCTCTTCATCTAGCTTGGGAAACTAGAAAGAATTATGTTTTTTACACTCAATATTATGTAAGGTTGTCTCTAAAAGGTGTCAAACTTGGAATGTTTCCTAGGACTACTCTTTAATTCATCCCACTTGAGGAATACATTACCTTATTCAAAAACTGTGGGAGTTGAGCTCTTATCAAAAGATATTTTCACTTGTGCTTGGTATGTATCTCTATTATTTTCATGTCTTGATCTCTAACTTCCTCTAACTTGGATAGCTATATTAACCTTATTACCATTGGATCCTCCCTCAACATCTCAAGTATTTTGGTTAAATTCAAAGTTGTAAACTCAAGTGAGATAAATAATCTTTCCTCTTTACTATAAAACAACACATATGGGGAGTTTCTAATTTCAATTTTAGGGGTAATCCTATTAGGCCATAAAGTTGAGTTCAATTTTGTATACATCATACCCTATCATTATCTCCAATGGTTCTCTTGATATACTTATATTTTTTTTTTGGGCTTAATTAGTCTGGATTACCTTGAGGGTAATTTCCTAAAGATGTTCTCAATAATAATTTGTTCTTCACAACCCATTCACTTATCCTTGTACACACAAAAGCCAAGGAATTCTTAGAGATAATAAAATCATGAACACCAAATCTTGGAAATAAATCTTTATAGAAGCTTAGGACAACATTATCATTACCTTCTTTCAATACCACAACTTTGGTCCACTTGGTGAAATAATTATTGGTTGTGAGGAATTACCTATGACCTACATTATAAGGTTGATTAATGGATCCAATGAAGTCAATACCTAAGTTCATGATGAGCTTCTAAACTTGGATAGGTTGCAAAGGTAGAGCTGCTAACTTTTCTTTACCATAGAAAAGAAATATTTTTTCCATCTCCTAATAAACTATTTCAATAATATTACATGCTCATTATCTTCAATGTTGCTTTTCTAGGTGAAAAGTTTCCACCCACTATTCTAACATAAAATTCTTCAAGAACATTGTCAATTTGATTAATATCAATACATATAAGCAACACACCATTGAAATACTTCTTGAAAAATATGCAAATAAAAAGTACATATCTTATAGATTATAGCCTTAAATACCTTCTTTTATGCCTATCCATTCCTTGTGGAAACTCACCTGTTCTGATAAAATGAGTCATGTCTTGCAATCAACTTAGAGGAGAAATGTGTGTCATTATTTGGGAGTCCTGCTAGATTGCCAGGGAAACTTCCTTGATGTTTTTTTTGTTATTATCTGCATCATGAGCTAGCTTTTCACATAAGAACTTCCATTTTACCAACTTGGTTATCCTGATTTCTACATCATGTACTCCATAACATCGGTAATTCAATCTACTCAATTTTCATTTAAATCCTTGCTCAAAAGAAACTATTTAACACTAGGATGAGAACATTATATACAATTTGTGCTTTAGGCTCTTAATAACAATAAGAATGTGATATTAATAACAACAAGAATGCGCTTTTCAAAATAAATATACCTTTTCTCATAGTCTTCTAAACCTTCCTCATTTTTTGTACTAAAATATTATAGATAGTGAACCATAGAAAAATAGGTTAGGGTTCACCAAATGGGGTTTGAATAATGGATTTATAAGCCTATTTTTCATTAGTTCATTAGGAAATGGGATCCCAAAAAATAATTGACTATCAACCTAATATGAGAATCTACAAATTTCCTTATAATTGAGGATGAGGGTATCAACTTGAACAACACTTTTGGGAGAAAAACCAAAAATAGAAAATCAGCCTAATTATGCCAATTCAAATGCGCAACATAAATCTAAAGCATGATGAAAATAGAAAAATAATTTTTTTTTGAGATCTAACAAGGCTTGAGTGATGTGTACGGGTATGTGCAGGATCATCATGGAAAAAATAAGCCCTTATGGCAAAATCTAAAATTCGAGCTAGGCAACTCTCTATGTAAAAATTGGTAAATAAGTTGTCTAGCTTATTTCAAAATATGCAGAATAGGATCTATAGAAAATCAATGTAATTTTGTAACTATGTTGCCTTTTTAAAAATCTATTTGGTGAAAATTTGAAATTCTCCAATGGAGTAGTGTACTTAAATTTTTAGGAAAAAAATAAGCATGGTGGTTCTCAATCAATTAATCTTTTACCACACAATACAAAATAATAATATTTTTAATAATATCTTTTAGATAAGTGAGAGTGGACTCAAGGTCTCGATGTGATGTATATTTTTGGTGTAATTTTTCCAAGTAAATTATTAATTATGAATCAACTTTTTAGCCATAACTTTAAAAAATAGAAAAATTGTATGTCTGACCACCTTAAGTTGGTCAAAAATTCATGAAATTCAATTTTTTATTTTTTTAATCGTATAGTATGTGAAGCAGAGAATGTGACACATGTTTTGGATTAAAAAAATGTGATATCATTTGAAAGCTATAGATGTTTTTCAATCAAGCTATCAATTAGGACTTTAGTTGTAATTCAAATAGAAAATGAATAATAATTACTTGTTAAATTCAAATTAAAGCACAATTTATATTGGTATAAAGCTGAGAATATCCTTTAAAAACCCTTTTAGTTTCATCAATTTTGGGTTAAAAAAAAGTCATCAGCCACATACCCATCATATTTCCAATTTTTGGTCCATCATGATCCTACACATACCCGTACCTATCACCTAAAGGAAATTTCATGAGGAAAACTAGGACTCATTCACCCATGGGGAAAATGGGTCTTTTGTCAAGGTTTTTTGACAATTTTTGGGAGCCTTTGATACTATTATGTATCTTCTGCTTGATCCAAGTGTCAATGTCAAAAAGTCAAAAATATGATATCAAGGCGAGATTTCATGATTTGATGACAACTTTGACAAATTTTCTTGCAACCTTGCTCTTGAAGAGGTCCTCAATCCTTCTTCAACCTAATATCTACAACACAAACATAGGAGGGAAAAACTATTTTTTGGTCAATGGGGGTTTACCTTCGTCAAACGTCATTTGGTAATTAAACCTTGAATTGAAATAAAACATGAAAGGAAGGGAAGATAAATGAACAAAGATATGTTACCACTCACCAAACCATTGGATAAATATTTGAATGACTAAAATGTTAATCTTGATCTTGCATGAAATGACTTTAATGGATGTGGATCTTGATGCTTGAAATAATGCTTTGAATGCTTGAACTTGATCTTGAAATTTACATCACAATGTTAGCTCCAAAAACTTGCACAATGCAAAAATACTTTGACATGATACTTGGATCTTGATTGCTGCAATAAATCTTTGATATATCTACTCTTGAATTCTCTTGACAATAATACTTTCTTTTGTGAATTTTCTCTCAAAAATATTCTAGTTGATTTGACAAAATAACCATGTATTTATAGGTATTTATCCTTAATTTCCAAAAATTCAAATATTACAAGACGACATTGAAATTTAAATTTAGGATTATAAAAATACCACCAAAAAAATATTTTAAAAACAAGTTCCAAGGCTTAAGGAGGACCCATTCCCCCATGGGAGAATGGGTCCTAGGGCCGTATTTCTATAACACACATTGTTCAAGGTAACATGTTATGTATTTGCATTAATTATTGTTTGGTTTACCCTTCAAAAAATGTAATTAGCCAATAGGCTATCTATGTTAACTTTGGTCAGAATTTTTGTCAATCTTCTAAGTTTTTCACCTTCTTGACATTCGACTCTAGTTGGAAAGGACTTCTCCTCAAATAATGTGAAGCATAAAATAAATAAATGTGTTCCTCTACTCCATCCAAAATCCTCACATGCTCACATTCCTTGATCCACACACAATGCACATTTAGGGTTTCTTGCTTTGTGCATTTTTTTCGAGCATAGCATTTTACACATCTCCACTTACACATCTCATGTTTGAAGTGCACTGATGCCTTCGTAGAGAAAATAAACCCATGAATAAATAAGGAGGATCAGAAGATCAACTTTCCCCTTACAACATGGTAGATCTCGGCTTGACCTTGCCTATAGGTTCTGGAGGTTAGCTCAATCTTTTCTATTCTCATATATTTTATTGGACTTTTAGAAATTTTTGTAAACATATGAATAATTTTTATCTCTCCCTTTCTTTTATGCAGTGTCTATTATGGAAGTTGTTTTCTAAAAATATCTTGTTTGACTCTAAGGTTTTGGCTTATGGTTTGGTTAACTTTATAACTAACAATATTGACAGAATTTGCGCACTCTACCGGTGATTGTTATCAAATATCTTCAATATGTGATGCTTATTTTATTCTTGTTCTTCTACATTTTAGGGTTTTTTAGTGATATTTAAAGATAATAGGAGAGAATATATCCATGGATCAACAAAACTTAGGGCCAATTTTAGCAAAGAAATGGCTTGGAGGGCACAAATGTCTTGAAATCTAAAGGAGATTCACATTCATCTCTGTCAAACCTCACCATCAAGCAATGCAACTAGGTTTGTTTACTATTTCTTTAAACCCTAATCTAGAATTGAGTCTCTAAATTATTTTTTATAAGCATGTGCCCCTTGTTCTATTCTAGTCATAGTCACACACAATATTTTGGAAGAGACAAGCGAACCCAAAAGCCCATGCAAATAACCTATATTTTTGCAATAGTTTCCTATTACTAGGTAAATTATGATAATGGAACCTTTATGCACTAATAAAATCAACATTGGGGTGATCCCGCAATAGTGGTTTACAATTTTTGGCCAAACTAGACACTGAAATTATTTTTTAAAACTAAATCTTGACATTCGGGAACCTATAGCGGCTAAATCGTGAATAATTTTAAGATGATGCAAACTAGAGTCTCGTCACATTTTGTCTTTAGATTCTAAAATTTTTTTTTTCAAAATTTTTGGAATCAGATTGCACTTCTTTCTCCATCTCCCATGAAAATTGGTTTTTTCCCAAAAACAACATTTTTAAAAGTGATGCACACCGTATAACGCATAAATTTTTTTCCATGAAGGATAAAATTCTAATTCTTTCCAATTTAGATTCGTAACTTTGATATCTAGTGCTTCCACTTGGTTAGATGGTTTTTTATTGAATAGTTTTTCTTTAATCAAGTTTTGAAGTCAAACCAATTACAATTCAGACATAGTGCGACTGTATAACAAATAACTTTTTTTGTATATATCAAAATTCATTTTATTTTATTTTGTTGGATCAAGGACTTCAATATCTAGTACACACAAATTTTTCAATTTTTTTTGATAATCTGATATTTTTCCACATGTGAAGAACAAAGACCTTCATTTTTAATAAAACACATAAGGGATCTTGGAATTCAAGGTTAGTATTTCTTTGATACAATATGGTTATAGAGCTCAAAAATGTTTAACACTATAGAGTAACTGTATATGGTATATATATTTGTAAATATTACTTATATATTTTTGAATTTTGATATATATAGTGTTACACATTTACCCTTATATTTAATCTTCTCAAAAATGAATTTCTTTCTATTTATGTCGTATGTGGTTTTCATTGATGTCAACCTTATTATCATTAATTCATTTAAAGTTGTATATGTCGAGGATAATGAGAAAATTGTAATGGAATAAGTTGTAGGTTGTCAATGGTGAAGTGAAGTTCAGTATGTTAGTAAGTTTTGTACATTGATGATCAGAGGTTGTGCAATAAAGGGTTTGTTGTTGAGTCTATCTAGTTTATCCATTTCGAGTTTTAGAGATCTGTGTAAATATTTGATCGAGTTATGAATTTTTTCATTCTGACAATTTTTATGTTGCATCACTTGGTGTTATTGATTGAAGATGATGCTATTTTAGTTAGTTCAGTTGCTACAGATGCTTCTCTGGTGATTCATGTTGTTTTTGGATGTTTCTAGATCATGTTTTATCTTTGTTGTACATTTTCATTGATCGTTGTGCTCATGTCTGGCAATTTTCTCTTGCATGTTCATGTTTTTATTGTTCTTGGCCGACATGGTGTTTGTAGCATGTTGTGGACCTTGGAGGAGAAATTATTTGAATTTTTTTCATGTTGGAGATGTTGATTTGGGTCTTCATTAAGTTGTGGCTCATGTTGGTTGATTCGTGTTAATAATATTTAATATTTGTGGGCCAACAATTTATATTCATTTTATTATTCTTGTTGAAGCCGACATGTAGGGATGAAATTTCTTGTTGTGGATATATAAGAGCGATTGTTTAAATTGAAGTATGATCAAGTGCTTCTAGGTGTGTGTGTGAATAATTATCTAAATCATTAGAAGGGAGAGCAGAGTGTGAAGAAGAGTGAAGAAGAATGAAGAAGTGTTCATGTGCTTAATTGAAACTGTGATTAGGCATTAGCATATGCTATTTTATCACTTCAAATCCCCGTGGATATAATCCAATTCTTTCTATAAGATAGTGTGTCTTCCTTGGGTAGTTAGCCTTGTTGTAATTGAGTAGTGAGCTCTAGGTAGTGTGCCTAAATGCATGTACATTCCCCATACTTCATTCTTTATAAGTTTTTAATAGGATATAATCTTGTGGACTGACCTCCACCATAGTTTTTCCCCTAGCAAGGTTTCCACGTAAAAATCTTGGTGTTCATTATGTCTCTAATGTGTTGATGATTTATGCTTTCATTGTTATTAATCAGATTTGAGAATAAGGTTAATAAGTTGAATAAGTTTTAATTTTCTGAGACAATTGATTCACTCCCCCCTCTTAGTTGTCTACCCTTGTGTTGCCAACAATTGGTATCAGAGTAGGTTCCTTGGAAGAAGTTTAACAGCTTGAGGTGATCCGAGATTGCGTCATATAGGAAGGATAGTCTGAGATTTGATGGAACAAATTATTCTCTATGGAAGACTCAAATGGAGTGTCATTTGAAATGCATTGGTGAACCCTACTGGAACATTACATGTAATAGGTATGTTATTCCTCAGTATGGTCCTACTACTAATGCTGAGATTAGAGAAGCTGAGTATATTATCTAGGCTAAGGAAGCTTTGTTGAATGCTTTGATTGATTATGAGATGAAAAATGTTATGGATCTAAAAATTGCATATGAGATCTGGATTTTTTTTGAAACCTTGTATGAAGGTGATGCTAATGTGAATATTGCTAAGTTGCAAATTCTAAAGGGAAATATGAAAGGTTGAGAATGGGTGGTGATGAGAACATTACTATTTTTATGCAAAGAGTGAATGAACTTGTGTGTGGCATTAGATGTGCTGGTGGACAGATAGAAAAATTAGAGATTGTTACTAAAGTGCTTAGACCCTTGCCTAATTCTTACAAATTCAAAGCTAGTGCTTAGACAAGATGCAGATCAATGATTGGTGGATTGTTGTATTTAACTCAAACTAGGCCTAATATCATGAATGTTGTATGTATTGTTGTAAGATTTCAAGATTATCTGATGAAATCTCATGTGATTGTTGTAGGAGTTAATGGTGACTCCTCAACACCCACAAGATCAGTTGCGACCAAAACCACTTCCACAAGAGAGAGAATGGAAAGAAAGCTTGCTTCACAATGCAAGATTGATTAATGGTTGATTACAAATGTACATGAGATGCCTTGCTTATGTAGGCAAGGTTGAGAGATAGGAATAAACATGATGTTGACAAATATCATGATCCTATGACATGAGACAACCAACAACCTAATCACCTAGGAAATGATGCATCCTAGCTAGATAAGATAAGTTCTAGATAAGCCAACTAAGCCTTCTAGAAATAATATTTTACCTAAGTAAACTTAACCATGTGAATATGTCCCCTAATTACCTAGTGAATGAATAAGCTAGGTACAAGACAATTATTCACACCAACAGCCCCTCTTAAGTGCAACTTAGGGAGAAGATTATTATGCAAACTATGCAAAGACAATGACCATGTGTCCCGGCTACTGGGCCATGTTAGGTACCCATTTACAATGCAAAATGATGCAATCTCTCACAAGCGGAGAAAAGGAGAAAACCCAGTGGGACAAAACTCCTCTCCAAAAGAGAGAAAACAAAAGAAAACAACATGATGTATGGAGGACTCAATGATACCCCCCAAGGACAACATGCATCATGTATATACAATCAAATACCCCCCCATAAGAGGAAATTAGAGAGGTAAGATATCCCCCCATGATGAAGAAGCTCCAATGCTGATGAAGAATGCTTGAAAACAAAAGATGACCCAATGTCTGCAAGCAACACATCTTCCCTTAGGAAGAAACAAATCCATAAGCTGATGTAGAATCCACTCCATGTTCAACTGAAAGGAGGAAGCATGAATGCTCATGTATGCCTCTAAAAAACTGATGAAGATCCTCCAAGCTTGAATGAGCCACAACAGAATCATGGTCAAAATGAACCAATAAACATGACAAATCAAGTGATGGAGGAGACTCATGAATGTCAATCTCCAAAGATAAAGAAGATGGGATAACAGTTGTACTGAAACTATCATCAAAGAGGAGAGAAATCCCCTCAAGTGTGTCCTCCAAATCTGCAATATGAGACTCTATGAACAAGTTAGAAACCCCTGTCAAATACTCATCCCACAAAGCAAGATCTGAAAAACTATGATCATCCTGCTGAATAGAAGCATCAATGGTTGAAGGAGTAGGAAGCTCAACACTGGTTTCTAGAATACCAAGGTGTAGATGACCAAACTTCTCCTCACTATCATGATTCACACTCAATGGAGTGTGTGATGTAGTCAAAGGAACATTATCATCTTCTGAAGCAAAATGTGAAAAGGAATATACTTGAGATGAATGATCAATAATCCTGATAGCAACAATATCCCTAGTCTCCAAGTCCCTTATGTACACCCTATCTAGAGTGAACTCAATTGTTTTACCTTGACCCCCATGAGTAATTTGATAAATAAAAAGGAGATTAGTGGACAAGGAAGGAACACAAAGTACATCATTGAAACTCCCTTCCCCCATATCAATAAAACCCTTCCCACTTACCTTCATATATGTATTGTTACCCATCAATATATGAGGTGAATTACAAGGCTCAAAAGAAGAGAACATGTCCATAGAAGATGCCATTTGATGAGATGCCCTTGAATCAAGAAGCCATCTATGAGATGCAAGACTTGTAGAGGCCAAGAGTGCTTGTCCTTTCATCTTGTGTAGCCTAGAAGTAGATCCTGTGTCCTGTGACTTAGATGAAGATGATGGAGTTGCTGATTGAGATGCAAAAGAAGAAGTAGTAGACACTGATGAGGGAAACTTAATGTTATTCTTTTGAAGAAGGTGTGTCAGTTCATCAATCTTCTTATTATAACATCTATGCTCATCATGTCCTAACCTTTTACAATATGCACATTTTGACTTCTTCTTTTAGATGATTCCTCTTTAGAAGAGGATGTGGACTCAAGAGTGCTATGTGAAGGAGAATCTTTACCTTGCTCATTAGACTTGGGAGCCTTGTTTTGCTTCTTACCTTTGCCACTTGAATCCTTTGTCTCCTTTGCAACAAGAGCATGAGATCTAGAAGACTTCAATGTGCCCATGTGTACCAACTTTGCTTGTTCCCTTGTGAGTTGAGCTGCAAATTCATCAAGAGAAGCAATTTTGTATGCATTTCCAAGAGCATCCATTGTAGCATAGAAAGTAGAAACAAACACTGAATAATCAGGACCAAGCTTAGCAAGAATAGAAAGTATCAACTGTTCATCCTCTTTAGTGACCCCACAATTAGATAACTACAATATAAGAGAATTGAGCTTAGAGAAAATGTCTTGGACATTATCAAAATATGAAGGATTAAGACCCATGATTTCATTCTCCAACTTAAATTTCCTCATCTTATCTGGCTTACTAAAGAGACTCTCTAAAGTATTCCAAGCTTCATTAGGATGAGTGCAAGATGCAACATGATATCTAAGATCTGGAGAAATGGACAACTTCAAAGTACCAAGAGCTTCATCCCTTCTATCAAGCCATTTTATTTTCTCTTTTGCTCCTGGAGGTTCTGGATCTTGACCAAATGTGATTCGTTGCAACTTTGATTTTAACAATAACAACTCCATTTGAGATTTCCACTCATGATAGTTATATGGAGTTAGAATTACAACTTTTGTCAAATCCATGATATAATGAGATATTACAAGAGAAGAAGAACAATTTTCCCTCACAATACAAGATATCAACCCCTTTGTCCCAACAAGATTTTCACTTTTTTTGCAAATTTACAAGGAATCCCAAACTATCAAATCAGCTACAAACTAAAAATATGAAAATCTGGAAACAAATCTACAAAAAGTGCATGAGTAGATCTGAAGTGCTCCTCAATACCTTTCCAATGCTGCAAATTTGGAGAAAATCAGAGATCGGAGTGCAAAGATATGAGCTTGAAAGCATAAAACGATGATCGGGCTTCAACCTGGAAAAAGAGGCACAAAACTGCAAAATCTCTATAAAATATCTACACAACTGAAAAATTCAGGTCTTCACCTTTCCGACGATATCTTGTTTCTGAAATTTCACCTCCATATGCAAAAGTTATGAAAAAATGAAAAAAAGGCCTATAAATAGGCACTTGGGGACAAATTTAGATAGTGCAATACTAAATAGGTGCAAAATTCGTGCACCCGCGGGCTAAAACTCGGCCATCCATATGACCATTGCAAATACAAGGGAAAAAAATAAAATATCCACCAGCTTATACAAGAAATCCTTCGGCCTTAAAATACCATGTCGACATTATATGGTCAGTATTTTGTTTTACAAAACAAACTATATTATTGGAAGATCCAATATTAAAACAAACCATGTAAAAGAAATCTTCCAAATATCAACGACCATACAATATAAAGGCAGGTTTTTGAATACAGACCTTAAATAAAAAGCATGCGATTTAAAGCTTCGTACATCGGCCTCTGCCGTCGAATCTACATCAGGGGTTTGGTGGCATAAGCTACGGGTACCATCCGTTTGGGCAGCGTACATTCTAGTTTGTAGGGTTGGAGTACCTCCTTCTGCATCGCCTGGCTAGAGGGTACGAAGGAGAGTGCTCAATATAAAGAAGAATAAGGGAAAATACATCCAAGAGGTGCATTAACTCCTACTACCCATAAAAGGTGGGAGGTTATCACCTACTTGGTAAATGACAAGACATGTGGCATAACCTCCTCAAGTGAAGACAGGAGAGAGGTGGCACATAAATCCAAAAGAGGGTGAGAAACCCAACTACCCCATAAACTACTTAGGTAAAAACAAAATAGTGGTAATGAGAGGTGGCACAACAAGCCAAAAGAGGATTTGTAACTCAACTACCCATGTGTGGGGAGAGAGTGACACATGTAGTTGTATTTTTCCACATGTCCTCACATTACCACATCTAATAAACCTAAGCAAGCTTAAATAATATGTGTAGGAAAAAATAAATACCCCAAACATAAGGAAAATAAAAAACCTACACTAGCACCCCCCTTAAGCGTAGCTTAGGTGGGTGAAAAGATGGGTCTGTAGGAGTAAAGGCAGGCCTGGAGGGCAAAAAGCAAAGGCCGATGACAGAGAGATTTACCGGTCGATGATGATGTGACCCGTACCCTACCTGGAGGATGGTACCTTGACGGGGCCAAAAGCTCTGCAAAAATAAAGATCTCTTACTGCTAATGACGATAAGGTACGCGGACAGAGGAATATACCCAGGCACTGATGTCTTTGTAGCCGATTTGACCACAAGTGGCTTCAATGCATGCCAACAGGTCAGCGACAAACTAATTGGTCATAGACTTCGTACACTAGTCGGGCAATAAATGTCCCGCAGATAAGAGAGCCCGACAACAATACAAAAAATTGCAGATAATTTTTGCCGGATTAAATAACAAATATTCCCAAATATATTTGCCTGAATACAAAATTTTGAATAGCCAGACAATAAAAAATTTTCCCCAAAATTTATGACAAATACCGCAGAAAATATTTTACTTAAAATATTTTTTTGCAAAAATTGAAAGATCATACCACTTGGGAAGCTGTCCCAGCAAAAAAAATTTGCCTCAAAAACAACTTTACCCAATATAGGTGAATTTACAGTCAAAATTCATCTGTGGAGCTTTCTAATCTCAACCACGAGGTCCTTGAAATCCCAATCTGCACCCAACAAAAATATTCAAGCCAAAATATCACCCTCAGATTTGGGAAGGAATCTGCAACACCTGGAGAGCTCTGATACCATGTAGGAGTTAATGGTGACTCCTCAACACCCCCAAGATCAGTTGTGACCAAAACCACTTCCACAAGAGAGAGAATGGAAAGAAAGCTTGCTTCACAATGCAAGATTGATTAATGGTTGATTACAAATGTACATGAGATGCCTTGCTTATGTAGGCAAGGTTGAGAGATAGGAATAAACATGATGTTGATAAATGTCATGATCCTATGACATGAGACAACCAACAACCTAATCACCTAGGAAATGATGCATCCTAGCTAGATAAGATAAGTTCTAGATAAGCCAACTAAGCCTTCTAGAAAGAATCTTTTACCTAAGTAAACTTAACCATGCGAATATGTCCCCTAATTACCTAGTGAATGAATAAGCTAGGTACAAGACAATTATTCACACCAACAATTGTTGTAAAGAGAATTTTTAGATACTTGAAGGGGACGTTTTATTTTGGCCTATGATATCCTAAAGAAGATGATCTTACTTTGAATGCCTTTACTGATATTGATTGGGTAGGAGATGTGAATGATAGGAAAAGTACTAGTGGTGGAGCATTTTCTTGGGTAAGAAGCTGATTTCATGGTTAAGTAAGAAGTAGAATGTCATTTCCTTATCTACTATAGAGGCCGAATACATTGCTACTACTAGCAATTATACTCAAGTCTTGTGGATGAAGTAGATGTTGAAGGATATTAGAGTTGTGTATGATGAACTGATAGCTATATTCTATGATAATTCAAGTGCTATTAAAATTTCTAAGAATTTGGTCATGCATTCAACGACAAAGAATATATCTATTAAGTTTCACTTTTTGAGAGAGAAGGTAAGTGAAAAGGAAGTCAGACTAGAGTATGTGGCTACTAAGGAGTAGATTGCAAACATCTTTACTACATTGTTGCCTAAGGATACTTTTGAGTATCTTAGAGGGAAGTTAGGGGTGATTACCCCTCCTAATTAGAACTAAGGATGCATCGCATTGCATCATTTTGTGCATTTCATAGTCATATCTTATTTCATATTGATGTTGTGGTGGATGCTACTCAGGGGGAGTAGTCAAATGTTTAGATGCTCAAATATGTGGTGAAGAATTCACGTGGAGCTTAGAGATCTTTGTCATTGATTTCAAATGGGGAGAAGAGTCATGTAAAAAATTGGTGATTATATGGGAAAAAGAGCCTTGTGGGGAGAAGATCATGTGAAAGAGTTGAGGAGAAAATGAGTCAGATTCTCAGAGGAAGAAAGTGTCAAGAGTTAGTTGCATTGATGGTGTTTTTCAGATCATGTGTTGCCATCAAATCCAAAGGGGGAGATTGTTGGATGTTGTGATTATGTTTTTGATATTTGGTTGTAATTTATGTCAATACTATTAGCATTAATTCATTTAAAGTGGTATATGTCAAGGATATTGAGAAAATTGTAATGGAATAAGTTGTAGGTTGTCAATGGTGAAGTGAAGTTCAATATGTTGGTAAGTTATATATGTTGATGATTAGAGGTTGTGGACTAAAGGGTTTGTTGTTGAGTGTATCTAGTTTATCCATGTTGAGTTTCAGAGATCCGTGTAAAGATTTGATAAAGTTATGAAGATTTTTATTCTGATAGTTTTTCTATTGCTTCAGTTGGTGTTACTAATTGAAGATGATGCTATTTCAGCTAGTTCAATTGCTACAAATGCTTCTCTAGTGATTCGTGATGTTTTTTGGTGTTTCTAGATTGTGCTCTATCTTGGTTGCACATCCACATTGATCGTTGTTCTCGTGGTTGGCGATTTTCTCTTGCGTGTTCATGTTTTTCTTATTCCTAGCTAACATGGTGTTTGTAAGGTAAAATCACAAAGTTGTGTCACACTTTCAGCCAACTTATCAACACAACTAAATTTAAGTATTTCTAACCAAAAATCAATTTTGGTTAAACATATGATCTAGTAAGATTCATTCTAGCTAAGTTAGATGCTTCTACAACTTTTAAAACTAAAATTATTGGCTAAAAATATATGGAGCACCACTTTGAGTCCAATTTATCAAAAAATTAAAATTATTTGAAAAACTTGAAGTTTAAATAACTCCTGCTAATGTAAATAACATTTTAAAAAAATATATAAAAATACCCTTTTTGTAGATCCATAAGTGTAGTTTGTAAAAATATATTTATTTTAATAGTTTAATTATTTTTTATTTTTATTAAAAGTAGGTTATCATCACAAAACATTAGGTTGATTACTATGTAAAGGAAAAATACTAAAACTTATTTAAAAAATTGAAAAAAAATATGATGCACTAGATAAAAGAATCTATTTTAAGATGGTATTTGTTTTTTCCATTTTAGATACATATTTAATATAAAAGTTGACGTCTGATGAAAATAGTTGTTTTTTGATTCACACACATTTAAATATTTATTTAAAAATATCCATTTATCAAAATTGGAAAAAAAAAATATTCATGCACTAAAATTTCAAGTTATAAATACACACAAAATTTGAAAGAAAAAAAAATACTATTAAAAGCTTGACATGCCATACAACTTCATTTTTTAGCATTTTATCAGCAACTAAATTATAGTTTTAATTTATTAAAAAATAGTTTAAAATTTTATTTTTTTAAAATAAATAAATACAAACATAAAAAATACTGAAAAATACATATTTCACTAGTTTACATCATTTCAAAATTCAAAACTTATATGCCACTTTTTAGTGATTCAAGTTTAAAAATTGGATAAGTGTTGGCCATTTCCTTTATAAAGTGTGACACAACTTTGTACTTTTACCCTGTAGCATGTTGTGGATCTTCGAGGAGAAATTAATTGAAGTGTTTTCATGTTGGAAATGTTGATTCAATTCTTCACTAAGTTGTGGCTGACCTTGGTTGATTCGTGTTAATAATCATTAATGTTTTTGGGCCTAACTTTTATATTCATTTTATTATTCTTGTTGAAGCTGACATGTAGCTCGATGAAATTTCTTGTTGCAGATATATAAGAGAGAGATTGTTTGTTGGAATTGAAGTATGCTATGGTGTTTTTTTGTGTGTGTGTGAATAATGATCTAAATTATTCAAAGGTAGAACAGACTGTGAAGAAGAGTGAAGAAGAGTGAAGAAGAATGAAAAAGTGTTCATGTGCTTAACGGGAACTATGATCAAGTATTAGCATATTCTATTTTATTAGTTCAAATCCCTATGGATGTAATCTAATTTTTTCTATAAGATAGTGTGTCTTCCTTGGGTAGTTAGCCTTGTTGTAATTGAGTAGTGAGCTCTAGGAAGTGTTTCTAAATGCATGTGCATTCCCCATATTTAATTATTTATACTTTTAATAGGGTATAATCATGTGGATGATGTCCACTATGGTTTTTCCCCCAACAAGGTTTGCACGTAAAAATCCTTGGTGTTATGTGTGTCTCTAATGTGTTGATGATTTATGCTTTCACTATTATTAATCAGATCTGAGAATAAGGTTAATAAGTTGAATACATTTTAATTTTTGAAGAAAATTGATTCACCCCCCTCTCAATTGTCTGCCCTTGTGTTGCCAACAATTTTTCTAGTGGTAAATAACTACTTTTATTGAGTTGAATAATATAAAGAATATAGGTTGTATTTTTTATCTAATAGAATTTTCACATGTTTGTCCTAATGTAGGTATTATTCATTGGAGGAGGTGATGGTGGGCTTCCTCATGAGGTTTGTC
The DNA here is from genome assembly GCA_007258455.2 of Sequoia sempervirens. NCBI lineage: Eukaryota > Viridiplantae > Streptophyta > Pinopsida > Cupressales > Cupressaceae > Sequoia > Sequoia sempervirens. The sequence goes on along the minus strand of VDFB02058242.1, from coordinate 613,165,280 downwards.
AACATAATTTGATAGAGAAAATTGATACATGTGAAATTGATGGGATGGTTGTAAATGTAAGTACTTTGAATGCAATCTTCATGTAGTAACTCCAAGATTGAGACTAATTGATCAAATGGTGGGTTGGGACATGATGAATTTATGGTTGGTTTTGAGAGAACATCAAACCTTGATTCAATAGGATTTATTTGCAATTTTGGTGTATGATTTGTTGAATTTTCAAGTTTATTGTTTATGTTTTCTAAACTGTATGTCTTGTACCATGCCTAGAATGGCAAGAGCCTTCTTTTCATCATGGTGGACGAGAAATAATAGATTTTTTGAGCAGAAAGATGAAAGAAATAAGGATGATTAGGTTAAATTTACTAAATGAAAATTATGGTTTATGTATTGAGAGAACTTTGGAAAATAATTATGACCTAACCATGCAAGATGGGATATCCTTGAAAAGGATATCAAGTTAGAGGTGGACTATATAGGTATTTTCTTAGTGACCAAATAGGTATAGGGGATAAATTCATGAATAGATACAATGGAAATCACTGTACTGAAAGAGAAAATATACATGTAGCCTTAGAGAAGAGGATTTTCAAGGGTGGAAATAGACCAGAGAAAGAATTTAGCTCAATTATATTGAGTCGACTATAAACAAGGAAAAATGAATTTTGCTAAATGTTCTTCAAATATTAATCAAATTGATATGGCTTCAACTAACCAAATCAGCATGATAATTTTGGAGACCTCTCCATGGCCATTAAATGCAAGTAGAATGTTTAATTATCCATCAATCTTGGAGGTGTTATAGTGTTTGGAAACTTAATGATATTTTGAAGGTCATGAAGGTTCTATTCCTATAAAGATTTCACACTTTTTAGATTACCAAGTTAAATTTATTTTCGAATTTATCCTAAAACATCAAGGTTGATGGATATTCAGAGAGCATATGGTCAATTATTCATATTTTAGTCAGTGATTACATCATAACTATTTTATTTACTCTTCATATTGCTTTTGTATTTTGAATTGGGAGGTTAGAAATGTTTACAAAGGTTGAAAAAGGTGAGTTGCATCATTCAATTTCAAAATCCTTTGACTTTAATGCATTTTATTTGATGGTAGGATATATATAATATCTTTGAACACCTCTAATCAAAATATCTAAACTAGATAGGAATATCTTCATTATAGAAGAAATGTATAGAGAAACCATAACATGAATTTGTATGCCAAAGTACCTCTCAACCACACTATTTTATCTTTTATTAAATTTTTCTCAAAAGAACTTGGGAACCAAACACCACAAACACATTCTCATCATCTATAACACAACTAAAAAAAATAAAATACAAAAAACTAACTACACAAATTCTTTTCAAAGCAATACTAGAGGTTGACACTAGTGACACTATTAATGACAACATAATGGAACTAATTTGAAAAGCATCACCAAAGTTAACATAAGCTTCCAACAATATTTCCATAAACCTATTGACATTAATGCTATAACACAAACTATTCATGCTTCTAACAACATAAGGATGATAACATCAATGACAACATAAACTTCCAACAATATCTCCCTTTGGTATTGATGGCAACACATGATGTGAAAAACCATCAACAATAGAAACAAAATGTTTGATCACCAACACATACATTGTACACATTAGTCCACATTGCTCCATTTTTCACTTTCTCTTGCTTCCCCTTTTTGCATAATGGTTTTTGGTTAAATCTCTCCCACTTTGACACCATGGGAAAAGGGAAACATACTTGCTTCTCCCCCCTTTATCAACCATACATAAATCTATTCTTTAATTTTTCTAAAAATTCCTTTTCTTTTAAGTATGTGCATTGTTTTCTTTTAAGTAAAGCACCTACCTACTACACAATGAGAACACTTACTCCCCCTAACTGTAACAACCAATAATGTTACTATCTACTCCTCCTGAGAGGTAGCCACCAACATTAGTCCAAAACAAAGAACAAATCTTTAGATCCATTGGATTGATGCATATACTTATATATCTAGTTTAAAGGATGGAAATAACCCCTAACTTCTACCAGAGATACTCAAAAGTATCCATAGGAAGAGCCTTATTGAATATATCTAAAACTTGATCCCTAGTAGGAACATATTCCAAATTTACTTTATTCTTTGCAACTTTATCTCTCAAAAAGTGATTTTGGATGGAGATATTTTTTTTCCTTGAATGCATTACTAGATTATTCAAAATGTTGATAGCACTTGTATTATCACAAAAGATAGAAATTGGTTCATCATATAACACTCTGATATCCTTCAAGGTTTGCTTCATCCATAGCAGGTGAGTGCAACAAGAAGTTGTTACAATGAATTTTTCCTCTGTAGTAGATAATGAAACTAAATATTTCATTTTTCTTAGTCAAGATACCAATCTACTTCCAAGAAAGAATGCACCGCCACTTTTATTTTTTCTTTCATCCACACAACCTTCCCATTCTACCTTTGTATAAGCACACAGAGAGAATTCAGTATCCTTTGGATACCACAAGCCATGTTTCAGAGTGCCCTTGAAGTACTAAATATTCTCTTCACTACTCCCACATGTAACAATCTGGGATCTTAAAATATAGCTCCACAAGAGAAAATGCATGTATGATATCTAGTCTAGTAGTAGTTAGGTATAGTAATCCTCCAATCATTGATATATACTTTCTCTAATCATTCTTGGGGGATTCATCATTTCTGCTTAACTTGCAATGAGTAACCATAGGTGTACATACCAATTTAGATGCTTCCATTCCAAACTTCTTCAACATTTCCTTGATATAATTTGACTATGAATGAATATACATTTTTCTGTCTAATTGATTCATAGTACTTGAGGAAGAATTTTATCTTCCCAAACATGGAAATTTCAAACTCATTATGCATTTTTCCTCCAAATCTCTTATACATAGCTTCATTCCCTTCAAAGATTATATCATTAATATATACTGTAACCACAATCAAGATTTGATCTTTTTCAGCTTTGAAAGATAAATTACTAAATGTGGTACCTTTATTGAATCATTTTTGTAATAAGTACCTAACCAATGTTACATACCAAGCTCTAGGAGCTTGCTTGATTCCAGAAAATTTGTTCTTCAATCTACATACCATATTAGGTTTATTTGATAACTAAAATACTTCTAGTTGTTCAATGTATACATCTTCTTCCAACTCACTATTCAAGAATGTAAACTTCACATCCATTTCATAAACATTAAAATCCTTATATGTTGTAAAATCCAAAAACATATTAATAGCTTCCATTCTTGCCATTAGGGAAAATGTCTTCAAAAAATTAATTCCTTCCACTTTTTAATGGCCTTTGTACACAAGCATTTCCTTTTTTATCACCACTTACCCACTCTCATTTATTTTTTTATAGAACACCCAATTAGTTCCAATCACATTCTTGTTTATTGGTCTTGGGACAAGTTCCCAAGTCAAATTTTTCTCAATTTGCATCATTTTTTCTTCTATAGCATTGATCCAATATTAATCTTTGCATGTTTCAATCAGTATTTTAGGTTCAACTTTGGAAAGTAAACATATATTTACTTGTTCTATCATTGTAGTCCTTCTTGTCAGTACACCTTTTATTTTGTCACCACTGATCTAATCTTCAAAAATATTCTTCTACACATACTTAGGAGTCTTAGGGATCCTTTTTGGAGCTTCTTCATCTTCAATATTTACTTCTTTCTCTTTACCTTTGTCTTTTTATTCTTCTTTGCAAGAGGATGCATCTAATTCATATCAATCTGTCATCATTAAACTTTAATTTATGTATTCACCCACTTTCACACTTGCACTTTCTAAAATATTTTTCAATCTTTTTTTGTTGCATTAGTAAGCTTTGATTCTTGTATAATATCAAAGAAAGATGCCTTCATTAGATCTTGTATCAAACTTTAATATGTTCTCTTCATCTCTTCTGATGTAACATTTACTTCCAAATACTTTGAAATATTTGACAGTAGGAGTCCTCCCATACCACAATACATAAGGAGTCTTTGAACTATTTTCCCTTTCTCGTGCTTTATTATGTATGTAAACTATAGTATGAATTTCTTCTCTCTAGTAAATTTTTGGTAGGTTTTCCTCTTTCATCATTGAATTTGTAGTTTCCCAAATAATCCCATTTTTCCTTTCAATCACTCTATTTTACTTAGGAGTCCTAGGGGTAGATAAATACCTCTATATTCCATGAATTTCACAAAAAAATGTTAAACTCATTAGTGGCGAACTCTCCATCTATACCAAATCTTAAACATTTTATGTTCATATCCATTTCATTCTCAATCATAGCTTTGAATTCCTTAAAATTATCTAGAGATTTTGATTTTTCTTTGAGAAAAGTAACCCAAATCATTCTTGAATAATCATCAATTACTAGCATGAAATACCTATCACCTTGAAAAATTCTTAATCTAGTAGGTCCACAAATATATGTATGCACCAACACCAAAGGACTAGTATTAGACTATTCTTTGACTTTGAATCTATTTCTAGCTTTCTTCCTAACCTGAAATTCTTTGTAGACAACATTGATTGGCTTTGTAATCTTTGGAAAATATCTCACATGTTGAATTTAACTGATCCTCACTAGGCTATCAAAACTTATGTGACATATTCTTCTATGCAATAGCCAACTTTCATTGGTTTGAGTCATAAAGAAATGACCATCAACACCTTTGAGCTGATAAAAATTTCCATTTATCCTTCTTGGATAAAAACAACCATAATTTTGGAGCCTTTTTTGATCTTATAACCATCATTCTGAAACACAAGTTTATATCCTTTGCTACACATTTGTCCTACACTTAAGAGGTTATGTTGAAGACCTTTAACATAAATAACATTAGTTGTACTATGCTTTCCATAAAAAATGGTAGAACCTTTTCCATATATCTTATCAATTGTATCATCACCAAACTTAACAAGACCTCCAAATTTATCATGTTTAACAATCCTACTCTTTTCATGGGTTATATGATTTGAGTATCCACTATCAATGATATAGTAGTTCTTCTCCTTTCTAGGATGAAAATTAGTCACCATAGTTCCTTCAACATTATGACCTCTCAGAGTTAGTGTAATTAGTTCTAGAGAACTTTCCTTTATACATCTCTCAAAGTTGGAAGAATTAGTTCCAACATTTAGAGCCATTAACAAGCTTTCATTGTCTTCATCATCTAGATGATCAAATTTATCATAAGATACATTGGCATCTTCTTTAAAATAATAACTTCTCTTAATCGATTTACCTTTATTCTGCATATTTCTATCATTTGAAGCTTTGGTTGGACATCTTGAACCATAATATCATTTTAAAATTGAAACATTTGAAAGGTAGCTTACCTCTATATTTTCTGGTTCCCTTTTTTAGTCTTATCACATTTTTTTCTTTTGCATCATCAAGATCCTCTTGATCTAATTCATCATTCTTTTCTAATTTGCTAGCTTTGAAAGAAATATCATTCTTTGCATCACTTGGACTAAAATGTCTAAGTTCAAAAGTATATAAAGCACCATACAACTGATCTCTAAAATACTTGATTAAATCCTTAACTTCTTCAATATAAGAAACTTTATGACTATAGGTTTTTGGAAGAGTTCTCAGGGTGATCCCACAAAGTTGGTTTACAATTGTTAGGAGATTCTAATTTTTGTTGAAATCACATTATTTTAGAAAATATAATGATTTAAGCCTTAATATTTTCCATTTAAAGCATTCCAATTGAAGAGGGTTTGATCAAACTACCTTATATCAAAACCCCTTGGATAGAACCCCACTAGTTTTAAACCATACCTATAACAGAGTTTCCTTTACACCTATCAAAATAATGATAAAAAACAACTTTTGATTTACCTTTTGGGGGATCAAATGAATTCAACTAAAATTTATTTTTTGTAAGTATGTATTCCTTATTATAAGCTTCCCAAAAAGTATAATTTTAAATAAATTTAATTTTATTATTATATTTATTTTTTATTTCTTGCAAATGTAGGTTTTTATTGAAAATCAAGCTCTTTGTTCTACACATAAGGAAATATAGAAGATTATTAAAAAAATTGAAAAATATGAGTGCAACCGATATTGAATTCCTTGATCCAACAAGAAAAAATTAATTTTGATATATACAAAAAATGTTATGTGTTATATAATCCACCTATATCTGAATTGTAATTGGTTTGACTTTGAAACTTGATTAAGGAAAAAATATTCAATAAAACACTATGAAACCAATTGGAAGCACTAGCTATTGTAGTTACAAATCTAAATTCCAAAAATTTAGAATTTGATCCTTCATGGAAAAAAATTATGTGTTATATGGTGAGCATCACTCCTTAAAAATGATGTTTACTGAAAAAAATAGTTTTTAAAGGAGATGGAAAAAGAAGTGCAATCTGATTACAATTTTTTTGAAAAAAATATATTTAGAATCTACAGAAAAAATGCCACAAATCACTAGTTTGCATCATCTTCAAATTCCTCATGGTTTAGCTGCTATAGGTGCCCAAGGTGAAGATTTAGTTAGGAAAAAATCAGTTTCGTGTCCAATTTGGCCAAAAATTGTAAACTAGTATTGTGGGATCACCCCTCAATACCTTCTTTACCACTTCATCTTCAACAAGTTTTCCACCAAGACCTCTAATGTAGTTGAAAACTTCATCCACCTTTTGCATGTAGCTTGTGATATTTTCATCTTCTAATATTTGCATGTTTTCAAATATGATCTTTAAATTCTACATCTCTTTTGGCTTGACCTTATCATCTCCTTCATACATACTTTCTAATCTTTTCTAAATCTCGTTGGTAGGCTTAAGATTCATAAACTTCACAAGTTCTATTTTAGAAATACCACTAAAAAGATCATTATTTAATTTAGGAGGGAAAGTGAATAATTAAAAAAATTATTTAACTATAGAAGAAGAGGGAAAAGTTTGACTTTTAATTAAAATAATTGGAAACAGTTAATTAGAAATTGGAGGAAAAGACAAATTAGTAAATAATTAAAATAATTATTTATTAGTGGAGGGAAAAATGGGTAATAATTAAATAAAATATAATTTATATAATTTTGGAAAAAATAGCTAATAAATAATTAAATAATTAAAATGAGAGTTCATTTAATTCTAGAGTGAAATGATTAATTAATGATGTAATTAAATAAATATTAATTTATTTAATTAATCAACTAAGAATTAAAATAATTAAAATGACAATTCATTTAATTCTAAAGTGAAAGGATTAATTAATGACATAATTAAATAATCAAAGGCACAATAGAAAAGAGGAAAATGGCAACAAATAATTAAAATGAGAATTAATTTAATTCAAAAGTGAAAGGATTAATTGATGATGTAATTAAATAAATATTAATTTATTTACTTAATAAAAGGTAGAATATAAAAGGGAAAACCAATTAATTAAATAATTAAAACTATTTATTTAATAGAAGAATATAACTTTAGACAATAATCAAATAATTAAAATTATTCAATTATATAGAGAAGGAGAATTGATGAGGAAAATGATGTTCCCAGGCTTAGGATATTACTTTGTAAAATTCCATGGCTACCCTTTAGCCAACAACATGGATGATAATCAATATAGCATGATTAATAATTACTGTTCACTAAGATGATAAGCACCTTTTTTCTAAAATAGATTTATCAAGGAATATGGTTAAAGGGGGTCAATTTCTCATAGAATTTGAATGTAGGTGTATTTATCAAAAGGAAATTAAGGCACAAATCTATTGACCATTTTGCTAATAATTCTTCCCCTTTCATATCACTTGATCTAAAAGCCTCTAGTAATGAATAAACTCTAATGATTAATGTTAATAATTCATAGAAAATATTTTGTAATGGATCGTAATGCAAGGTAAGGTTAGGGTTACCATTGTTCTATTTCTTAACTTAGAATCACTATATATCCTTTAAATCATTTATCCTTAATTTTATAATATTTTCAAATATGAGGGCATCATAGTTGAGATGCATGTTGCAGTTCCATTTTCATTTTTACTTTTTACATATATAGTTGCACTCAATTAGTGAAATAGCATATTATGGGTGCCTATTATGTTGAGGAAAAATGGATATCCCCATTGACACTATGGAGTGATTTAAATATTTCTTAGATTACAATCTATATTTTCCTACCATTACTGATGTGTGTTCTTTATCTATTGTTATATCATACAATTTGGAGGACTTAGGAAAATAGTATTCAAATTTTGTGCTTCTTTTGACTCATGTTCCATTTCTACAAGTTCTCTAAAAATATTTATATTTCCATTTACAAAAAAGTAAACTACTATAGATATTATTTTGTCTAATGTATTATATTTTCATAGTTATAATGTTATTCTTCATTGTTCACCCATGATAAAGTTTAATTTTACTCTCCAATAGGCACATTTGAACAATTATTGAGGATATTCTATTGTAAAAAAATTAGTTCAAAAGTTCATTCAAATCTGATATTATTCAAAAAAATCAAGAATACCCTAATTCTCAATGTGCTTCTACACAACAATTCCTTAACAAATTTCATATTTAGTATTAATTATCTACACTCTATTATTTATAATAAATAGACAAATATATTGCAACATATAAAAACTGCATGTTCCTTTATATTTGCTACACTCAAAATACTTCATCAAATATTTTCCTTATTAATGTATAAAGCATGTAGATGATCAAGATTATCCACATCATCATCATAATAAAAGATATTCATCCCCTTTTATAAAAGATCAAGATTCTATGATTATTTTTTAAAAAAATTAGCATCTTTAACATCTAAAAAAATTAACATTTTTAACATCTAAAGCTATACTAATATATTTATTTTTATATAATTGTTTAAAAAAATTACCATCCATACCATAGATCCCAACAAGTTGCATAATGTGATATATTTTAACAAACTGAAAGGGATTTGCTCAAGCCATCCATACCATAGATCCCCACAAGTTACATAGTGAGATAGATTTTAGCTAACAGAAAGATACTCACTTGAAACAAAACCATAAATGTTGCAAGTATGAACAGCATATTTTTTATTACTTCAAGAATACAACCTACAATATTCCTGAAAAGCCTCTCCTTGTCACTAAACATATACAATAGAAAAATAAACTAGCACAATGACAATACTTACCAAAAAAACAAAAAAACTTAGAAATTGAGGAAACGCAGAAAGATGAGTTTGATAAGACCCTTGAAGACAAAATAATCCTCACCGTCATTCCTTATTCATGACACTCACCATTTACATCATTATATATACTAGAAAGATAACAGATAACACAAGAATATTAAATTTCTCATATGATACAATAACATACAAGTAACACGAAAAGAAATGGATCGAATGATTGACATTAATCCAAAATATTTAGATCAAAAACACCAACACATGCCTGTGCCATTATTCAAAACTAACAGATCAAACAATGAGATTTATCAACAAATGCATTGACACATTTGTAATCGATATTAAAGATATTCATCAATGACATTTTTGACAGAAAATATCAGCGCAGGTGATACCTAATAATTTAAAATTATATCAGTTTTGGACAAAAGTAATCTTTGAGATGCATCTTCACAAAACAATTCAAAGAAAACATACAGTAGTCGCTTGCCTGAAATATTGTCAACTTATCACCCTAATTAACAGCTTAAGTCCAGCGGACCAGGAAAAAACAAACTCTTTAAGTTCTTGAAACAAAGTTAATTAGAAACAAAACCAATTACGATGCTTATAATATCCAGATTTAGTCAAAAGCCCATTGATTTTGACGCTTGATTTCTTCCTCCTCTTCAGGAGTGTAGTCATTCTCTATGTTGAATATCTTTCGGATCTGCTGTGGGCTTTTCTCCTTAATCCTGTCTGCCACAGCTGTGCACGTCAAGTCCAGAAGATTGTTTATACCCATATACTTGGCAGCCATAATTAGATCGAAAAGGGTAGCCAGATCCACCTGCACGAACTCCTGCTCCCACTTCTTCACATCCTCCTCCGAGATAGAGCTCTTGCCTTCGTTGGGCTTGGCGGCATGCGGATGATACTCGCAGTACTCGATCACCTTCGCCAGAATGTTGCTGGAAATGTTGTCCAGTGGCACGGCGGTCTCCATGGCCGTGTCCTCCATGACGTTCTTTACGATCTGCGACTGCACGGCCACGGCATGCTCTACCTCGAATATCTCGCCATCCGAACTCTTCAATCTCACCTTACACTCCTTCGCCATGGATGAATTGGGATTGCTTGCCATGGTTGTATTGGGGGGAATCTTACGGAGGCGATTGAAACAGGGACCTACAAAAACCGTTGGCAAACTGGTTGTTGGATCTTGTATATATATATGGTTTTGTTTAGTTTTGTTTGGAGGTGGTTATGTTTTAGGGTTTTAAAATGTGCCGACTCTTTCAACTTTTTTTCAATATTTCATGTTTGCTTAAGCTTAGAGGTGTAACTACCTCTATATTTTCACATTTGCAAATCTCCTTGTAGAAACTAACCCTACTCAGCTAATTTGTATTTAGTATTGTAGAATAGGGTAAAATTAAGGTGAAAGACATGAATCGATAGTATCAACCATCAAATATACAAAATTCAAGTTCTAAAGACTTCAATCAAACAATGAAGCACAAATGAACATAGAAACACAAAATAAATAAACAATAATACTGGATTAAACAATAATACCTTGATTCTTATGCCACGGTTGAATCACCTTCATTGCTCTTCTCCATTTTTCTTTTATATGTCAAAGATAGTGGATGTAGTTAGTGTCAAAATGGAAGGGATGGGTTTCTTTTATAGTAAACTAAATTTGAATGAAGGGCTAAGAATAAATGATGAAGATCAATGGATGAGATTGCTTTGAGAAGCAAGGAAATAGGGTTAGGGCAAAAATAGGGTTTAGTTAATGATGGACGATGAAGATTAAAAGTTAATAAAACCTTATCAAGGGTGGAGGTTAATTGAGATAAGAGATAAGATTTGACCCAGAAAAAGAGGTGGCTAGAGTAAATTAAATAATTATTAAATTATTTAATTTAGGAGGGAAAGTGAATAATTAAAAAAATTATTTAACTATAGAAGAAGAGGGAAAAGTTTGAATTTTAATTAAAATAATTGGAAACAGTTAATTAGAAATTGGAGGAAAAGACAAATTAGTAAATAATTAAAATAATTATTTACTAGTGGAGGGAAAAATGGGTAATAATTAAATAAAATATAATTTATATAATTTTGGAAAAAATAGCTAATAAATAATTAAATAATTAAAATGAGAGTTCATTTAATTCTAGAGTGAAATGATTAATTAATGATGTAATTAAATAAATATTAATTTATTTAATTAATCAACTAAGAATTAAAATAATTAAAATGACAATTCATTTAATTCTAAAGTGAAAGGATTAATTAATGACGTAAATAAATAATCAAAGGCACAATAGAAAAGAGGAAAATGGCAACAAATAATTAAAATGAGAATTAATTTAATTCAAAAGTGAAAGGATTAATTGATGATGTAATTAAATAAATATTAATTTATTTAATTAATGAAAGGTAGAATAGAAAAGGGAAAACCAATTAATTAAATAATTAAAAGTATTTAATTAATAGAAGAATATAACTTTAGACAATAATCAAATAATTAAAATTATTCAATTATATAGAGAACGAGAATTGATGAGGAAAATGATGTTCGTAGGCTTAGGATATTTTTCAGTGTTTGCAAGTGTCATATTCTATGACAATTCTAATAGTTCTATTTCTTGAATAAGATTATGGGTAGCTTTCATTTATTAGAGAGATAATTAGTAGCACAAATTTCATGTCTTGTCTTAATTTTAAATAAATATCAATTTCTAATTTTTCTACTTGTACCTATAGACTCCTATATTTGGACACTTAAGTTATCCAAATTTATCCCTTTTCATCTAAACATCCCCTTATCCGCATTAATTAAGTAATATCAATATTATTTAATGAATACCTCTAAAGTTCTTCTAATCCCTAAGGTATCTAGTTAAATAATTAAATACCTTCTCCCTTTCATCAAATGAATTAAATAAATATGGCATTTATTTAATTCCTCATATGTTACATCCTCCATCATTTTATCTAATCCTAATTATTCTTCTAATCTCAGCATTAGGATGTGTCACATCCTCCAACTTTTGCAAGTTGGCCTCTAATCTCTCTTAGCCACCTAACCCTCCTCTAATCCTTCATCAACTAGCCTAATCAACCTCTCAAGGAAATTTTAATTCCTTTTATCCTTCCAATGAATATTAAATAATTTTTTCTCTTCCCCATGTGATCTTTGACTTGTCACATCAAGTCACATGTGAACTTTTCCTAATCTCCCACTTGCCTCTAATCTATCATTAATTTGTCTAATCAAGTACTTGCACAACCTTAATCACTTAATTAGGTCAACTTAATCTCCATGTCATGTGTCATAAGTCAACCTTATTAAAGGCTTTCTCCTTTTGGAGAAGGAACTCCATTCCCCATGTGAATTTTTAATTCACATTTAATCCCCCAATGCATTCAAAGGAATTTTAAATTCCTTCTCTCATTCCTATGTGGATATTTGAGGAATTTTTAATTCCTCACATGTCCTCTTACCCACATAGGGACAAAGACCTCCTTTATGAGGAGATCTTGTCCAATCCCAAGGTATTATGAAGTACCTCCATGTCATGTACTCTCTTTCCAACTCATGTATACATCACCCATTTCAAGCCACTTCACATGCCACATGTCAAGATGTGGGGGCTTGTGAGTTCTCAACTCACCATAGCCCCACATCTTCACCTTGTTGGTTTAATTTCAACCATCCATTTCCCTAGATAATTCCAAAATCTCAATAAATACCCCCTCTTTTCTCTCATTTTAGGGGAGATCATATATGCTAGCCAAACTCTTACAAAATTTTCTCTTGAGCCATACTTAGCCAAATTATTATACTTGTATCCATTTTCACTCATTTTCCATCCTCATCTCATCTCATAACTTGCATCTCTTGCCACCAAAGGAGCATAAAACATCAAAGATCAAAGGGGCAACCCAAAGGATAACTCAACAAGGTTAAATCTTTCATTTTGTTTAGTTAAGTTAATCATTAGGTCAATCTTGAGGTGTAGGGTGTTTGTAGTTGTTATTTGCACTATTTTGTTTGTTGTTCATTTTCTGACAAGTATTTTCACCCTATCCTAATACCATTTAACTATTATGAATGAAAACATAAAAGACTAATGATGCTGAGAAGTAAAGGATATTTTTAAGTAACTACGAGTATAGAGGAAAAACATAGAAAATATGTAGAGAAAACTAAATTATTTATCTAACACGATGAGGATTATGATTTATTATATTTTTTTATAGGGATATTAACCTTATCTTTTATATTAATTCTATTGGAGATGGAGAAAGGCAAAGTATTGAGTTGGAATAGGCGGGGAACTGTTGGATTCAAATCAAAGGCTATTGAAGAGGGCATTGAGGCAAACGATGATGAGGATGGGTGTTTACTGGGGGTGGCTAATCTTCTTCCTCAGGTGCCTCTACTAGTGTCATGGAAGATGTCCTTTTTGTGGGGGTTTTTATTCCTCCTATTGGTGCTGCATAGTCTATTTGGTCTGGGATTGCTCTCAGACTTCCTTCTTCTTTTGGAAGCCTTGTTGAGAGATAGAGTTGTGATCTAGAAATTGGGAGAAATTATTGAGAATGAAGTTGTTGTGGTTTCTGGCTCTGATGGTGTTACTGTTGTTGTTTGGGATGTTGTCTTTCTATTGTGTGTTGTTGGGTGGTTGGTGTGGCCTTTTTCTATTGAAATGGTTGTTGCCTTTGCTTGGGATCTCTTCTTCCCTTACTCACGGGAGGTGTGTGCCTTATCGCTCATGAAGAGGGGTCCAGAGGGGTCCAATTTTGGCCTCTTTTCTTTTTTTTTGGTTTTTTGTGAGTGTTCTTGGGAGACCTTCGGTGGTGTGTGTGATATTTAATGATGCGTTTGGCCCTTTGGGGGTGCTTTGGCTAGCCTTTGATCTCAATTGGAAATTTTATTTTGATGAGGAGATGGTTTTGGTTTTGATGAGGGTTTGACTCTTAGTGATTACTCCTCTATTTGGTGCAACAATAGAGGCCCTGTTGGAACTAATATTCCTCTATTTCTATGGTTATTGGCTGGGTTTTTTTCATGTTTATAATCAAGACCTAGATGTTCTGTTGTCAAAAGACTAGAAGGGGAGGTGGGTATTTATGGTTAGTTGGAGGGGTTCCCTTGTTCAGGTCATGGAAGTTGGTTGGTAGCCGCTTTTAGATGGGACCTTTATTTTTTTTGTGTCTACTTACTTTCTTCTCTAATTTATCTTGTGATAGAGGTGTTTTGTATAGCTCTTGTGGGATTTATTTTGGGTTTTCTATTTTTCCTGGATGGTGTGTTTTGTAGCCTTGGGTATTCTTTGAAACTTTTGCTTTTTTAGAGGCTTCTAGTTACTAGTGTGGAGATGTCATTGGGTGTTTTGGTTTCTCTAGAGTCTTTTTCTTGCTGCAGGCTGGGTGGTATAATCTCATGGCTCAGTGGTTTTTTTTTGGCCTACTACTTGTGGGTGTTGGTCTCTTACCAGGTGTTGTTAAAGGCTGTTATGTTTACTTTCTTTTTTGTTGTACTGGCCTTCTTCTTGGATTCTATGGAGGTGGATTCAACTCCTATGGAGGTGGAGCTAGGAGGTGTTTATCTCTTGCTTCCTCAGTTGTTGTTCATGTTAATGTGGATGCTTCTCCTAGAGAGGTGGAGGTTGAGGGTGCTAGAGTCTTTAGGTGGTAGTGGTCTCATTGTTCATGACACTTTCTCTAACAAAGGGGATCTCCTCCTTTTGAGGTGGATTTGGAGTTAGCTTCCTAGTTAGATCAGTGGCTTTGTCTCAAGTGGTCTGATGTAATCTCTAAATCCCCTATTGTGGTGGGGTTTTTGGAGTTGTTGGTGTCCTGCACCATTAAGTTGGTTATCTTTCTTGGCTCTACGGTGTCATCTATGAGCAACTAGTTTGTTGATGCCTGATAGATGTAGGAAAAATATTTATGTATCTAAGGGTTTGTAGTCTCGAGTAAAACCAGGTTGTTAAAGGGTTTCAGGACCTAGCTTGTTTGTAAGTTACAATGTGTGTAGTCATGTTAATCTTTTAGAGGCTATTATGGGGTTGCTATTGGTTTATGGTTTATATTATTTGCAGGTTTCTTTTCTATGATAGTTTGAAACTTCCCTTTAAAACCATTTTGTACTAGGTTTTGAGCCCCTTCAAAACCCATTTTTTGCCTCTAAATAAAATCCTTATCTTTTATATTGAGTGTTTAGATATTCCTAATTAATTTTAGATTAAGTTTGTTTGTTTATAAATAGGGTTAAAAATTTCATGATAGGTCATTAGTTATTGAATAAAATCATTAGTTTGAGTCCTAACAGTTTTTATATATTCCAAAACTTGATAATCTAAAATCATTGATATTGTAGTAAAAATAATGTCTAATTAAAAAACCACGCCTAATTGATCCTTAATATTATCTTCAAACTTGGTTTAAACTATTCAATCTTTTCTTCTAGGTTTTATGCAACAAGGGATGCCTTAGGACCTTAATTTCCTATATCATCATTAAACAAGTTTCTAATATTTCTCACCAAAGATAAAGATAATACCATCTAGATAGGTGATAATTACAAAGATGAACCTTTTAATTCAAATAGGCACTTTTTGAGTGTGTAGTTGTGAGTACAAACAATGTGTAAATTAATATTAACAAAGGTGGTTTCTAGCTATACTAATTTGAGGAATTACCTCTGGTCTACATGTGCATGAGATGAAAAGGCATCTACCTCGCACCTGCTACCATGATCCCCTCACTACCTCTGGTTCTATGCTCCTTAGTTTCCTTATTAGTACACCTTGTTATCTTTTGTCTTGTTTGTTGTTTCTTTAGCTTCTTTCAACATTCAATTTAGGTAGTAGGTTTTCTTTTTTATGAATTTTTAAATTGGAGTGTGTGTGGGATTACAATACATTTAATACTTCCTAGGTTATTCTGATCCTTCTCACACAAATGTGATTATTACATCTGTGTTAGACTATATGAAGGTGTATCCAATGGTCAAAGGTGCGAAAAAACTAGTAAGTCTAAAGATGAAGCTTACAAAATATTCAAAGAAGCATTGCAAAGCCAAAAGCACCAAATCAAAAAGTAGTCTTTAATGTGGGATCCAAAGACAACAATGGAGGGGTTGGATCATAGAAGGTGGATGCAAAAGAGGTAAGAACCCCTTCCCACCTAAGGTTTTAATGCAACCCTAATAAGGAAATGATTAACACCCTTAAAAGAGAAGAGAATAGGCTAAAAAATATTGTTGTGTTTCTTGCATGTATGGATTTGAACAATCTCCTAGCAAGAAGTTTTATTGATAATTCACTAAACCTTATCTAGGGAAAAAAATGGGAATACACATTTCACTTTGTAGAATGATTCAGAGAGGGTTGTTTGTAATTTTTTTGAAAAATAAAAACATCCAAAAGAGGGTTTTGGAAAAGGATTTTTTTACTATTGGTAAATCCCTCTTTAGGGTTGTAGCTTAATTGCCTAAGGTGACCCAAAATGAGATTAAATTTTTGTTCAATGCCAAGATGGACAAATGTAAAGAATGTTCCTGTTCAGATGTGGGTAATTTTACCCCAACTAGTAAAACAAGTAGTAAAATATTGTAAATTCAAAATACAAAGTCCACTTTTCCACACTTGGATGCTAGAATTTTTATCTCATTTAACATAGGAGGTTCAAATTATAGAAATCATAAAATTTGAATTTGAATGTGATTTGTAAAAATATGAAAAAGAAACCCTAGGAGGCCTAAATTCCTATTATTTATTCAAAATTGATGGACATAAATAAAGGAAATGTCTAAAATTAGTAAACAAAAGGAATGGATAAACCCTTAGGGAAACCTTCAATAGTGAACATACACAAAAATGTTTAGAGGAATTTTGTGCAACCATTGACCCTTTTTCATTAATAAAGAAGCCCCAAGCCCACCTTCAGATGGTGGTTATGGGACAAAGTCTAAGAATTGCTCCAAGGATAATGTGCAAGATGAGTTGGACCCAACCTTGTTAATAATGGAAAAGAAAAAGTAACCATTATGGAGGAGGATATGTGTAAAAATATTGAAACCTAGGTCTCCCATAATTAGAATAATGATATGTTAGGGGAAAATATCAAAAATAAAGATGTGAAAGGCTTGGGTAATAGAAACAAAAATGAACAATAATTAGTGTGTGATAAACTAAAAGAATAGATAAGGAGAGAGAAAATAGAGACCCTTTAGAGGCTATAAATTATGTAGTCTAGGGCCATATCCCATATGATGATGAATATAGAAAAGAAAACCATGACATTAAAAGTAGCAAACCTAAAAAGAATTTGAAAAAGAAATTTTAATGAGATTAAAACTTTTGACACATTGCCTTAGTTAAGTTTTATTTATGCATTTACTCCTCACCTTTTCCAAAAAAAAAGGAAGAGTTGGCTTCTTTAAAAAATCATAGAGGTCATTCACTGAAGTGAAAAAGCCCCCCCATTCACTAAATTTCCCATAAGTTTGTTCAAAGAGGTGCAAGCTTTTATTATCAACAAATACCATGATAGATTCCAGTTTTGGGAGATGTATTTGGTCATTTCCTTCAACATAATGATTTTTTTTCTAAGTTCTCTCATATTCATGTTTCATCCTACTTGCAATCTAAAGCAATGCATCATTATGTTTCCTATTTCCTAATGGATTTTTGACTTCCTTTTAGGTAGAAATTGTCATTTTTATGTAAGAATCTTTCTCTAATGCACTTGAGCAGGAGTTTATGCATTTAGCTCATAATTCCCTCAGATGCACTTAATGTTAGGGCACACACACTATTATCAATCAATTTTATTGGATATTGTGGAGGAAGAAATACCAAATTAGGTTTTTGATTGAGACATACTCCTATATAGCCACCCCACCACCTCTTTTGTAGATTTGTTTTAGGTTCATATCTAAAGATCAAATTTTACAGGTTTGGCATCAAACTATAGATAAAGAGCTTTAGATTCAAGTTATCAATCTTAGGAAAAAGATACAAGGACTTAGACAACCTTGGGTGACTCTATTCTCCTCCTCATAATATTTCCATATTTTTAGGATAGGTACACAGTGTTCTACTCTTCTTAGATCTACTTGTAAATATTTGTTTCATTTTATCAATTATTAGGATCTTACAATTTTCATATTAGTTCACACATATTCTAATTAGGGAAATCAAGGAAAATCAATTCCAAACAATTTACAAGGCTCAAAAGGATCAAATCTAGGTATTAATTACTTACCTTAATGATTGAAAATTTAATCTAAACACCTTTTTATTTGCATCCTAACGTAAATTTTAAAAAGGAGCAAAACATAATCCTAGGTTTAGACATTAATCTTAGGGTTCCCTTTTTCTTTGTTATATTTTTGTGAATAAATATTTTAATATCATAGAAACCTTATAAAATATAAAGCAATTTAACCCTAGATCAAGGTTTTGCATTGCATTATTCATTTAGAGTTTCATTTTTGCATCATAAAAGAGATTAAAATTGAAAAAAATACATATTATATTGCATCATAGGTTGCATTAAGGTTTATTTATTATTTAAATCAGATCTAGATTGAAAATTTCATTCATAATCATCATTTGTTGTTCAAGCATTGTTACATATTTTCATTTAGGTAACACTGTCTTAAATTGAACAAATCTTAAAAATATTGATTGTCAAAACTATTTGCATGTAGGCCTAGAATCCCTAAGCAGTCTTTTAAACATTCAAAATTTTATTTTTAACCCCTATGTAGGATTGGGATGCCCTTGGGTGCCTTTGTCTTGCTACTACTGGCTGAAATGCTTTTTGCATGGGTCTCTATCTCTGTATTTTTAGATAGTTTCTTCTTAAAAATGTATGATTTAAATTTCTATAAATGTATTATTTCATGTTCAAGAAAGTTATCATTTTTCTTAATTTGTTACAAATTTATGAAAAATTATTGTATTTCAATGCTTAAAATTATCAAATTTGTAGGATAAAATTATTTACATTTTCTAAAGCATTACATAATTTGGGTTGATTAGTTCCATTTTTGTAAAGGTTTAGAACCCTAGGTGGTTACAACACATTGAAAATTTTGGAAAATTACCAAAAAAAATAGAATATATTGCAAAACTAGGTCTCCAAGTTGTCACAAAATTAGTTTCTATTACTAGTCCCTCTGAAAATATTTTTTTATAAAGACACCTAGCGGGACACTAACACCCCAGGGAATCATAAATTTTTATAAAGAAACCTAGCCTAATATTTCTAGAATAAACTAGTTCCTATTGTTAGTTTAAAAATTTTGAACTTGTTTTGCAAATCTATACTTGCATTAGGTATGTAAATATGTTTTCAGTCCTAGTTAAGATTAACACGAATGAGCATACATTGAAATTAAGATTTAATGATCAATCTTGGAGAAAGCATGGTGATTTGATCATGTCAAATCTCTTTCTACAAGTGTATTGTATACCTATCAATCCCTTTATTTATGATGGTATTGATATGTTAGATGAATTCCTTGGGGCTTCATCTCACTAACTTCATCCTTTAAGGCTTGTAAAATTCCTACACAACAAAGAACAATTAATGGGATCACACCTCAACTTATCATTTATCCACCTATGCATCAACCTAAATTTTAAGCCAAACACATGCTTATCATATGACCACCTCAAAAAAAATTGAAACCTTAAGGTCATATCTTAAACTTTGAAAAATGACTCAATAGTAATCATGTGTTATAGAAAACAAGTTATCACATAATTGTTTATACATACAACACAAGGAATTACAATAAACCAAGACAAATCCAAGTTATTCCTTCATCGATCCCACTCCTACAACCTATTTTTCCTATTGCCCCTTATTTATCTCAACATAGTTGAAAGGGGTTTTATCTTATGGAGAAACTTCATAATACTCCTGGTAAGATTTTTTGGTGGGATCTAATTCAAACATCATCGACTTACCATGGCATGATTTAAAGTGCTTTGCAAAAATTTGTGATGATCACACACATTATACATAGTACGAAGGATAACATGAAGGTATTGAGGGAGTACCACTTTTATATTAGTGACGATCACACACATTTATAGAGTTCACGCAAGGTTGGTTTCATTTTTTCTACAATGATCTAGCAAGGAGGGGCATATCATACAGTCAACATATAATATGGTTGGAAAAATATGCCTCCCAATTAAATAACTCACAAATTCTCTATTGGTTGAACATGATGCATGCTATTATAGGTGTTTAACATATGTGGAAATTTTGTGACTGATATGTAATTAGAGGTTTACAAAAACTTGCAAATTAATCCTAATTATAGTTTTTCCTTGATCGCAACAGGATTGTGTGACTATGTTGTTTAACCATTGAAATTACAAAACAAGTTCACGTTTAGATAGCTAATTACGATAATGTTGTGATTAGAACTTAAATAGTGAGTTGAAAAATGAAAAGAAATATAGAGAATGATAGATAGAAAATAGAAGAATAAGAGAGAAGAGAAGTTAACACAGGAGCTTGATAATGGAGTCCGTCCAATCAGGACTACATCTTTGGGTCCTCTTCTCAATGTTGGACCACTTTCATTGATATCGCCAAGCAAAAAAGATGCCTTGTTACAATATCTAAGCTCCAAACCTACATAAAACTCTCCTCACAGTCTCTCTCAAAACTTGAAGATAATTCAAACATCTTCATGTTTACAAAAAATCTCCTCCAAACAATTATTTCTCCAATATGAATTTCCCCAATAATTTTTCTTCAAGAAAATTCTACCCCTTACAAGAAAATAAAAACCCATTTTATACAAATTTATTTGCTAGTATGGGCAAAAACCATATTATTTTGCAAATATACCCCTATCTCCTAATTAGAACATGTAATTTTGCAAATCTCCCTTATTTGCAAAAATATCTCCATAAATCCTCCTTTACATCATAAAAATCCTTTAAAATCTCCTATATAATATTTTAATATCCTTAAAAACCCTTTGAAATATATCTAATCCACTTTAAATTTCATGTTTTTGGGCTTTACAAGACTGAATTTTAATCTCGTTTAAAATTGAAAGATTTACCTTTTAAATTTAGAGGGTGAATATTTAAAATAAGGGAAAAAATCAGTTTGAAATACTCTTTAAAGACAACTAAGTCCCAAAATATTCCTGACATCACTCATGGTGTAGTGGTAATGAGTGATAATGGGAGATTGGGGGTTGTGGGTTCAATTCTTACAATCCTCTTTTTATGCATGAATAATTATTATTTGTTCAGTAACAAGAACTTACCACATATCTCTACCAAAAAGGGTGCTTGGCCTAGTGGTTGCACTTGAAACTTGCAAGGGGGAGGTTGTGGTTTCAAACCTCATCAACTTATTTTATAACAAAGAACAGTCCCCAGAGAAGGTGCACGATAGTGCCACGTGGTGCCAAACCATTAGGCCACGTGGCACTTTTCCACTCTTCTTATGATTGACATGTGTCAGTCTATGATTGGACCATGTCATCCTTCATTGCCACATGTCCATTGGGGAGGTTCCTACGTCATCATTTGCTGACGTCATAATTTTGACTAGTCAACCTTAAACTTTGACCTATGATAACTTTTGTGTACGAGCTCGGATTTTGATGAAATAAACACTATTAGAAACATTGTGATGATCCCTTCATGATGAAATTGATTTCAACACATTTGGAGATGATCATTTTTTTCACCTTTGACTGGCCTTTTGTACCTGAGTTGACTCAACCTTTGACCAAGCACAACTCATGCGTACGATCTCCTTTTGATGTGATTCAAGTTACGTCAAGACCGTGTCAGCAATCTCTTCAATCTGAGACCACTTTTGGCTGATTTTGAGATTGTGAAATTGTTGAGGTTTCCTAGATCCACCTAGATTAATGAGGTCGAGTAGGGAAAGGGGAAGCATAATGTTGTAGGAGCATACATCAAAAGAGCATTAGCATGAGAAGAGTTAAAGTATAAAGATAGTGCAAAGTTGATAGATGTAAAATCAATTGTCAAGTGGTGTAATGCTTAGATGGGTCCAAGTAACGAAGGTAAGTATTCAGTTTGTAGATTTTTTGGTTAATAGATGATACATACATTGCACCATATGAGGATTGTTGTACACTAACAAGATCAAGTGAGCTACACTCTTTTAAAAGCTTAAATGCAGATACATGGAGTATCCATATGCGAAAGATGACATGCTTTTGTTCTTTATGTACAATTCAAGGCTAAAATGAATGTGATTCAAAGGAGTAGGTTGACGAATGGTGGTTAGATTATCTTAGACTACTTGACATGTATTGACCCCCAACAACACTGGAACTAACACTAATGGAATCATTAATTGACTTTGACCACTTATATTAGATCTAGTTCAACTACCACGTAATATATATATATATATATACACTAGCATAGTTTTAAAAATTCCTAATGTTATCATACTTTGTAGTGAATTTGTAATGCTAACTAATTTCATCTAATTCTTTGCACATATCAATGTAGGGCATGTTTATGTAGTTATTGCAGAAGAAGGAAATGAAGGGTGAATGAATTATTACTTATGTTGTTTTTTTGAGGCCAAAAAGAAATTGGAGGCCCCCATCATAGATGGAGAAAACATTGAATATCCTACAATCTCAATGGTTGTTACTAGAACATGGCTTAGAAGGTACCCACACAAGGGTGTTAATGTTTGTCTATTTCAAGAATTTGACATGCATTGAAAGATTCTTCATTCCTTGAACCTTGTCATGGAATCCAATGTTCATCTGATACAATATCAAGGTAGACATTTGAACAAGACCTTTTGGAAGGTACGTGAGTCTGAGCATGAGGCAATACTTGACATAATAAAGAGTAGAGAAAACATGGATGGTTTTTTGGATTAATTTATAAGTATGTGCTTTGATTTTGCAAAGTCATGTTATTGATATTAATGTATCGGTTCTTATTAATTATATGTATGCACATTAATGTGTATTAAAATTTATAAGTTGCACATTGATAGTTGTGCTTGGGTCATTGTTGTACTGCATTGACAAGATCACTACATTTTCAATGTAGTAGGAAAAGTACCTTTCCAAAGAAAGAATGAACAACTTTCTTAATTGATGGAAAAGTAAGCGATTTGATACTTTTGACTCTTTCTAACTCAATCTCGATACCTTCTTTGGACACAACGCAACCAAGAAGCTTACCTTCTGTAACCCCAAAAATTGAGTTCTTGGAATTCAAAGAAATACCATGTTGTTAGCATCTCTCTAAGATTTTCCTTAGATGATAAAAATGTTCATGAAGTTTCTTGGAAAAAAATGTAAGATCATCAAGATATACCACAATGAACTTACCTAACACATCACAAAAAGCTAAGTCCGTATCTCATTGAAATGTGGTGCCAACATTGATAAGGCCAAAAGGCATTCTATGATATGCAAAGGTACCCCATGACATTGTAAAGGTTGTCTTGCATTGATCATTTGAATTGAATTCAATTTGGTTGTAACTAGAAAAACTATCTAGCATAGAAAGTATTTTGGCTCTGATCACAGTTTGAATAACTTGATCCATTACTAGAAGAGGATAATTATCCTTGAGTGATAACTAGTTTAGATTTAAGAAATCCACACAAATACAAATCTCACCATTATTTTTACGAATGGGAACAATATTCGCTATCCATGTTGAATGATGGATAGGAAATACAATTTGGGCATTCAACATCTTTTGAACCTCTATAAGTATCGTTCTAGAAATATTTGGATTATATTGACTTTCCTTTTTTTTATAAGGCAATGTGCCAACCTTAAGTGGAATTTAATGTTGCACCTCTTTGGGATAGAAAGATTATAGATCTTTATATGGATATTGGCAAGACATCCATATATTCTTGTAACAATTTAGAAAATTGGTTTATTTCTTCAATTATGCAATACTTACCAATGTTTACCATCTTAGGATTTGTTTCACTTCCCAAGTTAATTTGTTCAACCTCTTTAGATGAATAAGAAACAAAGAGTTTCTTCATCACATAGAGATCATGCTTATCAAAAACTATCTCAAGGGACACCAACCCCTTAGGAATTTTATTCCCTTTGAGTTGTAGGAACACTTTTCCTATAACTGTATTAAGGGTATGTGCAGGATCATGATGGGCCAAAAAGTTGTGATATGATGGGTATTTGTTGGGTATGTGGCTAATGACCTTTTTTTACCCAAAATTGAAGAAATGAAAAAGGTTTTTAAAGGATATTCTCAGCTTTCCACCAATATAAATTATGCTTTATTTTGAATTTTATAATAATTATTATTCATTTATTTGAATTATGACTCAAAGTCCTAATGGATAGGATGATTTCGGAAAACATCTATGACGTAAATAGTATCACACATTTTTGGAATCCAAAGCATGTACCACATTCTA